>CM067321.1:54882722-55260222 GCA_034231615.1 Meghimatium bilineatum | reverse complement strand
ATATCAATAATCCAAGCATTATATCAATAATCCAAGTCTTATATCAATAATCCAAGTCTTATATCAATAATCCAAGTCTTATATCAATAATCCAAGTCTTATATCAATAATCCAAGTCTTATATCAATAATCCAAGTCTTATATCAATAATCCAAGTCTTATATCAATAATCCAAGTCGTATATCAATAATCCAAGTCTTATATCAATAATCCAAGTCGTATATCAATAATCCAAGTCTTATATCAATAATCCAAGTCTTATATCAATAATCCAAGTCTTATATCAATAATCCAAGTCTTATATCAATAATCCAAGTCTTATATCAATAATCCAAGTCTTATATCAATAATCCAAGTCGTATATCAATAATCCAAGTCTTATATCAATAATCCAAGTCTTATATTTCGTATTTAGTGAAAACACCAGTATTGAATATCGATCTGTAAAACACCAAGTATTGAATATCGATCTGTAAAACACCAAGTATTAAATATCGATCTGTAAAACACCAAGTATTGAATATAGATCTGTAAAACACCAAGTATTGAATATAGATCTGTAAAACGTCAAGTATTGGATATAGATCTGTATACCGTCATGTATTGAATATAGACATGTTAAACCCAAAGAATTGAATAAAAATACGTAACCTGCAGCCATTTCATTATTTTAAAAATATGAAATACACGTCAGCAATCATCACAAATGTGGGCTGACTTGTGCAGCTAACATTAAGTGTCAGATACCGAATTCTAGCCGCGATAGATCAGAAATCTGGCTGCAGCAAACACCGCCCCACACTTCGTGAATCCATCTCAATTGTTTTGTTAAGCAATGATGGATAACACAGGTTACTGTTTATTGTGGGTTTTTCCATGCACTAGGCAGGGAAATAAGAGTTAACATTACTCTGAATAACTTCTAGTGTAACTCAAGAAACTGACTCCCCTTGCTCTCTGTGAACATAGTACGAGGTTTAATGGGGCCGTCCATAAATTACAACAAATTTGAGGGGGGGGGGACCCAAAATGTTGTTGACGAGTGAATGTCATGAATTATGTATTTTATACAACAATTAAATTCATACTTTTAAAATACATTACATAAATTTAAACATAAAATTAGTGTACATTTTCATTTTATAGTGTTATGTCGGGACACTTGGCAGTAGATTATCAATTCTAATTTCATGTGTAACATTTTTTATATGAGCTTTGTTCAAGTTAAGTTACATAATTTTCCCAAGACGCTTTTCTGCTTCATTTAAGTGTATATATATATATATATCATGTACTTGAGATTAACAAATCACAACCTGATATAAGAAACAAATTAAAGCACTTTAAAACTACATTATGTGCGACTGCCGATCATTAAAAAAAGTAGTAACCAGGCAGTTATTGTAGTCATAAATGAGTATAAGAACACAATACATTTAATTTCAAATGCGTTAACACTAGAGTAATTTTAAAAAAGAATGTTAATAAGTTGGAGATTTTACAACTGTACCAGTGAGATTAATTATGGCAGAAAATAAATCATGTATTAGTGATCGATATTCTTACAGCTATCCTGAATCAAATCATAGTTATGTATATTCTGGGTACAGGTGAAGTATCCATCATTAGCGAAGATGTTAAACGTTCAACACTGCATCGCGTTTCCGTGCCATAATTGGATGGCGGTAAAGGAAGTTGAGCTGCTATAGGTATTCGCCTACAAACCCTACCTATCTGGCCAGTGATTGACGCTATAGGTATTCGCCTACAAACCCTATCTATCTGGCCAGTGATTGACGCTATAGGTATTCGCCTACAAACCCTACCTATCTGGCCAGTGATTGACGCTATAGGTATTTGCTTACAAACCCGACCTATCTGGCCAGTGATTGACGCTATAGGTATTTGCCTACAAACCCCACCTATCTGGCTAGTGATTGACGCTATAGGTATTTGCCTACAAGCCCCAGCTATCTGGTCAGTGATTGACGCTATAGGTATTTGCCTACAAGCCCCAGCTATCTGGCCAGTGATTGACCAAAGACTCTTGTAATTCTCAACACATATAACAGCGATGGTGTCGATTCTCGGCATTGTCACGACATTCATCATAGTTTTCTGTTCAGAGGGGTTAGGTACTCTAGAGAAGTGTATGTGTAAGCAACAAATGTCTACATCACCACCACATCTTCCACTCCGTTGTGAGCTCTGACATATTTGGGACTTGATCTCCGACATTTGATGACTTGAAGCCAGGCAGCATTGTTGTAGGCACGTCCTTAGATAAGTAGATTGGCTTGGAAGTGCAACCACCTCCTCTTAGGCAACTAGAACATAACCTTTACAAGCAAGCAGAAAATAAATGGTTAAGACAAGCCTTCCATGAAGGATCCTCCTCCAAAAATCACTAAAAACCGCAAAGTGAGGTACATTGTGTTGTTTGTTTTGCAGATAAAAGTCCGCACCCCCCCCCCTTTTCCAAATACGGTCTTTGTTATAGTAGGAAAACATACACTCATCCCATTAGATAATTTAGGTAACTGAAATATGACATAGATAATTTAGGTAACTGAAATGTGACAGATAATTTAGGTAACTGAAATGTGAAATAGATAATTTAGGTTACTGAAATGTGAAATAGATAATTTAGGTAACTGAAATGTGACATAGATAATTTAGGTAACTGAAATGTGACATAGATAATTTAGGTAACTCAAATGTGAAATAGATAATTTAGGTAACTGAAATGTAACATAGATAATTTAGGTTACTGAAATGTGAAATAGATAATTTAGGTAACTGAAATGTGAAATAGATAATATAATTCATTTATTCTGTTTTATATTCAAATTTGTCTTTCTGGAAGAGTGGGAGAAACTATTTTGTTGCTGGAAGAGTGGAAGAAACTATTTTGTTGATGGAAGAGTGGAAGAAACTATTTTGTTGCTGGAAGAGTGGACGAAACTATTTTGTTGCTGGAAGAGTGGAAGAAATTATTTTGCTGCTGGAAGAGTGGAATAAACTATTTTGTTGCTGGAAGAGTGGAAAAAACTATTTTGTTGCTGGAAGAGTGGAAGAAACTATTTTGCTGCTGGAAGAGTGGAAGAAACTATTTTGACGTAATTTAGCTGGGTGGTGGTAGGCATGTACTTTAATTAATGAACAGTTGTTGACTGGAGAAAGCAGAGGCCAAACAATGGCATTAAAATATTGTTTGTAACGTCATAACAACATCCATGTTGTCGAGTCTGGTTTCTGTAAACACAGTAGATTGAATAAAATCCATCTAAAAACACTTAAAAACCAGACTATATATATATATATATATATATATTAATTCGCAAAAATTGACAACGGACCACAACAGATTCAGACAACATTTATATATGAAGTTTAGAGTTCGCGGCACTGATATGCGCCCCTGTTGACAGTCTCTAGACAAAACATAACATATTTTGCAGAACTGCCCACGGTACCATAGCTCAAGAAGAAAAATATGGACCTCGGTGACAGCTCTGATGGACAAGTTGCACGGCCCTGTCTCAGAGCTGGTGAATACAGCACAATTCATTGATGAAATTCATATCACTATATGACTTCGGTTCGGGGAGAAGGTAGAAGAATAATTGAAATCGCTATTAAAAATTTATATATATATGGACAACTCCGTAACTCTATATTTTACTTGAAACTCCATAATTTTATTACGTATAATAACAATTTTTGTTTCTTTATAGTTTGGCTCAAATGGAAACGGGATGTGCTCGCTAAAATATTTACAAATTATCATGTACTCCGGCAAATCTGACCATTCATATGATTGGTTAACCTTTTACCTCTGACCGATGCACAAACTTCAAACATATGTAAACATGTGTTAATAACGGCTAGATCTAATGAGCGTTAAAAATGTGTATTATTTTTTTGTATCAGCGTTTATTCTATAAAAATCGATGTTTACTATGTATTAATCTGTTAACTATGGTTTCTGCAACATAATACTGTATATATTATATATATATATATATATATATATATATATATATATATATATATATATATATATATATATATATATATATATATATATATATATATATATATATATATATATATATATATATATATATATATATATATATATATATATATATATATATATATATATATATAGTCGTCTGTTGGATGCGTTACTACGACGAAAAGAGCACAGAAGGATCAAGATGCTTTTATTTCACAAGGTCTTGTTTTGAAAACAAATAGCACCTGGAATGATACAATGTTCAAAAAGCATATGTTTGTTTATTGAATAGGATTTGAGAGAAACTGAAAATGATACATGATTGTGATTAAGATATCTTTGAAACCTCACGCCGTCTACTGAGTGACCAATAACAATCGCATAAAGTGTACTCCTAAAGCTCCTCCAGACAGATAAACAAGATATCGCTGTCTGATAACTTCAGTTGTCAGGATGTCTTTGACTAAAAGGCCGTTCGCGTGGCATTGGTGTGGTAGAGGAATGATGTGTGGAGACAAATGTTTATAGTATCTGTGTTTTCGGCACTCGCTGAGATATATGTTAGACTAGCTAAAACACACTGGCAAGGAAGACGACTCGACGTGCTCGTGTATTCTAGAAGAGATAAGCAAAAGCAAAACTTCCATTGCCAGCTTGAACATGGAAATGTTCGCATCGACGCCTTATCTGGTCGTATCGAAATAACAGACTGTCCTCCTATCTTCTATAACTGTCAAGTGTTATCCTATGAAATTAATGTGTAAGTTGGACTTGTTAGAGACAGAACAACGTGAACAAACAGAACTGTTAGTGTCAGGGAAAGAAGTGTGTTGAGGCAAGAGCAATTGCCAGCAATAAATTCAATTCAATTTGCTTAGAAGGAGGAAGAAAGAAAGAAAATTAAGTTAGAAAGAGAGAGCGAAACGTGTCGCATACGTGTTCATACGCTTTATATAAAAAGCACAAGCACGTGTTTTTTTTTTATAAACTAGAACTTCATTGTATCCTTCCTGTTTACTTTTTTATAAAATTGTGGTTAAATGTTTACTGAGAAACTTTTCTTGAGCACCACTGGTAACGTTATTTCTATAATTTATATTTATTACTATCTGTACTCATCAACATCATCAGGTGTCATGCCGGCTGGCGTAGGCGGTCATGGCTCTTCACAGCTCTCTGTCCACAGTATTATGTATCAAGGTTGTTGTTGTTTCCTTGCCGTGCCAGGTTGTCAAACTGTCTAATATTTTCTCACGTTGTCGCCCTCTGTCTCTGTTGCCTTCAATTTTTCCTGTTGTGATTATGTTTTTCAAACCTGCCTGTCTCATGAAGTGGCCAAAAAAAAAATTGCTTTTTTCTTATATTGTTGATTAAGGTCCGTTTCGCATGTGGCTTTTTCAATACTACTACATTTGATTTATCTGTACTCATATGTTATTATATTTTTACTGAAGCTTAAGATTCTATTACTTATCCTTTGTGGTATCATTTTTAATTTCTTTTTCTCGCATATTTTCTTGCATCTAGCTATTACATACAATATGGCTGTAGTTGTCATCCTCGGCACCTACGGTCTGCATTTTGAAATGTGGGGGGGGGGGGGGATTACTGGAATAAGACGGGACAGTTTATCGGCCCAGATAAGGTGAATCTAGCAGCTCGGTATAGATTATATAAGGTGAATCTAGCAGCTCGGTATAGATTATATAAGGTGAATCTAGCAGCTCGGTATAGATTATATAAGGTGAATCTAGCAGCTCGGTATAGATTATATAAGGTGAATCTAGCAGGTCTGTATAGACATTATCAAACATGCTGTTACACGTAGGCAAACACGTTCGTCCATTACTTCGAATTACATCTCTAGTCCTCCGTGTTTTCTTCTGCTACTGGTTTCAGGTGAATTGGTAGCATATCCTATTCAGGACGTAGCCATCAACCCAGCATTTTTTGGCTGTATTGATTTTCTAGGGAATATAAATACGTTCAGTAGATTGTAATTGCCTTCTGAGAGGCCTGGAGGCATAATTGTCTGCGGCGAGATTGGTTGGTTGACTGCTGGTCCAATGGCTCATGCCCTTTGATCCAATGCCATTGTGTGATATATGCATGTGTTTGTGAGCTGTTGTTTTGTTCCATTTGTGTTCCATTTATCTAGCCCTGGAGGGAGAAGCATTTTTCTGACTTCATCCAGCGCTGTGTATTCAAAAAGGTTGTGATAAAAGTTTCATAGGGATGCGTGCACATCCGGCACCCTGGAGTGTGTTGTGGTTATATTCTGTTCAAGTGATTTTTAAGCTGTACATGTGTGCGCATTCGAAAGATGATACTCTGGTCTTTCCTTCCCGGAAGGTTGATGTCTTTAAGATTTGGGCTGGTCATATATTTATAGAGCGGCTGGATTCGAACCCGGTACCTTGGCCGTAATAGACATGCTCTATACCACGCCGACACAGAGCTGGACTCTAAGTAATTTCAGACGAATAGAGAGTATTAGTGAAGACCACGTTTCAAAACTCCACCTCGATTGACACCCGTTGCTCAAATCAACCAAATAGAGAAAATTGCGTCGAGTACCAACAATTCAGTGGATAATGGAATCGGCGATTTTTTTTAACAGTAATAATTGTTCACCATCTATAAAGCGCTAGTCCGAAGATAGATGCTCAGTATGTGCCCAAAGCAAAATGCCAGCTCTTCTCGTGACATACATCCTTTATGCATAGGTGGCTGCTACAGTCGGCATTGCGTAACGCCGAAAGCTGAAATTTCCTTCATAAGAAAGAAAACTCTGAAGAAAGCACCACTCTGCACATAGGAAGAAAGCACCACACTGCACATAGGAAGAAAGCACCACTCTGCACATAGGAAGAAAGCACCACACTGCACATAGGAAGAAAGCACCACACTGCACATAGGAAGAAAGCACCACACTGCACATAAGAAGAAAACACCACACTGCGCATACGAAGAAAGCACCACACTGCACATAGGAAGAAAGCACCACACTGCACATGAGAAGAAAGCACCACTCTGCACATAGGAAGAAAGCACCACACTGCACATAGGAAGAAAGCACCACACTGCACATAGGAAGAAAGCACCACACTGCACATAGGAAGAAAGCACCACACTGCACATAGGAAGAAAGCACCACACTGCACATAGGAAGAAAGCACCACACTGCACATAGGAAGAAAGCACCACACTACACATAGGAAGAAAGCACCACACTGCACATAAGAAGAAAAACACCACACTGCGCATAGGCAGAAAGCTCCACACTGCGCATAGGAAGAAAGCTCCACACTGCGCATAGGCAGAAAGCTCCACACTGCGCATAGGAATAAAGAACACCGTCGCTCGTATTTTCTGAAGATCGTGACAAATCAACAAGTGTTCCCTAGAGCTCTCCCACATCTTGCATCGTTACTCTACATCGCTCACCTGTCGCCCTCATGAATCTGCATCACCCCTCCCGAAGTCTCTCACCTCCACAAAGGGTCGTCTTCATTCACTTTGTGAAAGCCTGCTCGGACCAATCTACCACACTCTTCATTAAACATATTGTTCCGCAATTACAATTTTATATTCTTCTGACTGAAATATATGCATACAAACAATTTGAAATCATTGCTTGCAGCTAAATTCTGTCTCTACAAACATAAAGTTTGATATCATCACTAGTGGCTAAAGTCTGTCTCTACATACATAGAATTTGATATTATTACTAGTAGCTAGAGTCTGTCTCTATATACATATAATTTAATATCACTTATAGCTAAAGTCTTTCTCTACAAACATAAAATTCGATATCATCACTAGTAACTAAATTCTGTCTCTATAAACATAGAATTTGATATCATTGCTAGTAGCAAAAGTCTGTCTCTACATACATAGAATTTGATATCATTGCTAGTAGCTAAAGTCTGTCTCTACATACATAGAATTTGATATGATTACTAGTAGCTAAGTCTCTAATTACTTACATTGTATTATCTATCCTTCGTCGTCATCATTACGTGCCGTCTCCGCAACGAGGTTTGGCTGCAATAGACCTCCACCATCTCCTGTCTCTTTTCTTGGTGGTGCACTTTGCTAGACTGCAACCTGTCCATCTCGTGATGCTACACTCTCACTCAGAGATAGTAAGTGTTATCATTGCGTTGTCTATGTTATATCTATCTATTGTCTTTGTTTATGCTGTGAGGCGTCGCAGGGGTGAATGATAATCGGTTTTCGGTTTATTGTACTTTTGCTTGGAGCCGCGTTACATACATACATAGGGAGCCGCGTTAGCGCAGTGGTTAGAGAAATAGCTTCGCATATGAGTGGTCCTGGGTTCATTCCCCAGTTGAGATGGAAATGTTTTTCAGATCGTAACGGCTCCCGGGTCGACCCAGCCTTAAATGGATACCGGATTAATCCGGGAAGTAAATAATGCGAGGGAGGGGAGATGGCTACCGCCCTCATTTGCAGAGCCTTTGAAATGTGAGATCGCTAAATCTCACACCCCTACGGCATTAATAAATGTTATGGGTTACTTTACTTACTTTAGTTACTTACGTTTGCTTGCTTGGTATGCAGTAATACTGTGCCGTGTCAGAATGTTGGTAACTTCTTCAATTCATCTTCGTTTTTCTCTTCCTCTTTATATGTTCTTTAAATTTTCATCTTGTATGCTCTTGCCGCTGACCAATGAGGATTCATTCACGTCCGGTGACCGAACCATTTTAGTTTCTGTTTTTCAATATAATTGAACACTGATGTTGTTCCATCAGTTCTTGTAATCTCATCATTTCTCGCATGATCTCTTCTTGTTTTGTTTGCTGCTTTTCTTAGACATCTCATTTCACACGTATAAAGTTTTTTTCTCTTGTTCTTTAGTTAGTGCCTATGTCTTGACATTGAAAACACAATGTTGGGATGAATATTGAAATTATGATTTGCTAAGTTCTTGCATAATATCTACAGCAGATTTCTGTGAACACTTACATTCCATACCGGTTTGCTGGACCCACTAAGTTCTTGCATAATATCTGCAGCAGATTTCTGTGAACACTTACATTCCCTACCGGTTTGCTGGACCCACTAAGTTCTTGCATAATATCTGCAGCAGATTTCTGTGAACACTTACATTCCCTACCGGTTTGCTGGACCCACTAAGTTCTTGCATAATATCTACAGCAGATTTCTGTGAACACTTACATTCCGTACCGGTTTGCTGGACCCACTAAGTTCTTGCATAATATCTGCAGCAGATTTCTGTGAACACTTACAGTCCGTACCGGTTTGCTGGACCCACTAAGTTCTTGCATAATATCTACAGCAGATTTCTGTGAACACTTACATTCCCTACCGGTTTGCTGGACCCACTAAGTTCTTGCATAATATCTACAGCAGATTTCTGTGAACACTTACATTCCCTACCGGTTTGCTGGACCCACTAAGTTCTTGCATAATATCTACAGCAGATTTCTGTGAACACTTACATTCCGTACCGGTTTGCTGGACCCACTAAGTTCTTGCATAATATCTGCAGCAGATTTCTGTGAACACTTACATCCCCTACCGGTTTGCTGGACCCGTCGTAGATTCATCCTTGAAATGAACACTTAAAATATCACAAAATTACAATGTATACATTTCCCGAATTTATCACTCTGCTTACTCCGTCCTCAAGGAACTACATGATCGTGTTATCATTGCTAGCAGTCAAAGTATGTCTTTACATACATACCTCAGTAAAGTTATTACTATAGGGCCAAAGACGGCACATAGGGCAGGTGTCATAGATTTCCATGTCTCTCGTTTCATTGTAATTTGCTATAGAACTTCATTGTTTCTGATACCGCTAGTGAAACGTTCGTGTTACCATTGCTAGCAGTCAAAGTCTGTCTTTACATACATACCTCAGTAAAGTTATTACTATAGGGCCAAAGACGGCACATAGGGCAGGTGTCATAGATTTCCATGTCTCTCGTTTCATTGTAATTTGCTATAGAACTTCATTGTTTCTGATACCGCTAGTGAAACGTTCGTGTTACCATTGCTAGTAGTCAAAGTCTGTCTTTACATACATACCTCAGTAAAGTTATTACTATAGGGCCAAAGACGGCACATAGGGCAGGTGTCATAGATTTCCATGTCTCTCGTTTCATTGTAATTTGCTATAGAACTTCATTGTTTCTGATACCGCTAGTGAAACGTTCGTGTTACCATTGCTAGTAGTCAAAGTCTGTCTCTAAGTACATATATTATGTTATCATTATTAGTAGCCAGAGTCTGTCTCTAAGTATGCTACATAAATTGTCTTATCATTACTAGCAGCCAGAATCTGTCTCTAAGTATGCTACATACATTGTAATATCATTACTAGCAGCTATAATCTGACTCTCAGTACATACATTGTGTTATCACATTACTAGCAGCCATAGTCTGCCTTTTAGTACATACATTGTGATATCACATTACTAGCAGCCATAGTCTGTCTCTTAGTACATACATTTTATTATCACATTACTAGCAGCCATAGTCTGTCTCTTAGTACATACATTGTGTTTTCATTACTAGCAGCCATAGTCTGTCTCTTAGTACATACATTTTATTATCACATTACTACCAGCCATAGTCTGTCTTTTAGTACATACATTGTGATATCACATTACTAACAGACATAGTCTGTCTCTTAATACATACATTTTATTATCACATTACTAGCAGCCATAGTCTGTCTCTTAGTACATACATTGTATTATCATTTCTAGAAGCCATAGTCTGTCTCTTAGTACATACATTTTATTATCACATTACTAGCAGCCATAGTCTATCTCTTAGTACATACATTGTATTATCATTTCTAGAAGCCATAGTCTGTCTCTTAGTACATACATTGTGTTTTCATTACTAGCAGTCATAGTCTGTCTCTTAGTACATACATTTTATTATCACATTACTACCAGCCATAGTCTGTCTTTTAGTACATACATTGTGATATCACATTACTAACAGCCATAGTCTGTCTCTTAGTACATACATTGTATTATCATTTCTAGAAGCCATAGTCTGTCTCTTAGTACATACATTGTGTTATTAACAAAAGTAGTATGTCAACTATAATTCAGTAAATATGCAATACTGAGTGTTGAATGAATGTGCAGTGAAATCTAACGTTTAATGACTGTGTGATGTTTGTTAGCAAAACAACATCTACGAGTAACTCAAAATAAATGCATTGAGAGGAACCGTGAGTAACTGTTTTTGTTTTGTGTATGACATTTTAAATGACACGTATGTATGTGTGTGTGTGTTGTGTAAGTATGTGTGTGTGTGTGTGTGTTGTATAACTATTAAGGAAATGCAGTGCTTATATGGGTTAAAAAATTAGATATGGAGATAAACGAAATACAGGCCGGCTTTAGATCGGGCAGAGGAACAAGAGATCACATTATAAACACGTGACTGATCATAGAAAAGTGTAGAGAATTCTCAACAGACCTGCACATGTGTTTCATAGATTACTCAAAAGCGTTCGACTGCGTCCAACACCAGAAACTATGGGAGATAATGAACAGCATGGGTTTCCCAAGACATCTGATTCATCTAATAGAAGAACTTTACCAAGATGAAAAAGCTGCAGTGAAGTTTAGAGGACGATATGAAAGAGTGGTTTGAGGTACAAAGTAGAGTGAGGCAGGGATGGACATTCTCCCCATACCTGTTCAACATCTACGCAGAAAATATAATGAGGAATGTGAATAAAGACATACACAACGCTGACTACCACGCTTTAAACATCGGTGGATTCGAAATCCCTGAGCTACGCTACGCAGACGACACAGTGCTTCTTTCAAATGATATAAAGGGATTGGAACAACTAATCAAGAACACAAAGAAATATAGCGAAACACACAACTTGTATTTAAACACGCAAAAAACAAAAATCATGTCAACAGATATTACAACACAACAACCAAAAATCAGAATAGACAATACCGAGATAGAATGTGTGGACAAATTTGAATACTTAGGAGCAAACATCAACGGTGCAGGAGACTGGATGGTAGAAATAACGAAGAGATTGGCAATGGCTTATTGTAAAATAGCACGGTTGAAAAACATGGAAAAAACAACAAAATAGAATCGAAATTGCTAATGTTACGAAGTTTTATTTTTCCGGTTGCAACATACGGCTGCGAAACATGGACCCTAAGTAAAACAGTGGCAAAGAAGATCAATGCCTTTGAGATGAAATGCTACAGAAAGATACTTAGAATATCATGGAAGGAAAAAAAAGAGAAACTCGGATATTATAAACATATTGAAGATTCCAGAATGTTGGTTACTAAACACAATAACAAAAATAAAACTACACCTGTTTGGGCAGACCAAGAAGACGATGGACTGACGACATTAAAAATAACATGAATACATCCGCATCTTCCAAGACAGAGAGGGGTTCAGAGAGTTCATTGGGAAAACAACATTCATTGGAAAGAATACGTCTCATGACACATATGGGTATATTCTAATGTGAGTTAGGACTAACAGTCACATTCATTAGTGGTTATGAATTAACATAATTTGATTCAGTTCAAACCTACTAGAGCTCAATCTTCGTCAGCAGAAGTCGAAGAATGTACATGCTGATTGTTCCAGTGGTTTACTTGTTAAAATATCATGATGTCTGGCCAGGCAAGTTCGCAGTTCTACTTGTGCCATACACAATAGAGAATTACATTCGTTGCATTCTAGAAACCTTCTCCATCTCAGTGCCCACAATCAGCAGACACCTAGCAACTGTATCGAGTTCCCTTTATACATTGTCAATTATCAACTGTAACAATCATCATGCGACAATTATAATGTAACACTCTTTATATAACAATCATAATGTAACACTCTTTATATAACAATCATAATGTAACACTCTTTATATAACAATCATAATGTAACAATCATAATGTAACAATCATAATGTAACAATCATGATGTAACAATTTACTGTAAATTATCACAGAAGTGAACGACTATCGGTTTTCCAACTATGTCACATTTGTTCTCCTGACATGCAGTGTTACGTTTCAGAATGTTGGTAACTCCTTTAATCCACATTTTCGTGGTCTTCCTCATGGTGAGTCCATTTTCTTGTTATATACTCTTGTTACTGACCATATGTGTGAATTCTCATTAACTGGTAAATCCATATTTAGTCTGTATGAATTTATCACGCTGTTTATGTCGACATCCTAAACGGTAAAATCAGATTATTGTACAGTTAATTTGATGACTATATTTTCATAAATTACGAGTATGTATTTTATTCTGGAAATTGAAATCAATATATTACTTTTCTGTTCTGTAACTGTCTGTACCATGGCCTTATATACATACATGCATACATGCTGTGGCATCACACATACAGCCGGTTATCAAGACGGTTATCAAGAATAGTTGCCAGGATATACTGTCTTTGAACCACTCCGTATATATAGTACATGGAAATATAGGAGATCTCCCTGTGTTCAAGAGGTCACGGGTTCGAATTTGGATCGTGTCGATTTGTTTATAAGATGGATTTTTTTTTGTTTTTAGATCTCTGTGGATTATCACTTGAAGCTACGGAACTACGTGCTATGAGTGGTATTCTCGACAGAGAGTGGTATTCTCGGTTGAGAGTGACGGGGTACATATGGGAAATCGAATACAGTGAAGTCAATCTTCTACGGCTTTTGAACCCTTTAATATGTAGTATAGCTGGAAAATGTACGAGCATCGTTTTTAGCATGTCCTTGAATTGTAGTCCTGTGTGCTGGTCTCACACAGTTTAACGTATCTTTTCAAACTTTGTCCGTGTTTGTTATACCTTATGTATCTGTAATATCAAACGTCCGGGATAAAAGTGTGTGATAATAACTGTGTTTTTTGTGACAATTTCATTGTGGAAGTTTTCGTGGAAGAGTTGGGTATCATCGTATTAAAATAAGCCCACTGATCTGTCCCCGTATTAAAACATGCCCACTGAATTGTCTCCGTATTAAAAATAGCCCACTGAACTGCCCCCGTATTAAAACAAGCCCACTGAACTGTCCCAGTATTTAAAACAAGCCCACTGAACTCTCCCCGTATTAAAACAAGCCCACTACACTGTCCCCGTATTAAAACAAGCCCACTGAACTGCCCCCGGATTAAAACAAGCCCACTGAACTGCCCCGTATTAAAACAAGCCCACTGAATTGTCTCCGTATTAAAACAAGCCCACTGAACTGCCCCAGTATTAAAACAAGCCCACTGAACTTTCCCAGTATTAAAACAAGCCCATTGATCTGTCCCCGTATTAAAACAAGCCCACTGAACTGTCCTTTTGAGACATTGAGTATGAGTTTTAAGTTAAGATAGGGGGGAATTAAATCGTTATTGAAGCAGCAAAATTGTTTAGTAGAAACATTGAACACTCAAAGATTACACGCGTGCTGTAAACTTTATGAACTAACTCGGTAAATATCAATGGGATATACTAGACCTAGAGGGTTAGATGGAAACATTTCGACGAGTTTACAACGTATGAAAGACATAAGATGGGGTACAGCTGTGTTGAGAATTCCCATCAACATGGAGACGGTTTGGTTTTATTGTTAATAAAAATAGGGTTAACACAGTTATTAGTTGTACACCTATAAACAGCAACAGCATATTGGTAGCGATAAGAATTGCAGCGAAACCTTTAAATATGGCCATCATTCAGGATTTACGCACCGACGTCCGATTACGAGGAAGGCGATATCGATTTTTTCTACGATCAACTTGAAGAACGTCAGAAAATCGCATTAAAAGACTTACTGACTGTACAATGTGACTGGAACGCTAATATATTCCCAGACGGATTTGAACAGTGGGCCGGTACGACGAGAAAATATGGTGTAGGAGCAGCTACTGATCACGGACCGAGGCTGCTAGATTTCGCTAATATTTACAAACTAACGGAAGCTAACAAATTATTTCCACATAAAATTTCAAGAACAACTTGGCATGCACTACCAGGACAATTACACAATCAAAACAACTCTATTCGGGTTTCTAAGTTTAATTCGACCATAAATCAAGGAAAGACGAAATAATTCCCGGGTGCTGACAGCGTCCAGGATATGGATTTGAAGAATATTGAGCTTCATCTAAAAAATAAACGACCACATATTAGCGGGAGTTACCTAATATTTGACTTATAGAAACTAAAGGCGAAAGAAATAAATGGCCTATTCAAGGCAGCAATTGGAGGTAAATTTGTAACTTTGAACTAGAAGGATGATATGAACTCACTGACTGAGAATATGAAAACAGTGTTAGTTGCACGCAACATAGTTACAAGGGAAAAAACCCCCCTCCCCCACCCCCCCCCCCACCCCCCAAAAAGTAATACTACTCAATACTACTCAAGATAATACCAAAAAAAATTAAAACACGATACACACTGATGTCGGTGAAGAACAATTCGGTTTTAGGAAAAACAAAGGAAACATAGAAGCTAAACTTAGTATCCGACTAGGGATATATAAAAATATAACTTAAAAAAAAGATTGTATATTTCCTTCATAGACTACAGCAAGGCCTTTCACAACATGAAAATGAATTGAATGTCTTCAAGAAATAGACATAGGTGGAAATGACATTGGACTGATTAGAAATATATATTGGGAGCAGATTGCATCAATAAAGTAATATGTTGTATATACATTAACACGTCACATGAATACGTCACATGAGTATATACATTAATACGTCACATGAATACGTCACATGAGTATATACATTAATACGTCACATGAGACACAGAGAATATCTTAAGCATATAGAAGTAATGCCTTGACTCAAGAGTCAGTGAGGAACTCATAAACAACCTGAGGTATAAGATAACACTGTTCTTTTAACAGAAAGTGAATATGAACTACGGCATCATCTCCGCAACGAAGTTTGGCTGCAACAGACCTCCAACATCCCGTCTCTTGTTTTAGTGGTGCATTCTGCCAGACTGTAACCTGTCCATCTTGTAATGTTACTGCCCCACTTGTATCTCTGCCAGACTGTAACCTGTCCATCTTGTAATGTTACTGTCCCACTTGTATCTTTGCCAGACTGTAACCTGTCCATCTTGTAATGTTACTGTCCCACTTGTATCTCTGCCAGACTGTAACCTGTCCATCTTGTGATGGTACTGTCCCACTTGTATCTCTGCCAGACTGTAACCTGTCCATCTTGTAATGTTACTGTCCCACTTGTATCTCTGCCAGACTGTAACCTGTCCATCTTGTAATGTTACTGTCCCACTTGTATCTCTGCCAGACTGTAACCTGTCCATCTTGTGATGGTACTGTCCCACTTGTATCTCTGCCAGACTGTAACCTGTCCATCTTGTAATGTTACTGTCCCACTTGTATCTCTGCCAGACTGTAACCTGTCCATCTTGTGATGGTACTGTCCCACTTGTATCTCTGCCAGACTGTAACCTGTCCATCTTGTAATGTTACTGTCCCACTTGTATCTCTGCCAGACTGTAACCTGTCCATCTTGTAATGTTACTGTCCCACTTATATCTCTGTCTACCTCGTGCTCACCTCCTCTCGACTGTCAAGTAAAGTCTACAACACAGTGTCATGTCTGTTAATGTGTCCAAAATATTTTATTTGCTTGATATTTATTTCCTTTAATAATTCTTTATTCATATTAAGTATTCTAGAACCTCTTTATTTATTTTATTCTCTTCCCATGATGTTCTCTCTATTATTTTCTATATTTTATATAACATTTTTAATATACTTAAGCATAAATTCTGTCTTATACTTGTTTTTTTACTGTCCATGTTTCTGAGCCATGTAGAATAGATGGGGTATTTTATAGTTCTTATTTTAACTTGCGTGTAATTTGTTTAGATGTTACTCATTTCCTCGTGTCATTGAAAGTACTTTTATCCATTCCTATTCTCCTTGTAACTTCTGTTTCACATCTGCCGTCATGTGTGATTATGTGTCCAAGATATTAATAATGTTCTACTTGTTATAGTTTCTCTCCTTGCATGTTTATGTTTAGCATCTGTTCTGCGACTTTGCTGATAATCATGGTTTTGTTTTTTGGATGTTTGTATCCAATCCATATGTTTTGCTTGATTTATCCACGTGATCTAATACTTTTAATTATATATATATATATATATATATATATATATATATATATATATATATATATATATATATATATATATATACCACATACAACTAAATACATACCTATCAGTGAATATATATTACACATGTTATTAAGAACAGAACTAAGGTGGATATTGTGGGGAATGAACATAAATGAAGATGTGAATAGAAATAAGAAGGACAGTTGGGAGGAAGGGGGGGGGGATTGTTCCGAGGTGCTAAAACAAGGTCAAGACGGGTGTTTAAGATTCTAATGATATGAATATGTCCAACAAAAGAAGGGGTTGGATTTGATAATGAAGGAGAGATATCGGTGGTGGATCAGACAGACGAGAAACAGACATTTGAGAAATGCATATATGGAAAATGACAGCTTGATTTGGTAGGTGCATATTTTGAACATGAAAACAGGAATGGAAAAAGACTGACAGTGCAAGGGAAAACAACAAAGCAAAACAATAGTGATACTTAATTGTTGTCACTAGACACATAGATGTTTTGGGGGGAAATGAAAAAGCAGATTTGCAGTGTAGCTACAGTGGCTGATGGTAGAGCATTGGACTGTGCTGATATATTGAATGCGAGCAAGAAGTTAGAACAGTTGGAAGATATGCGGTGTAGTCGGCATGCTGAATGAAGTACTGAATAGGAGATAGGAGCGCCTATGGGGCGTGTTCGGAGTACCATCACGATCTGAAGCGTGACTAACGTACACAACAAATGTGAAACAAATGTATATAACAAAGGCAGTTCAGCAGGTCTTAAACAGGTATGATAGATAGACAGGATACTTAGATTTATTGGCTGGTTAGACAGGTATTATAGATAGACAGGATACTTAGATTTGTTGGCCGATTAGACATGTATTATGGATAGACAGGATACTTAGATTTATTGGCTGGTTAGACAGGTATGATAGATAGACAGGATACTTAGATTTGTTGGCCACTTAGACAGGTATGATAGATATACAGGATATTTAGATTTGCTGGTCGGATAGAAAACATAACGGTTAAGATTTTATGAACAGGTGTAGCTGTGACAAAACTTTCTCACGACGACAAAAAATATCTTTGCCGTGCCGTGTGACTAGTACGGGGGGGGGGAGGAATGCCACTACATTGCTTGAGTGGATTTGTTGAAATGTGGTAGAAGGATTAAATATTGCTACATTGTGTTGTCTTGCTGTCAACAAGCTATAATTGAAGACTTGCCATGGATTTCAAATTCCGAACGACTTCAAATTCTGCTAGGGACTTTATTTCAATGAAAAAAGAACTATGTAATATTGAAACATTACGTTGAGCAACCAATATCTAGAACATTTGTAGCAATGTGTCGATATGAATTCGACATTTGAGGACATGTCAACAATATTCAAGGTCTGGAGCAGCGGTGATACTCCAGTATCTGCACGCAGACTTGTATATTTATATAACCATCTTCTTCAAACTTAGTCATCTCAAGAACTCAAATTTGTATCGAACATGAACTGGTGGAAGCAGTGCTCCAGTGAATCATACTGCAATAAAACATCAGACGTCCGCTTCTAGAAAGTGAATTGACATATATGGTTTCATCTAATTTGAGGTACATTCTGAAGTCTCACTAGATACAACGTTCTGGATTCTCACTAGATAAAACGTTCTGGATTCTCACTAGATAAAACGTTCAGGAGTTTCACTAGATAAAACTTCAGGGGTCTCCCTAGATAAAACAGTCTCACTAGATAAAACGTTCTGGATTATCACTAGATAACACGTTCATGAGTCTCCCTAGATAAAACTTTTAGGAGTGTCCCTAGATAAAACGACCAGAAGTTTTACTAGATAAAACGTTCTGGATTCTCACTAGATAAAACAGTATAACTAGATAAAACAGTATAACTAGATACAAGTTTCCAGATTCTTACTAGATAAAACGTTCTGGATTCTCACTAGATAAAACGTTCTGGAGTCTCACTAGATAAAACGTTCTGAAGTTTCACTAGATGAAACGTTCTCAGTCTCCCTAGATAAAATAGTCTCACTAGATAAAACTTTCTGGAGTGTTACTAGATAAAACAGTCACACCAGATAAAACGTTCTGGAGTCTCACTAGATAAAACATTCTAGGGGTTCTTACTAGCGTAAGCAATCTAAGATCTCACGAGATGAAACATTATAGGGCCTCACTAGATGAAACATTATAGGGTCTCACTAGATGAAACATTATAGGGTCTCACTAGATGAAACAGTATCGGTCCTCACTAGATGAAACATTATAGGGCCTCACTAGATGAAACATTATAGGGCCTCACTAGATGAAACATTATAGGGTCTCACTAGATGAAACATTATAGGGTCTCACTAGATGAAACAGTATCGGTCCTCACTAGATGAAACAGTATCGGTCCTCACTAGATGAAACATTATAGGGCCTCACTAGATGAAACAGTATCGGTCCTCACTAGATGAAACATTATAGGGCCTCACTAGATGAAACAGTATCGGTCCTCACTAGATGAAACAGTATCGGTCCTCACTAGATGAAACAGTATCGGTCCTCACTAGATGAAACAGTATCGGTCCTCACTAGATGAAACATTATAGGGCCTCACTAGATGAAACAGTATCGGTCCTCACTAGATGAAACATTATAGGGTCTCACTAGATGAAACAGTATCGGTCCTCACTAGATGAAACATTATAGGGCCTCACTAGATGAAACATTATAGGGCCTCACTAGATGAAACAGTATCGGTCCTCACTAGATGAAACATTATAGGGTCTCACTAGATGAAACAGTATCGGTCCTCACTAGATGAAACAGTATCGGTCCTCACTAGATGAAACATTATAGGGCCTCACTAGATGAAACAGTATCGGTCCTCACTAGATGAAACATTATAGGTCCTCACTAGATGAAACAGTATCGGTCCTCACTAGATGAAACAGTATCGGTCCTCACTAGATGAAACATTATAGGTCCTCACTAGATGAAACAGTATCGGTCCTCACTAGATGAAACATTATAGGGCCTCACTAGATGAAACAGTATCGGTCCTCACTAGATGAAACATTATAGGGTCTCACTAGATGAAACAGTATCGGTCCTCACTAGATGAAACAGTATCGGTCCTCACTAGATGAAACATTATAGGGCCTCACTAGATGAAACAGTATCGGTCCTCACTAGATGAAACATTATAGGTCCTCACTAGATGAAACAGTATCGGTCCTCACTAGATGAAACAGTATCGGTCCTCACTAGATGAAACAGTATCGGTCCTCACTAGATGAAACAGTATCGGTCCTCACTAGATGAAACATTATAGGTCCTCACTAGATGAAACAGTATCGGTCCTCACTAGATGAAACATTATAGGGCCTCACTAGATGAAACAGTATCGGTCCTCACTAGATGAAACATTATAGGGCCTCACTAGATGAAACAGTATCGGTCCTCACTAGATGAAACATTATAGGTCCTCACTAGATGAAACAGTATCGGTCCTCACTAGATGAAACATTATAGGGTCTCACTAGATGAAACAGTATCGGTCCTCACTAGATGAAACATTATAGGGCCTCACTAGATGAAACATTATAGGGCCTCACTAGATGAAACATTATAGGGCCTCACTAGATGAAACATTCTGGAACTTACTGGCGTAAATATTCAAGTGTCTCATTAGAAATAGGTTCCCAGAATGGTCTATATGGAATCCCAAGGGTGAGATCTCGACTTGCAGGGGGTCCATATCAACGAGAAAAAAAGTTGGAAGTGCTCGAGATGTATTCTTTTTATTAAAGTTATGAATAAAAATTGTGTAACTCGTACAGAAGTCCGTGAAATTTTTCTTCCATTGACATGTCTATTCGCTGAAACCCTTTGTTGCCTTTCGGCGTCAGGGGTAGAAGAATTTTCTGGAGACGGCCCTATTGTGGAATTTGTCGCCACTTTTATTTCAGTGATCATTGACATGTCATAGTCATTGACTACTCAATCCTCAAACCCGCAGACGACTTTCTATTTGTAATTATCGCTAAGAATTTGTTTTAACTATTTTATACAAGTTTTAGCGCCGAAACGTTGCATCAGTTGAAAGAACTGATCACTCTTTGGTTCACCTTGAAAGCAAAGACATTGACTTATTAGTTTCCAGACTCTGGCCAGCAAATGAAAGGAACTGAGCTCCTGCAATGGGAAGCAATATTCACTTCCAGTAAAAGGAAACACTTCATAATTCAAGTAACGGCCAACATTTCAGAGTTCAGTATTGGAAAAAACTGTCAATTTTGAGAATTCGCGCACACACAAGAGATCGGACGCATGTTTCTCTGTATCATTTGTTGTTCAAACAGACTTTACAAGCAGAATTGCTGCGACGGGTTGCGGCCCTTAACTAGTGTCAAGGACAGGATCACGAGGAGGGCAAACATCAATATCCGTGTCTTGGTTGTGAGTTTGTTTTTTTGCTGATCCTGACAGTCATGAAAACTCTGAGCACACTGAAATATCAAGTTTGTTTGTGAAGGGTTTTCAAAATAACAAGCTTCATTGTTCTTTTATCGTGTCCTATTGGAGTAGCATTGCAGTGATTTGTCCGCTGTGGAGGCGAGGTCACAGTGTGATCATAATATTTCTGCTTGCTGTAATAAAATCATAATTCACTTTGTGTAATTTAGCCACAACTTTAGCTGTTACTGCTGTCCTCTCTGAGTATTTATTTATTATGACATTTGTATAGTGCGATTCTCATGCTGTCCTGAATATGCACGCATTTGTAGCGTTTATCCTGCTGTCTTAAGTATTGCTTTATTAGGACATGACATTTGTAGCGTCCGACGCTCATGTAGCTAAATTGACTCGTTCAGTTTTGGAGACCATTATTCAATCAAGTCATTCATCCTCTATAGTCCTACGCGCTGAGTTATTGATATTTGCTGACCTGACTGTTCATTGGATCACTGCTGTATACTTTGTTTAAGCAGCTAATGATAATCACTAGACAAGTCAACTGAACTGATACGATTTCATCGCTTATGTTGTATGTTGTCGATGGTCACGAGTCAGTGGTCTAAACGGGCCAGTTTCTGAACGAGATGATGATTTGTGATTTCTCTATCCGGGATTTCCAATTATTTAAGTATTTTCAAGTATTTAATAACTGGCATCATTGCTTTCCGGCAAGATCCATAGGTGTTTAGTCTCTTTCAGCTTATGTTCAAGCGTATGTGTATGCTTATGGTTGCTGTTGCTGGGTTTGACATTGATATACTTGGGGATGCTGTTGCGGGGTTTGACGTTGATCTGCTTATGGTTGCTGTTGCGAGGTTTGACATTGATATACTTATGGTTGCTGTTGCGGGGTTTGACGTTGATCAATTTATGGTTGTTGTTGCGGGGTTTGACATTGGTATACTTATGGTTGTTGTTTTGCGGGGTTTGACGTTGATCTACTTATGGTTGCTATTGCGAGGTTCAACATTGATATACTTATGGGTGTTGTTTTGCGGGGTTTGACGTTGATATACTTATGGTTGCTTTTGCGAGGTTTGACATTGATATACTTATAGTTGCTATTGCGAGGTTCAACATTGATATACTTATGGTACTGTTGCGGGGTTTGACATTGATATACTTATGGTTGATATTGCGAGGTTCAACATTGATATACTTATGGTACTGTTGCGAGGTTTGACATTGATATACTTATGGTACTGTTGCGGGGTTTGACATTGATCTGCTTATGGTTGCTGTTGCGAGGTTTGACATTGATCTACTTACCCAGGCTTGCACAATTGACAGTATCATGAGAGTGAAGAAGATTGGCACTATCATGTGCTGGGTTTGGAAGACGAATAAGAGAAACATATTACTGCAGCTGTGTTAGCATGTTGAATATAACAATTGATGATGTGTCTAAAAAATTGTTTGAAGGATTGTGGGAAACCTACTGGTAAGAATGGTGACGTTGCCAATAGGCACATCAATGAATCGATCTGACACAGGTAATGCGTTAAGGTCCACTGAGAAGATTTTCAAAAGTGTGGATATTTGTTTCTCTCAATACTTCGCTATATTCCTCATTCCTAGCATATTCTCTTATGCTCTCAGGAATTCGCTGTATTACTAATTGTTAGCATAACATTTTTACTCTGAAGACTTTGCTACATTCCTAATTGCTATCATATAAGTTTTGCTCTCAAGAATTTACTATATTACTAATTGCAAGCATGTCATTTTCAGGACGTAGCCATCAACCCAGCATTTGTTGGCTGTTGTGACTAAAGCAATAAAATACGTTCAGTAGTTTCTCATTGTTGTCGGAATGATCCGGATGCAATATTATCAGATGAGGTATTTGAACCAGGTTCCATGGCCTTCCAATAACTAACAAACAACGTGTCAGTACATACTATCAATACAACGTAAAGATAATCAATATCAACACAATATTGTCTTAAAATATAATATGCTTACATTTGAAACGACAAGAGTAATCAAAATATATATTTCTGAGTAAATGTTCCCGCTGAAGACGGATGTGTCGGGCCATTGGCGCAAATAAAACGGCGACACAACGCATTTCCATTCTCTGGACTACATCCTGCTGGAAATCTAGAAGGACCATGGTCCTGCTACAAGAGAATTCAGCGGGAGTTTGAGAATGAACACTGAAGAAGAATAGTAAATGTTCAGAATGTAATCTGTCAAAGGATGTTAAGCAGTTACACCCTGATGGGAGTGTAATTAAGATGGGGATCTGCTGGACTATCAAGAAGCATATTCTTCACTTGTACCTCAAGTCCGTTGCTGGACAGTTATTTGACAGTGAGTACTGGACACTACATCATCACTATTCTATCATATGGGTGCGAAAGTTGGAAAGCCACAAAAGCCACAGATAAAAGACTCGACTCCTTTAAAAACAAATGCCTACGTACCATTTTGAACGTTAAGTGGAGTGACTTTAAATCTAAGACTACTATAAGAGAGGAAAGCAAACAAACCTATATATCTTCCTTCATTAGACAAAGGCGTTGGACTTACATCGGCCATATTCTCAGAATGAACAGCCTAAGAATTCCCCAGCAGTCACTATATTGGGTGCCACCTGGAGTAAGAAGAAGAGGGAGACCTAGAGAAACTCTACGAAGAACCATTAATAGAGAAGGCATGTCAATGAACCTAAACAACACGCAACAATTGAAAGACCTGGCAACACAAAGACAGAAATGGAAGGCTATGGTTTCTGCCCTATGCGCCGCCTATGGCCCCGGAGGAACATAACATAACTGGACACGAACATTATATGATCAGAGGTGAACGCGCATGTCACCTGCGTTCCTTTTCTACTAAACATGATTTCAGTGAAGCAGCTGCGCATGTGCACTGATGTTAACACTTTAATCTGACATGAAATGAGCTGTACACCTGTGGAGATGAGGAAGTGAATACACAAGTGTAACACTTATGATAACCAAAGCTCATTTCAACCACCGACGTAGTTTAATTCGGTTATATGACCATAACATTTAATGCAGATCGTTGTTGGAACCATCACTACATCGGAAGAATTAGTGCACAAGAAATATGTCTAGTATATAAACATAGATTATGTGGGGGTGACAGAATATCGATTGGGTAATTTAATGCTAAACACAAGAGATGACATTAATATATATATATATATATATTGTGTAAATTAGTCTTAAACACTAGGAATGACATTAAAACATTAATATCTTCTTCTTCTTCTTCAGCGTTCATTCTCAAACTCCAGCCAGATCTCTCTTGTAGCAGAACAATGGCCGTACTAGATTTCCAGCAGGATGTAGTCCAGAGAATGGAAATGCGTTGTGTCGCCGTTTTATTTGCGCCAATGGCCCGACACATCCGTCTTCGGCGGAACATTAATATCTAAATGTATAAGTTAGTCCTACACACTTGATATGACACTAATATACACTAGAGATAACATTAATATCTATTGCGTAAGTTAATCCTAAATAGGCATAGATGGAAAAGACATCAGGCTGATTAGAAATATATATTGGGAACAAACTGCATCAATAAGGTGTGAAAACAGCTACTCTCCATACATAGAAATAAGAAGAGGGGTAAGACAAGGATGCATTTTATCACCAAGCCTATTTAATATCTACACAGAGAATATCTTTAAAAATATAGAAGAAATACCAGGACTCAAGATCAATGGGAAAATAATAAACAACATTAGATATGCAGATGACACTGTTCTTCTAGCAGAAAGTGAACATGAACTACAAAGACTAATAGATCAAGTCAATAAATCAAGTAATGAATATGGACTGGATATAAACATTCAAAAAAACAAAAACCATGATAATCAGCAAAGACACAGAAGAACAGGAAGTAAACATAAACATACAGGGAGAGAAACTACAAGTAAAACAGTATCAATATCTTGGACACATAGTCACAAATGATGGCAGATGTGAAACAGAAGTTAAAAGGAGAATAGGAATGGCTAAAAGTACCTTCAATGACATGAGGAAATTATTAATATCTAAACAAATTACAAACATGTTAAAAATGAGAATTATAAAATGCTACATCTATTCCATATTAATGTATGGCTCAGAAACATGGACACTAAATAAACAATTAGAAGACAAAATTGATGCCTTTGAGATGTGGGTATATAGAAGAATAGGGAGAACATCATGGAAAGAGAAGAAAACAAATAAAGAGGTGCTAAAGACACTTAATATGAAGAAAGAACTACTAAGAGAAATAAAGATCAAGCAAATAAAATACTTTGGACACATTAAAAGACATGACACCTTATTGAAGACCTTACTTGAGGGTAAAGTCAAAGGGAAGCGAGCAAGAGGTAGGCAGAGATACAAGTGGGAGAGTAACATTACACGATGGACAGGTTACAGTCTAGCAGAGTGCACCACCAAGACAAGAGACAGGAGATGTTGGAGATACGTTGCAGCCAACCTTCGTTGCGGAGACGGCACTTGATGATGATGAATCCTAAACACTAGAGATGACACTACTGTCTAGTGTGTAAAGTATTCCTAAACACAAGGTATGACTTTAATGTTTATTATGAAAGTTAATCTTAAATGATGGAGGCGATAATTATGTATATCATGCAATATAATCCTAAATACATAGGAATGACTCTAATATCTATTGTGCTGGACTCTATTGTGCAAATTATTCATAACCACCAGTGGCGACTATAATATCTATATTGTTAGAAAAACTTCAACGCTATGATTGAGGCTAATATCTCAACGCTATGATTGAGGCTAATATCTCATGTGTAAGTAAATTGAAAATTTCTAGGGATGACATTAATATATATTGTCTACATTATTCCTAAAGACGAGGTATGAATAATACATATTGTATACGTTATTCTTAAACAATAGGAATAACTCTAATATCTATTCTATAATAAAATCCGAAACAATATGTGTAACTCTAACATCTAATGTGTAAGTTAACCATCAACACTACGAATGACTAATAAATTTAAGTAGGAAGCCAGAGGACAATTTTTAAAAATTCTTGAGACTGACGGGAATTGAACCAGTCCGTTCAACGGCACCAAATCGCCTAGTAACTATTGAACACGCGTTCTTCAGTACTTGACTAACCAAAATTGGAAGCAAAATATATATACATCCTATATAGGATGTGACAGCCAACTCTACTACAATATCTCTCTATTCTGCTGGGTTCATAGGTTGACCATCTGTTATGGCGGCGAGGCTAGCTTATCGGTCGGTCCATTCGTTTTCCTCTACACCCGCATGTTCAGGGACAAAGATAAGCGTGATTCTCTGCAGTGAGATCCACATTTTTGATATATTTAATGACTCCACCCATCCCAGCGTGCATCACCTGTTTTGACTTTCTGAATCATATCCATTTAGTATGCACGCATGGGAATAGGCTTGAGATTCCAGCCAGTTTAGTGCCTGCGTTACGGCAAACACATCCATCTTTAGACTGCTTGTTGTTGCGGTAAAGATTCCACAATCTTCGTATACTGTTCCTCCTGGTGATAAATAGTACTTACGTAGAACATAGATTTTTTAGTTGTACTTGACTACTATTAGTCTATCTATCTATGTATTCGTTAAACCATGTGTTGCCTTTCAGTGACAGGGGTAGAAGAGCTTTCTGAGATGACCCTCGTGTGTTCTGAGTATATTGTGGAATTTTCCGCCTCTTTTATTTCGGTGGTCCATCGTTTTCGTGGTCAGCCTCTAGGTCTGTCTTCACTGTATCTTTGTAGTATAGCTTGCTCTGGTATACTGTCTGATGGTAGTCTGCTGATGTGTGCAAACCATTTGATCTGTTGTCTCTTAATATATTCCAAGATGACAATTAGTCATAGTACAAATATTAGTCGTCATCAAGTAAAACTATAAAACCTGTGTTCTAACTTAGTATTGGTGTTATACAGTTTTACATCAGCGCTATCTTTACTGTTCCCTGTGATCAGATAGTATAAGATGTTTGTGCACCGCTGGTGGAGGATGATCGTTCTTTCCGTGTAAATCACAACACGTGTATGTGCGTCATCGGCATGTTCTCAGATATGTGACTTAAGCTCAGTATCCACGCTTACACAGCCACGTTCCCTGCACTCTCTATTGAGTGTAATGGGCGTCTCGACTGCCTCCTGAAAGTCCATAGGGATAGGTATACATTCTTTGCCAGGGTATATATAGTCTAGGAGCAAATATGTTTAACGGTATTCTCGGCACAACCCATCCATGATTTACCTCTCTTGAGCCTGCTTCCGTTCACATGAAGGAGGTAACTGTGTAGTAGTTGATCCGTGTCGCTCAGAAGTATGCATGGGTATGCGGCATGTCAGTTCTGTGAGATATGATCGGAAAATCAAGGAGGAACCTTGAAGTCACACAAAGTATGTCCCTTGTGCAATCAAGGATGATCCATATCACTTCGTTTCAATACACTAAACCAGTTAAGGGAAGAACACTGGTCCACAGAGATGGATATCCACAGAAAGATGTATGGGAGCACTGAGGAGCTTTCACATACAGCAGAATTTATTAAGAAAACAGGACCTGCTGTGTAGACATGTCAAAGTGCGATCGAGTAGAAGAAGATGAAGAAGAATTCTCTTCAGTCTCTCAATTTGTGTGTAACTGGTGGTGAATACCTGCGTATGCAATGACAGGTAGGGCAATCTGTGTATAACTGGCGGTGAATACCTGGGTATGCAATGACAGGTAGGACAATCTGTGTATAACTGGCGGTGAATACCTGGGTATGCAATGACAGGTAGGACAATCTGTGTATAACTGGCGGTGAATACATGGGTATGCAATGACAGGTAGGACAATCTGTGTATAACTGGCGGTGAATACCTGAGTATGCAATGACAGGTAGGGCAATCTGTGTATAACTGGCGGTGAATTCCTGGGTATGCAATGACATGTAGGACAATCTGTGTATAACTGGCGGTGAATACCTGGGTATGCAATGACAGGTAGGACAAGGACAAGAGTCTCATATAAGATAACGAATTGTGAGTGTTTATCATCAGCTACTGCCATCACTTTCGGAGAAGAAATAACTTCGTGACTTTGATGTGAGAGTGACTTTAATTGCTGATGTGGCTACCTCATACAGAGTTTATATGCCACTATGTTGTAACGTTCCATGTTATTTGGCGACCATGTCTTTAGCTTTACTTCCCTGTGCTGACATCCACAAGATTGTGTAGCTCATGTAACACTGGGATAACATTTCAATTGAATCCACCAGTGCACATAATCCTGTCATGTTCTGGCGCCGTAGGATTTCTATTACTGAGAGCGTATTTGGGAGAATATATATATATATATATTTTGCCTGAGATTTAAATTCAATGAAGGTGTTTGTTGCATGTCTCAGAGTGTCCGTTGCTACTTCGGTGTTATTGCTTTAATATATATCTGGTGTTAAACTTTCAAACCTTCAAGTGACTCTTTCACATGTTTATATGAAACCGTTGATGTTTGAAATGATCATCTCCGGTGCCAAACCTTCAACTCTTCAGAAAAACTCTTCTATATGTTTGTATTAAGCCTGAAATGTTATAAATGAGTCTAATATATGTCTGATGGACCAAACAATGTTTGTACTACTGTATATTATTCTTGTCAAGTTTATAAGTTAATTATAATATATATATATCACTTTGCAGAACCTCTAATTTTACAATTCCAATAATAAGGTAGACTTCATATTTATAATTTGAAATACGCTTTCAGCTATTAAACATGGGCACAATGAATTTATCCCGTAGTGACAGACATACAATGCCTTTCTTAACGCGGTCTGTTTCTTCTTTCTAAAATATTTCTGGTGAGAAGTAAAAACGAAGGTGACATTAAAACCCAGTCATAAGCTCACTTTGTCATTCATTTTTCTTAACAATTTTATTATACCTCACTTTGAATGTAAATCCTTCTCTAGTATGTTACCTGATTACCTGAGTGTGTTCCCTGATTAGGTGCAACTCTCCCAGGAAGCCGTTCGTTTTCATTCTTACAGCGGTCTGAAAAGATGGTTGGATTTGCATTAAGAGATACGTGGCATGCAGTACGTTTTATGTAAAGCGCTGCCAGTAAAATGAAATAGGACAAAGGAGACGGAAAAGCTTCTTTCTGTAGTTTATAGTGAAACCTTTTGCATGAACACAATTCTGATGTTGTAATCCACTCGTACTTCGGGCTTCAGATTTCAGTCAATTACCTGCCTGGCCTGTCTCTTCATTTAGATGTAGTCGTGATAGTTGGGGGCAACTACTACCAGTGTCAGAGTTTAGCAGGACGTTGTAATTTGGTTTAAGCGGCATTTTATCTTTCCTATTTAAATAATTTTAAGATTTCATTACAAACAAGTTGTGGAGACGTAACGCAGACGTAGGAAAATAGCATGAAACGACATCAAGAATGACTTCAATAATTATTAAAGTCAAATTCATGCCCAAACTGTACACATTAATTGTGCCGATGTAAATAATAACCTGACATGATGGTGCCAAATAACGATTCGAAAACAAACAAATTTGTATTTATTTATCTGGGTATACAAGTTGTTTCAAAGAGATGGTTTAGATCGCAATTATAACATTGTGTCTACTACTAGTCCACTACCACGCTACAGACTGTCATTTAGTATCCGTTATTTAGGGATACAATCAAAGTATCAACTTGGAGATTCTGTCATAAGTAAGATGCAGAGATGCAGGCAATCAAGATGGCAACCGAAAAACTGCTGAGCTTCAATCTTGGTTTACAACCTATCATATTCCTGATAAGTATGCAAGATTAACACTCCAAATTCTCTAGTCCAGTTAACTACCAGACCTGCAAATAATACTGACCAAAATAAGCAATCAGCGTAAAGTAGCTATGGAGTGAATACCATCGCGTTTTTGATTACCTAGAAACGCTAAAGTAGATTGTCTGGCTAAAGAGGGAGCTGCTGATGATCAATCAGATATGACAACAACGTATATCAAAATAAACAGACGGTCAAATAAATTAGAAAGTCTTCCAATACACGATGACTACTAAATTATGAAAAGACCAGAACAAGTTGCTATTCTACTCCTCAGAACAGAACAAGTTGCCATTCTGCGCCTCAGAACAGAACAAGTTGTCATTCTGCGTCTCAGAACAGAACAAGTTGTCATTCTGCGCCTCAGAACAGAACAAGTTGTCATTCTGCGCCTCATAACAGAACAAGTTGTCATTCTGCGCCTCAGAACAGAACAAGTTGCCATTCTGCGCCTCAGAACAAGTTGCCCTTCTGCGCCTCAGAACAGAATAAGTTGTCATTTTGCGCCTCAGAACAGAACAAGTTGTCATTCTGCGCCTCAGACCAGAACTAGTTGCCATTCTGCGCCTCAGAACAGAACAAGTTGCCATTCTGCGCCTCAGAAAAGAACAAGTTGCCATTCTGCGCCTCAGAACAGAATAAGTTGTCATTCTGCGCCTTTGAACAGAACAAGTTGCCATTCTGCGCCTCAGAACAGAATAAGTTGTCATTCTTCGCCTCAGAACAGAATAAGTTGTCATTCTGCGCATTTGAACAGAATAAGTTGTCATTGCGCCTCAGAACAGAACAAGTTGCCATTCTGCGCCTCAGAACAGAACAAGTTGTCATTCTGCGTCTCAGAACAGAACAAGTTGTCATTCTGCGCCTCATAACAGAACAAGTTGTCATTCTGCGCCTCAGAACAGAACATGTTGTCATTCTGCGCCTCAGAACAGAACAAGTTGTCATTCTGCGCCTCAGAACAGAACAAGTTGCCATTCTGCGCCTCAGAACAAGTTGCCCTTCTGCGCCTCAGAACAGAATAAGTTGTCATTTTGCGCCTCAGAACAGAACAAGTTGTCATTCTGCGCCTCAGACCAGAACTAGTTGCCATTCTGCGCCTCAGAACAGAACAAGTTGCCATTCTGCGCCTCAGAAAAGAACAAGTTGCCATTCTGCGCCTCAGAACAGAATAAGTTGTCATTCTGCGCCTTTGAACAGAACAAGTTGCCATTCTGCGCCTCAGAACAGAATAAGTTGTCATTCTTCGCCTCAGAACAGAATAAGTTGTCATTCTGCGCATTTGAACAGAATAAGTTGTCATTGCGCCTCAGAACAGAACAAGTTGTCATTCTGCTCCTCAGAACAGAACAAGTTGTCATTCTGCGCCTCAGAACAGGACACAATTTCTTTCTTTCATATGTTAAGTAAAATGGTTCAAATTCAAATAATTGAATGTATATATACAAATATTGTTGAGGTCAAGTTTTGTGAAATTCCTCCCCCCCCCCCCCCCTTATCAACAACTGTCAAACTTTTACATACCTCCGCCCCAAATCTAATTGTTGACATTATTTATGGGTAACCCATAAGAACTTTGAAATACATGGACAGTTATCATTATCATCATCAAGTGCTGTCTTCAAAACGAAGGTTGACTGCAATAGACCTCCAACATCACCTGTCTCCTGTTTTGATGGTGCACTCTGCTAGACTGTAACATATCCATCTCCTGATGTTACTCTCCCACTTGTATATCTGTCTACCTCTTGCTCACTTCCCTTCGACTTTACCGTCAACTAAGATCTTCAACAAGGTCTTTTAATGTATCCAAAATATTGTATTTGCTTGATGTTTATTTTCTTTAATATTTCTTTATTGATATTAAGTTTTCTTTGTACTTCTTTGTTTGTTTTCTTCTCTATACACGTTCATCTTCCTATTCTTCTAAATAGTATCAAGATAATCCACAATAAATGTACGAACACAGCTAAACCGCGAAGAGAAACTCGTATGTGCATTGTCACAGTAGTATTCCTTTATTGAAGATGGACCTGAGGTATCCACTTGAACATCCTTCAGGTAGCCCTATAACCACACCATGTGGAAAATATTCGTTTGTTCGACAAATCTTTAGTTGCTAGAATGATCCGTTAGAGCAGCATGTCTCTCCCATCCGTTGGAGCAGCATGTCTCTCCCATCCGTTGGAGCAGCATGTCTCTCTCATCCGTTGGAGCAGCATGTCTCTCTCATCCGTTGGAGCAGCATGTCTCTCTCATCCGTTGGAACAGCATGTCTCTCTCAATTGTTCATACTAGTGACAGTTCTGCGGAATATGATAAAATGTCTGCTCGTCTCTTCAACAAGAGCATAGTGATATAGCAAACTGTCGCATCATCTGAATGTGTTTATTGCGTCTGATATGTGCTGTTCTGAGGCGAAGTTTAGTAATCGACCTGTCCGTGACGGTCTGTATAGTGCTGTTATATCATTGCAGTGCCGTGCCAAACTATGACACAGAGAGGCGGCCGCATCAGGCGGCACCAATCAAAATACATTGTGGGCGACGACATTTCGAAGAAAAACCGTTTAATTAGGTGGCATTTTGAAGACTAGCATCATATTGAGACAATTTATTGCACGGTCCTGTACCATTGCGTCGACAGACGTAGTGTATACAGAACACTGTTTTCTCGTTCAGTCGGTACAGAACACTGTATTATTTCATTCAGTAGTACACATAGTGTATACACAATTCTATTATTTCATTCTTTCATTCAGTCGGCACACATATTGTATACACAATTATATTATTTCACTCAGTCGGTACACATAGTGTATGGAGAACACCGTTTTCTCGTTCAACAGTACACGTAGTGTATGCACAATTCTATTATTTCATTCAGTCGGCACACGTAGTGTACACACAATTCTGGTATCTCATTACTTCGGCACACGTAGTGTACACACAATTCTGGTATCTCATTACTTCGGCACACGTAGTGTACACACAATTCTGGTATCTCATTACTTCGGCACACGTAGTGTACACACAATTCTGGTATCTGATTACTTCGGCACGCGTAGTGTACACACAATTCTGGTATCTCATTACCTTGACACACGTAGTGTACACACAATTCTGGTATCTCATTACCTTGACACACGTAGTGTACACACAATTCTAGTATCTCATTACTTCGACACACGTAGTGTACACACAATTCTGGTATCTCATTACTTCGGCACACGTAGTGTACACACAACAGACTGTTATAGTTTTGTGATATATTGAGTACGTACACTGTCTGTATACGCTTATTATCTCTATATACTGCTCAGTCATCATAGTCTGTTTTCTGTACATACTTTTTTCTACGACCGGACTCTGTTTTACATCGGAATCTGTAAACACGTCTGTCGATTCTACTTTCCTTGTTTGTATGTTAAATGGAGGATTAAAGCCTCTTCGCTGAGGCACGACTCTTTCAACTTAAGACAGAAGTCAATTTTTGGTTATATCAGGCCGTATTAGCTTTTATCTAAATGTGACCTAATGGTATTGGTGTTTTTCTACTTTCCTGTCCTCTTGTCCGCTCATAAATAAGTTGATCTTGTTGAAGGAACTATATTGCATACACTTCAGGCGACGTATGTCGCTACTTGATTTCACCATGAGATGTATAAACAAACACAGTCTTTTGTGATCACATGATTTATAGAGAGTAATATGCTGGTAATCCTCGGAGTAGCAATAAGAGATCAAATCAGAAACGAAAATACCAGAAGACTAACAAACACAATGCTAATCCTGGATTATAACAGAAGACAACAGATTAAGTGGTTTTCACATGCTTCCGACTACCTTCAGACAATGTACCTCACAAAGCATTACTATACAGGCACGATGGTTACAAAACCAGGGGCATACCATGCAAAAGATGGATTACAGAAATAAAATAATCAGCGAAAGCAAACATATATAATGCACACAAAAAAGTCATCTCAAGAGAACTCTTCTACCCGATGACGCTGCAAGGCACAAATAGGTATAAAGCGAAATTAAACGAGAAGTTACTATTGTTTGTGTGGATCTGAGAGAATGAAGTTATCATTTATTGTTTGTGTGAATCTGAGAGAATGAAGTTATCATTTATTGTGTGTGTGCATCTGAAAGAATGAAGTTATCATTTATTGTGTGTGTGGATCTGAAAGAATGAAGTTATCATTTATTGTGTGTGTGGAAGTGAGAGAATGAAGTTATCATTTATTGTTTGTGTGGATCTGAAAGAATGAAGTTATAATTTATTGTTTGTGTGGAAGTGAGAGAATGAAGTTATCATTTATTGTGTGTGTGCATCTGAAAGAATGAAGTTATCATTTATTGTGTGTGTGCATCTGAAAGAATGAAGTTATCATTTATTGTTTGTGTGGATCTGAAAGAATGAAGTTATCATTTATTGTGTGTGTGGAAGTGAGAGAATGAAGTTATCATTTATTGTTTGTGTGGATCTGAAAGAATGAAGTTATAATTTATTGTTTGTGTGGAAGTGAGAGAATGAAGTTATCAGTTATTGTTTGTGTGGATCTGAAAGAATGAAGTTATCATTTATTGTGTGTGTGCATCTGAAAGAATGAAGTTATCATTTATTGTGTGTGTGGATCTGAAAGAATGAAGTTATCATTTATTGTGTGTGTGGATCTGAAAGAATGAAGTTATAATTTATTGTTTGTGTGGATCTGAAAGAATGAAGTTATAATTTATTGTGTGTGTGGAAGTGAGAGAATGAAGTTATCATTTATTGTGTGTGTGCATCTGAAAGAATGAAGTTATCATTTATTGTGTGTGTGGATCTGAAAGAATGAAGTTATCATTTATTGTCTGTGTGGATCTGAAAGAATGAAGTTATCATTTATTGTGTGTGTGGAAGTGAGAGAATGAAGTTATCATTTATTGTCTGTGTGGATCTGAAAGAATGAAGTTATCATTTATTGTCTGTGTGGATCTGAAAGAATGAAGTTATTATTTATTGTGTGTGTGGATTTGAAAGAATGAAGTTATCATTTATTGTCTGTGTGGATCTGAGAGAATGAAGTTATCATTTATTGTCTGTGTGGATCTGAGAGAATGAAGTTATCATTTATTGTGTGTGTGGAAGTGAGAGAATGAAGTTATCATTTATTGTGTGTGTGGAAGTGAGAGAATGAAGTTATCATTTATTGTGTGTGTGGAAGTGAGAGAATGAAGTTATCATTTATTGTGTGTGTGGAAGTGAGAGAATGAAGTTATCATTTATTGTGTGTGTGGATCTGAAAGAATGAAGTTATCATTTATTGTGTGTGTGGAAGTGAAAGAATGAAGTTATCATTTATTGTGTGTGTGGAAGTGAGAGAATGAAGTTATCATTTATTGTGTGTGTGGAAGTGAGAGAATGAAGTTATCATTTATTGTGTGTGTGGAAGTGAGAGAATGAAGTTATCATTTATTGACGTTTCTATTCTTCTAAGCTAGTTCTCAAAACCTGCTTGTTAGCACAAGATGTATTCCGAACAATACACTATGTTTTGTCGTAGCTTACAGTTGAGATGCAAGATTTGCAACTTTTTTTCTGATATATCCAACTTCGGCATTGTTTTTTTGGGTTACTTTGACCTATGGCGTGGGAAAGATAAATTATACAGGAAATGTACTCAGCCGCCACTTACAATATGAATGTAAATCCTTTGGTTTATATTTTTTTACCCCCCCCCCCCCCCCCCGCCTCCCCCTTCAGGAATACATTGTAGTTAGTTTGACATGATTTAGAATCCCCGTTGACGCTGAGTATACCAATAAAGAGGTCCAGTAACTTAATACACTGAATCTTGATAATCTCTATTGGAATTGTTTAAGACAATGCAGGAAAAGATCCGTTAGATTTTTATGCAAAGTCGGGTATTAAATTTTACTCGGTTTCTGATAGATATAGGTTGTATACTTTCCTGTCACAAGGTTTCAAGGATTGTCAATAAGACAAATGCTTTCTTTACTTCCCTGTCACAAGTTTTCAAGGATTGTCAATAAGACAAATGCTATCTTTATTGAGATCAGTTGTGCTTATTGCTTTGTCCCACAACAAATATCTCGTACGTATTGACTGACCGGATGTCGTCTGACAAGGGCTTGATTACATAAGAGCACGCATTTATCACAAATTATTTACTTGTATCTCTGTAAGAAATCTGAATGTATCATGGTAAGATCACCCAAGCATGCACTTCTTTCCGATGTCATAAATTGAGTGCTCCTGTTTTCTCGACGTTTTTCTCTTTATATTTATTTATTTTTTGGGTTTATATATACATCGCTAGACTTATATGTAGATTTGACTTGTTTTCATGCATAGTTTTGTAGTGCAACCCTATTATCCGAATTAATTGTGGATCGGGTCCATTTGGAAAATCGAAAATCCGGATAATTGTATATCATCATCATCATCATCAGGTGCCATGCCGGGTGGCGTAGGCGGTCATGGCTCTCCACAGCTCTCTGTCCACAGTATTATGTATCAAAGTCGTTGTTGTTTCTTTGCCGTGCCAGGTTGTCACTGTCTAATATTTTCTCACGTTGTCGCCCTCTGTCTCTGCCTTCAATCTTGCCTGTTGTGATTATGTTCTCTAAACCTGCCTGTCTTATGAAGTGGCCCAAAAAAAAGAAGATTGCCTTTTTCTTATATTGTTGATTAAGGTCCGTTTCGCATTTAACTCTTTTAACACCTCTACATTAGTTTTTCTGGCAGTCCATGGTATTCTCAGCATTCTTCTGTAGAACCACATCTCTGTTGCCTCCAATCTCCCACTTTCCAATTTGTTTATTGTCCAAGACTCGCACCCATATGTTAGTATAGGGGTTATATAGCACTGCAGAACTCTCTTTCTCACCTCTAATGACAAGGTCATATTACACAGTATATTTTTCATTTTTCTGAATGTTGTTTTTGCCTGTCCTATTCTGCATCTTATTTCTGTTGAACTTCTTCCATCTGCTGTTATAATTGTACCTAGATATTTGAATTGGTGGACCTGTTGTAATACTATATCATTCACTATGATCTTGCAAGGTGTGTTATTTTCTTTCTTTGAAATAACCATTACTTCTGTTTTCTTGATATTTAGGAAGAGGCCTTTCTCGTTGCTTTCTGTGACTACTACTAATTGTATATAGCTCACGAATTAAGCAAAACAATGGAAATACATACAATCATACATTGAAATGAACGGAATTTTATTGATAAAAGCACAGTAATATATAAACAACTATGTATTGCAAATAAACTACATACACTACAGTACTAAAAATATGCAAAATTACATAAATGGTACATATGTACAGTAATACATTGTGCATATGTATGTACATACGTAAATCATTTGAATAAGACTCTACCGCTTCCGCTAACGCTCTCAAATTAATTCACCTAATTTCGATTCGGGTAACTGGGAATTCGGTTAATTGGGATTCGGATATTCGGATTGCTGCTGTGTATGAACTTGACTTGTGAACTTGATTTGTGTAATATATACGACTTTATTTCGTGTATACATATTGTGTTGTGTCAGCTGACAATTGTTGCACTAAATACATTCCATTTACCATTTAATGTCAAGAATTTAGTGGCATTCTCTCACATCAAACATTCCTTTAACATCAATATCATCAATGAAATGAAATCTCTCACATCAAACATTCCTTTAACATCAATATCATCAATGAAATGAAATCTCTCACATCAAACATTCCTTTAACATCAATATCATCAATGAAATGAAATCTCTCACATCAAATATTCCTTTAACATCAATATCAGCAATGAAATGAAATCTCTCACATCAAACATTCCTTTAACATCAATATCATCAATGAAATGAAATCTCTCACATCAAATATTCCTTTAACATCAATATCAGCAATGAAATGAAATCTCTCACATCAAACATTCCTTTAACATCAATATCATCAATGAAATTAAATCTCTCACATCAAACATTCCTTTAACATCAATATCATCAATGAAATGAAATCTCTCACATCAAATATTCCTTTAACATCAATATCAGCAATGAAATGAAATCTCTCACATCAAATATTCCTTTAACATCAATATCATCAATGAAAAGATGTCTCATCGTTTTCACTTAGTCATAACGTTGAATGGCACTAGTAGAACAATATATTCACATGATTACTAACGTAGGCATCATTCTTGTAGAGCTAGTAGTCATGTTCATTCATTAGCGATAAGTGTTACGTTTTCTGAAAACAGTCATACCGTGACAACAGTCACTAGACAACACGCCATCAGCATCAAAAATGTGAAGTGAGGTTAGCAACATCACCCAGCAACGACAGACAGATTAACAAAATGCGTTACCAAAACAGACATATTGCCACATTTGAACCAGTAACAACAGACAGATTATCAACAAGAGCCAACTACAACAAATAGATTATCAACAAGAACCAGCTACAACAGAACTGGTTTTCACATTGGTCTGACAGATATAATTGAGAAACATCTGAGATCATTGTGAAAACTGATTTTGTACCCATAATTCAGCAGCACGTGATTTTTATTCATGATATTGAACGATCTACAGAAGCAGGTATGTACACTTCAATATGTACATTCGCCGATCTACAGAAGCAGGTATGTAAACTTCAATATATCTCTTCTTGTCTTGTCATACTTTTACATTTATTCTTTCTTTTGTCTTCAACGCCAGAGAAGTCTTTTGGATAAAATCTCTCGTTGTATGAAGCTCTTCTTTGGCTCCATATATTTTTGCTTGCAGGATTGAGCTGATGAGTTAATCCGTCTCACTCAATTGTGTATACTGAGAACAGTTCAGCAGAATATGTTCAGATGGAAAAACTACTACTATTTACTCGTTTCAGTGCTAGATCATCCAGTCTTTCCTTCATGGGATGCGGCATCATGCTACTATACTTCCCTATAGGTAATATAATTGTAGTATCTATTCATGTATGTTAGTGGCTGTAAATTTGTAACTTTTTGCATTTCTAGTATTGGCGTGGTCTTCATATCTCCCGTGATGAATCTGAGAGCTAGATTTTGCACTTTATCCAAATTCTGGAGGTGGATATTTGCAGCAGATGAACAAGGTCTTGAGACAAATTTTAAGTGGGAGTCTTACTACATCTTTGTATATCTTTGTTAAGTATGTTCATTTGCACCCCAATTTGTGCCTGCTAGTTTTCTGAGTATACCTAATCTGCAAGATTTTCGTTCTGCTTTTCAATATGATTGCTCCAATTTAGACTTTTTTCGACGTTGACACTAAGATAAGTGGGGTAGTCTTCTTTCTTGGTGATGGTAGTTCATGAAAGAATCTTCGTTTGCTTTAGAGAAAGGGAGAATAGAGTTGTGGGTGTTTTTTTTCTGTGTTTTTATGACTGTCATTTTTCAAATCAGGCCCTGAGACTTTATTGCCTGCTGAATTCTATTGTATGCTGCTTTGATGCGTTGTCAGTGCACCATTATGCCATGGCGTCAGCATACAGTACCGTTTTCACCCCAGTAGGGAATCCATTTACAAGGTCGTTTATGTAAACAAGAACGAGTGTTTGAGATATTACCTCCCCCCTCTAGGAACTCCTTGAAGTAAGCACTTTTCTACTATGCAGAGCATCCATAATGACTCTAATTCGCCTGCTATGTAGATATGATGAATCTATGGCTTTTCCGTGTTTGAGGAACTGTTGATTTTTTCCAACTAAGGTAGAAAATCACTACCACCCTGTGCTTAGTGGCTCCGTTCAGGTTGATTAACATTTCATTATGACAGCAGGGATGTCTATTCATTGACTGCTTGTATTTCTTTTTTTTATCTCTGATGACTTATGGTATTACTCAAATTACTATCAGAACTATATGTTCTATATGTTGCAAGTAGATCTACAGCTTGTTTCCCCTGGAGTATTTTGCCCTCATCTATGGTCATTGTCTGTTGGGTCAAAGAGCATTGTTCATTCAGGGATTTAACTGGCCTCTATAATTTTTTGCCTATTTTATCTATGTTGAGTGATGATGTTTAGTTTCTCCAGCTTTTTCACTGTCCTTCTATTTTAGTTCTTTGAAATTCTATTACATCATTTTTCTATTTATTGTGTGCATCAATTGAGAATTGTTTATGCATCCTTCTGGCTTTGATAATTTCTTCCTGTCGGACTTGAAATGTGCTATCCCAAAATAGTTGCAGTAGTACCGGTATCCCGTAGGTTCTTTGGAAGTTTGTACTGGGTGTATGTTCAATTCTGCAACAACAACATTTATGTCTATGTTTTGAACCTCCACAGAAGCTAGGGGCACATTTCTTCGATATCTGAATAGACCTCACTTGGCTTTATTTTTATTGTTCCATCCTGTAACAATTGTATCTCCCACTGGGGTTATATCCTGGACCATGAGAAAGACCGAGCGATGGTCACTTCCTTCCAGCTGTACTCCCACTACTCTACTTATGCTTCCTACTGTGCCTGGTGTGGCAAGACCAACTTCTGGAGTAGAACGTAATGTGTGTATGATAAGGTATTGAGCAATATTAATGACTTCCATGTGATCAAGATGGCTGAAACCCCCAGCTTTGGGAGTGGCTATTGAAGTCGTTGATTGCGATACAGTTCTTATACGGAATATGAAATGTATTGAAACTCATGGGTATGTCATTTGTGGGGTAATAATTCAGAAGTTTCAGTTCCATTTGGATTTAAATTTCAGCAGCTGTTACTCTTCTCCATTCATGAAGACTTTTTCTTCATGTGTGCGGATATTGTTTCTGTCTTGTCTGTCAGATCTGAAGCACTGATATTTCCTTTTTATAAAGTGTTGGTCTGGATTTAAGTTGGTTTCCTGAACACAAAATACACTGACTTATTTCTGAAACAGGATGTTTTCTAGCTCTATCTGTTTATTGTGTTCAGGTTGCATGCCGTGAATCCATCTACGTTCCAGTGTATATGATAAGAGCCAATATAGTATCTCTTTTTTTCTTGTTTCTTCCTGTGGTTTGCATCTGTCGTCTTTTGGCGTTAGTGGAGGATTGAGAATGTTACTCCAGAAGCTGAGGATGGACACTGTTGAGGTTCAGAGCCCAGCTTGAGGTTCAGATCCCAGCGTTGCTCATGCCTGGGGAAGCTGTACAGTGCGAGCACCACATATCGAGTTTTATATGACGCTGTATACATATTGTTCTGTTTAGCTGAGGCTATGCTAGGATGTGCGCCTTCTGGCCCATTATTGCATACTTCGGCACCTCATCATTGGAAGAGTGGGCTCATTACTGTCAAAGTCATTTTGGCCTGGTTTTTCTCCCATAGCCTTTACAATTCCGTGGCTGAGTACAACTATAGGGGGCCGCGTAGAGCATTTGCTTTGTATATAAGTTCGCTTCGTAAATGGTGTGGTCCTGGGTTAATTTCGCAGTTGAGACGGAAATGTTTTTTTCAGATCGCAACGGCTTCCAGGTCTACTCAACAGTATTTGGGTCTCGGATTAGTCCGAGAAGTAAAGACTGAGAGGAAGAGGATATGGGCATCATCCTCATATAGCAGAGCCACTGAAATGTGAGATCACCAACATCTCACTCCTCAACTTCCGTTGTAACTGCAAGGAGGCAGCAGGTGGTATTTGTTAGTCCCTCAGATGGCCGCAGAGTCCAGTCTGGACTCATAACAGCTTTATGCAGTGACAACAGAAATGAAGAAGATCTTTAGACGATAAAAACAGTCAAATCTCTCCCTTTCAAATGTGATGCTGAAATAATGGAAAAGATATGTTATCTAAAATGTCTCATGATGACACCTGTAACGATCCATAAATGAGGGTTCTAACTCCAAACAAATGAAGTTGTGCTCTTGTGAAAGTAACACTGTTTGTTTCCTACAAATGGAGTTTGTTGACATAGCTAGCACTCCAGTTGTTGGCAATAGAGTGCAAGCTATCCAACCTGACCTGACCTGGTGAATCAGTTGATGAAAATGTCATTGCGTATTGAATGAATACTTGTGATTTGTGTATAGTTTATATAAACATCGGTAAGAATGTTCAATGTCCACGACTACAAACACATAAAAATAGTCATTAATATGATATTTTAGAGTGAGAACATAAGCAATAAGTGCACATCTTATGGTGATGTACTCTTCCTTCAACTGAGACTTACTCCAATTTAGCTATATCAAGCATTTTATCACCAAATATAATATAGGTCGTAGTTCAGGTCATCCTGACAAAAACCACCTCCGAGGATATATAGCAAAACCACCTCCGAGGATATATAGCAAAACCACCTCCGAGAATATATAGCAAAACCACCTCCGAGGATATATACCAAAACCACCTCCGAGGATATATAAAAAAACCACCTCCGAGGATATATAGCAAAACCACCTCCGAGGATATATAGAAAAACCACCTCCGAGGATATATAGCAAAACCACCTCCGATGATATATAGCAAAACCACCTCCGAGGATATATAGCAAAACCACCTCCGAGGATATATAGCAAAAGATAATGTGCACATGTATGAGATTAAAGCCACTTTAAAACCGGGGCACTTCTTTCTTCCTTGAACCCACGGAATACGTGTGGTTATATCAATCTGTGTTTACTGTTTTTTATTCTTGTGTATAGCTCTGCAGCTCCTTTACTTTTATCATGATGTTGTCCAGAGAGCTCAATGGTCTATATTATATAGGTAAACTCAATGCTATTTGTCATGGTCTATATTTTACAGGTAAACTCAATGCTATTTGTCATGGTCTATATTTTACAGGTAAACTCAATGCTATTTGTCATGGTTTACATTTTATCTGACACACTCGTCTTCAGCATGGCTTCTACTTTACTTTGATCTTATGAAATAGGACAGCTACAACCACCCAAAAACTATATTAGTCGCCTCTTGCGACATGCTTGACAAGTAGTAGTATAGCTATTTTTTGCTCCCCTTTTGGGCTACAGAAAAAAAGGTCTGACCTTATGGTCCGGATACAGCATTACTGTGCATGTAAATTCAATAAACCTGATAACAAAAATGTGTATCTTATGTATTAGGGGATTATGTATCTCTTGTGTATTAGGGGATTATGTATCTCTTGTGTATTAGGGGATTATGTATCTCTTGTGTATTAGGGGATTATGTATCTCTTGTGTATTAGGGGATTATGTATCTCTTGTGTATTAGGTGATTATGTATCGATTGTGTATTAGGTGATTATGTATCTCTTGTGTATTAGGGGATTCTGTATCTCTTGTGTATTAGGGGATTATGTATCTCTTGTGTATTAGGTGATTATGTATCTCTTGTGTATTAGGTGATTATGTATCTCTTGTGTATTAGGGGATTATGTATCTCTTGTGTATATAGGGGATTATGTATCGATTGTGTATTAGGTGATTATGTATCGATTGTGTATTAGGTGATTATGTATCTCTTGTGTATTAGGTGATTATGTATCGATTGTGCACCTTATTTATTAGGTGATTATGTATCTCTTGTGTATTAGGTGATTATGTATCGATTGTGTACCTTATTTATTAGGTGAGTATGTATCGATTGTGTACCTTATTTATTAGGGGATTACGTATCTTATCTGTTAGAGGATTATGTAGACTCGGACTTGGGCGAGAGGTTCACGATGTCGGTGAACGATAGGGGAAGGTGGGGTGTAATTTATTGTTCATTTGAGAAATTCATGGGGCAATTATTCACTAAATTTTACGGATGAATTCAGTTTTTGAATATAAAAAAAATGTATATGTGTATAGGGAAGGGGTGACATCAGAATATTAGAAAGATTTATGTGTGGGCTATCACCAAGTCTATTTAATGATATATAATTACACAGAGAATATCTTTAAAAAGATAGAAGAAATGTCAGGACTCAAGATCAATGGGAAAATAATAAACAACCTGAGATATGCAGATGACACTGTTCTTTTGGCAGAAAGTGAACATGAACTGCAAAGACTAATAGATTCAGTCAATAAATCAAGTAATGAATATGGAATGGATATTAACATCAACAAAAAAACCCACAGAAAAGACACAGAAGAACAGGAGGTAAACATAAACATACAGGGAGAGAAACTACAACAAGTAAAACAATATCAATATCTTGGACACATAGTCACAAATGATGGCAGATGTGAAACAGAAGTTAAAAGGAGAATAGGAATAGCTAAAAGTGCCTTCAATGACATAAGGAAATTATTAACATCTAAACAAATTACAAACAAGTTAAACGTGAAAATTATGAAATGCTACATCTATTCTATATTAATGTATGACTCAGAAAAATGGACACTAAATAAACAATTATAAGACAGAATTGATGCCTTTGAGATGTGGGTATATAGAAGAATAGGGAGAACATTATGGAAAGAGAAGAAAACAAACAAATAGGTTTTAAACAACACAAAATATGAAGAAAGAATTACTAAGAGAAATAATGATCAGGTAAATAAAATACTTTGGACACATTAAAAGGTATGACACTTTAATGAAGAACTTACTTGAGGGTAAAGTCAAAGGGAAGCGAGCTAAGGTCGACATATATACAAGTGGGAGAGTAACATCACATGATGGACAGGTTACAGACTAGCAGAGTACATCACCAAAACAAAAGACAGGGGATGTTGTAGATCTGTTGCAGTCAACCTTCGTTGCGGAGACGGAACCTCACCTGATTTTGATGAGGTGGAGGTATGGTTAAAAAAGAGGTCGGGAGACAGTGGTATACAATATTAACTCTTAGTTGACCAAGGACAGAACCAGCAAATAGGGAAAACAACATATGTGCACAAAATTGGTGGTCTTATTTGGCATATAATCTGAAGGGATGTTACAGGACACTGAAAAATATCAGGGTACAGAAACAATCCAGTAATAGTGAACACTCTAGGAAATAGTCGAGTAATAGTAAACTATCTCGGAAACAGTCGAGTAATAGGTGAACAATATAGCAAACAGTCGTTTTTGACTGAGCGACCGCTTCTGTAACCACTTGCATGCTATCAAACACAGAACACCCACTCCTGTGGCCAATCACTTCAACGGCGATGGCCACCGTGGTGTCCTTGACATTCAGGTCACTGCCATCAGATCCTGCACCACCGATGATAGATCTAGTTACGCCCTCGAAAATCAAGCCATTTGGACTCAATTCCGACCACTCTTTCTCTTAGTTCTCGGTCGTATTGGTCTTTGTTACGTCATCGTTTTGTTCCTCTCGTTCCACCTGTATTATCGTCTTTGTGTACTTCCTGTTCGTATGCTTCCGGTATCTATCTTACTACCACATTTCACTCGGATACGCATTCATTTCTACTTGTGGTTTTTTTATGTTTGTATGTTATGTCCGTATCTTGAAAAAGGCCTATTGGGCCGAAACGTCGACTTTGTCCTGTGTATTGTCATTTGTAGATTATATTCTGTGTTTTGTTTTGTTGTATGTACCATATTTACATCCGTTAGTGATAGTGTGTAGTGTTTTAGTCGTCATTCCGTAGGACTTCATTACCTGTCTTCCACGTGAGTATTATTTTCCATTATGTTCTACTAGCAGTACCACCTTCTATTGATTAGCAAACAGTCGTTTAAGTCATTTGTTCATTTAATTTGTACATCTTGTGATAATGAACACTTCTTTCAACAGAGAATGTGAGTTCAGTTTGCTTATATCAGCTGCTGGTCCATAACAAAATAATGAAGGTTGTGATTCAGCGAATCAATTCCTCATATGCATAATTGAATATTGGTCGCAGTTTAGTAATAATCAAGGCGTAGTTAATCGGATGGTATTGTTCACCTGAAGTGTATAGGAACTGCAGACACATTGTCAAACAAATATGTTTTAAACATTATGTAAACAACAATTATGATAATCAACAAATCATGAGAGAAATTGCAAACAATTAATAGCCGTCAATCTCAGGCGATGTTGACAGTTTCAGATGTGTGTTGTGCATCTCTTTGGTGTGTGTGACCCTCAGTCGCCGGCGATGTTGACAGTTTCAGATGTGTGTTGTGCATCTCTTTGGTGTGTGTGACCCTCAGTCGCCGGCGATGTTGACAGTTTCAGATGTGTGTTGTGCATCTCTTTGGTGTGTGTGACCCTCAGTCGCCGGCGATGATGACAGTTTCAGATGTGTGTTGTGCATCTGTCTGGTGTTGTGGCTACCAATCGCAGCCAATGATGGCAGTTTCCTACGTGTGTTATTGCATCTCTCTGACATGCGTGAACGTCAATCGCAGGCAATGATGATAGTTTTCTTCGTGTGTTGTTGCAGCTCTCTAGTGTGTGAGGAAAAGACTGAAAATTATTCCTGCCTAAAATAGAATTTCCAGCCACATCTGGGATATGTTTTATCGGACTTGGGCGACTGTGTGTTTGTCCTGTCTTGTCTAGCAGTACGTTGCCTCCGTTCATCTGAGATTTGATGCATCTCGGCGATGCAAGCGGCTTTGCTAGTATTACTACGACACATTGGGCGATTCTGAGCAACTGACTTCTTTAGTGACACTTTGAGAATCATTTAAGCTTTTATTTTGTCCACAGAGCCGTCTTTCTGCCTTAAGATGCTCACCATCAGGGCCGGTCTTAGGCCATTGCAACCTATGCGGCCGCAGTGGGCCCCGCACTTCAGAGGCCCATAAATTCATATTAGAATTTATTTTATTATCCTCTTCCCTACCCATACTGGGCCCCGCGCAATCCGTTTCGCATTGGGCCCCCAATTGTTAGGGCCGGCCCTGCTCACCATGCATCAGGTGTTATGAATACGTTAGCGACGCATGCACAAATGACAGTCCCGCCACAGTTGGACCTTCTTCGGCATTTTATATTGGGATGTTAGCTCTGTGTAGATTTCAGCATGGGGTATATAATCTTGTCACGTTATCCTGAAGTTTGCGTATACAGCCTTTGTGAAAGTGATTTAATACTATATTGTGTCTACTGTACACTGTGCAGGCCTCATACGCGTATGGCAAGGTAGTGATCACAATGACGCGATATAGTTTATACTATTTTGAGGCGAGGCTAATGGCCTTCCGTTCCCACACATAGTCGCGCAGTCTGCCAAATGCAGCAGTCGCTTTAGAGTTTATATTGTGACTTCGGCATCCATGCTATCAGCACTGCAGAGACTATTATTAAGATAAGTTAGTCAGTCTGTCAACTGGTAGGATACAATTATTGACCGTGATAACTGGGTCATGGGGAGAGTGTTGAAACATTCCCTCTTTTTTGTTATGTTCAGGCTGAACACAAGTTGTGAGAAAACATGTTCATTCTGGCTTAAACATCGCTCGAAGCGGCAGCGAGTGCACACTCATCAACAAAAAACAGCCTGGCGAAGGACGACTGTGATCCACCCTTTCGTCTGTGGACAACTTGTAGTCGTCTAAGAATAAATAACTCTCTAACTGTCTTATACCTAATTTTTGCTTCATCATTTTCATGCTGAAAAGTGTTGGGGCCATCTCGCAGACCTGTTTCGCGCCACTCGTAACTTCAAATTCATATGACAGCTCACCGTCGTTTAGTACACGGCTCTCATGCCCTTGTGAAAGCTGCTGGACTATCTTGATACATTTATGGAGGCAGCAATTATTCCCCATTATCTTCTACAGTCCATTTCTATTAATTGATAAATGTCTATGTTAAATCTATGAAAGTCATGTAGAAATGTCATTGTTGTTCTTGGCAGTGTTCGTCTGAATTATCGTCTTGAGATATCGTATCGATATTTCCGTGGCTTGTTCTAAAGCCACACTGGCTTTCTGACCCAGTAGATCCTATTCTGATTGTCGTTTATGATGAGATGGACGCTGGCAAGCATAGGATCCTGTTCTCGTTTTCGTTTAGTAGAATGAGAAACAAGAAGGATTCGGCCAAGTATCTTGCCAGCTATCTTGATGATAGTGATTCGCAATGTGGTTGTCACAGGACTGGCTCTTGTTCTTTTAAAGGTGTTACTAGCATCTTTCATTTCTCGACGAATAAGTTCGTTGGCCCAGATTGAATGGAACAGAAAAGTCAGTCTCTACATCAGAATCTGCCTTGCAGATTTCTTCTAGAAATGTGTCATCACAAGGAGCTGTCCACATGGACAATTGCTTGTTTCGAATCTTAATGCACGTTGCGTGGGTTATCTAGGTTGAAAACAAATATAAAAACTGAGATACAAATAAAACATAAAATAAATGCAGTAATATGATTGTGATGTTGCTGACGACGACAATGAGGATAATGGTAGAATCAAAGGTCACTCTTGTTCCTTTCTCAAGCAGTGAAGTTCTACTTTCGGCACCAGATTGCATATATTTTTATGGAGATTTTTCCAGAACATTTGCAAGTTTTAGATGACGGTTTACTCAATGTGATTTTTGGGTGGTACACCAGGTGCTATCAAATCTGAAGGAGATACTTGAAATGACATTCGTGCAAATTTTAAGCATGCTATAATGTGTCTATTACTTCACTCTGTCAGGACCGTACATTCGTTTAATAGGGGTTACATAAAAAATGAAAAAAAGTCATTTTCGTGATTTTGATCGTCTTTTGTTATGCATAATGTGATGACATTTTTGTGAAAAATTGATATGTGAGAGAGTATTTTGGGGCTTTTTGCCCTCCTTTTGTCCAAGTTCCTAGTGATAAAAGTTATGTTACTATTTGCTAAGGAAGAGTATTAGCGCCTCAAAACCCCCCTTATTTACAGGCTAGTGCATCCTTAGTGGATGGCTAGACTGCTGGTCCACACTTGCCGTTAAGAATAGAAATTGGAACTTTAGTTTTCTTTACAATGCCAGATGTGTTTACTATTACCCCGTTTTTTTTCAAAATATCTCTTATACTCTCTATCCAGTTTTGCCTTCGTATGACGCTGTAACCGAAGTCAAATGTGTCCAGCCGAAAGGCGCAGATATCGCAGCAAAGCTATAAATCATGGAACAACGCATTCCGTTCTCCGGACTACATCCTGTTAATCTGCAAAAGTTTGAGAACAAACGCAGAACAAGTCTTATATGCATTCGTAGGGAATGCATCCGATGCTCATAAGATGTTCCAAACATTTTACGGTCTCTCGACATATTCAATGCTTATTCTATTTCTGATGTAAGTTGGTAACAAGTTATAACTGGTAGTGACAATAGATTTCACAATCATTTCATTTCTTGTATGAGGATGTCACTGTCCAAGTTTGGTACTGGTAAGAGAGTTATGTTATGTTATGTTCCTCCAGGGCCATAGGCGGCGCATAGGGCAGAAACCATAGCCTTCCATTTCTGTCTTTGTGTTGCCAGGTCTTTCAATTGTTGCGTGTTGTTTAGGCTCATTGACATGCCTTCTCTATTAATGGTTCTTCGTAGAGTTTCTCTAGGTCTCCCTCTTCTTCTTACTCCAGGTGGCACCCAATATAGTGATTGCTGGGGAATTCTTAGGATGTTCATTCTGAGAACATGGCCGATGTAAGTCCAACGCCTTTGTCTAATGAAGGAAGATATATAGGTTTGTTTGCTTTCCTCTCTTATAGTAGTGTTAGATTTAAAGTCACTCCACTTAACGTTCAGAATGGTACGTAGGTAAGAGAGCGGTGGTAAAAAAAAAAATATTCTCTATCATCTGTTGTTTAACTCACAGTTGATATCACTACATTTGCGTTTTATCAGTGTGTTGCTATCATACAGTCCAGACTTGCATTATATGTAAGAATAATACCTAGACATTCGAAATAATTTAACTATGATACATTGTATTGTTAATATGAATGTTTAATACATTTTGTGCTTTTAATAATTTTGCAAAACAGTTACAGATACAAGAATATATTCCCTCTTCGTATTATTAATCGTGGAAAGGGAGGGGTGTTCTGTTTACAGAAATGTTCCTAAAGGGGCGCCAACACAGTTATTGTTGAGAAGGATTGATGTAAACAAATGTATTCCTTCCAGGAGCGTGCAGATTATGAATACCTTTTCATCCGAATGCCGAAGCCGATGTTGAGTAGATTTAACTGAAACAGCTAGTACAACAATGAGGAATAATTGACAGATTATTCTCAACAAACAGCCACGACTATTTACAGATGAAAACTGAAGTTTGTCAGTTCTTTACCAGTAATCGACAGCGCACTGGTCATAGAGATAAAATATGAGAAGATTTCATCCCCGGTGTTTCAGTCCACATTGCAGACTACATACAAATCAAGATCTGTTGATGAACTTTCACTTCTTGGACGCACTGAAGATATGGCAAAGTTTCCACCTGCCAATGTTAAGAAGCGTGGGAATATGTAGGAAGTGTGCCAGTGTTTGACTTAGGCAATAATGTGTATAGATATGTTCAAGAGTCGGTTTTTAGAACAGATAAAACCTATTAAAACTAGTCTTTTGAGATATTAAATTTCACTTTAATTTTGATCAGACATATAACTTCTGAAATGTTCTTCAAGAAAACTAGAAATAGACATAAAACAAAATGAAGATAAATATAGTAGAACTAACAGTTCTAGTGCTGACCAAGTCTATGTTCAAACACTGATTGTTGCTGGCTTCTTTTTCTTCAATTCTGACCAAGTCTATGTTCAAACACTGATTGTTGCTGGCTTCTTCTTCTTCAATTCTGACCAAGTCTATGTTCAAACACTGATTGTTGCTGCCTTCATCTTCTTCAATTCTGACCAAGTCTATGTTCAAACACTGATTGTTGCTACCTTCTTCTTCTTCAATTCTGACCAAGTCTATGTTCAAACACTGATTGTTGCTGGCTTCTTCTTCTTCAATTCTGACCAAGTCTATGTTCAAACACTGATTGTTGCTGCCGTCTTCTTCTTCAATTCTGACCAAGTCTATGTTTTCAAACACTGATCGTTATTTTTTTTATTTATTTGTTTGTTCACAAACTCCTGAAAATTGGCAGGATTTAATCCGGAGGAAGAAATGCGTTCTGTCGTGATTTACAGATTTGCTGCGATATCTTTGCATTTCGGCCTGAGACATCCGACTTTAGCATAACTTCTGGTTCACTTTGACCCTATATATGATCGGGCAGTTAATTTCACCCCATAAATTTCTTAGTCTTCTTCTACAACATGTTTGTAAGGTAAGAAGTGTTACTACTGTTTGCTTGTCTGTTTTGATTTGTAACATTGAAATGACGGACAGAAAAATTATATATCTTGATTTGTGTGTTCACTGTGCTACAGTAATAAATGTACTTGAAGCGTTTCTTCGGGTCTCCGCTTGAAAGCGTACAAGCACACAGCTCACTGTAGTCCAGTCTCTTTTGAAGACTCTTGCATATGTGACCGGACCAGCGAAGTTGAGATCTGATCGACAGGATGCTTCCCATCTGAACCTTTTCTACCTTTTTTTCGTATCTTGAATGTGATCATCAAAGCAAAGTATACTGGGAAATTTTCTCAGGAACCGCTGGTGACATTAATTAAGCTGCCTTGCATGCCTAGCATATACAGTCCAGAAATCGGCTGCATATAGCAATATAACCCAGAAATCGGCTGTATATATCAATATATTCCAGAAATCGGCTGTATATATCAATATATTCCAGAAATCGGCTGTATATATCAATATATTCCAGACATCACCTGCATATCGCAGCGAACAGAGAACAACTGCGTGTTACATAGTGAGTTTGGTTTCCATGCGCAGACAACACCAGGTTAAGATATTCGCACTGCATATCGGCTGCATATAGCAATATAGTCCAGAAATTGGCTGTATATAGCAATGTAGTCCAGAAATCGGCTGTATATAGTAATATAGTCCAGAAATCGACTGCATATAGCAATATAGTCCAGACAACAGCTGCATATAGCAATATAGTCCAGAAATCAGCTGCATATAGCAATATAGACCAGAAATCCGCTGCATATAGTCTAGAAATCGGCTGTATATAGCAATATAGTCCAGAAATCGGCTGCATATAGCAATATAGTCCAGAAATCGGCTGTATATAGCAATATAATATAGAAATCGGCTGCATATCGCAGAGAACGACTACGCGTTATATAGTGAGTTTGGTTTCCAGGCGCAGACAACACCAGAATAAGATATTCGCACATAAAACATAAAACGCTGCATTAACGCGAATAATGCGCATGGAGACATCCTCAGCGATTGCAGTGCTATTTGAGAAAGGGCTACTGAGGTTCACAAACTTATTTTCATTATTCAATTTTTGACCTAGAACCCTGATAGACGGTTCTGCGTAGAGGGCTCCTTGTACTATTGATGCATCACTACAATTTTTGATGCACTTATAGTTAGATCAAAATCACTACATATATAATTAACCGTAATTAGAACTGAGAGAACGTTATCACAATATATGTAATTAATATTAATGAGACTTGATACATCATTTTGAAATGATATGTACGAGTTTTATCCGCAGTAATGAGAACCAAAAATGTGTACCAGATGGCAACAGAAAAAAAAAGATTAAGACCATTAGAGACTCTTCGTAGAACAACAAGGACTGTCAAAGATGGTATGACTATGGATCTCAACAACATATGAGAATTACACACAGTAGCATCACATCGCTCGAACTGGAGAGCTGTGGGTTTCTGCCCTATGCACTGAACTAGGCGCTGAAGGAACATAGATAGATAGAATAAGAACTGATAAAACGTTTTGACAACATACATATTTAACAGTAATGAATTGATAAAACGTTTTGACAACATACATATTTAACAGTAATGAATTGATAAAACGTTTTGACAACATACATATTTAACAGTAATGAATTGATAAAACGTTTTGACAACATACATAAATAACAGTAATGAATTGATAAAACGTTTTGACAACATACATATTTAACAGTAATGAACTGATGCAAGACCAGAATACATTCACATATACACGAGGACAATTAACAATGATGTAGGTTCAGAAGACGTAGAGTATTGACTTCACTGCATTTTTTTTTACCATATGTACTGCGTCCTTCAAAGAAGAACGAAGGTAGCTGGGAGTGCCACTCATAACAGGTAACTACTTAGCTTGTTCCATTCCTTACTCGTCGTGCATTATGTTGCGTTCTTGAATAAGTTCCCCGCCGAAGACGGATGTGTCGGTTCATTGGCGCAAATAAAGTGGCAACACAACGCATTTCCATTCTCTGGACTAGATTCTTCTGGAAACCTAGTAGGACCATTGCCATGCTACAAGAGAGATCCAGCGGGAGTTTGAGAATGAACGCTGAAGAAGAAGAAGTTCACTGTGGTAGAAACGTCGATGTTTGTGTTTGACCAATGATTAGAAAAACTCCACTACTCTGTGATAAATTTCACCTGCTGTCAATATATGTATATAAGTTCGGTATGTTTGCTTTGCTTTCTGAGTGGTCCTGATGAACATTTACGTGCGGCGGGGATTGACATGTACCCTGACCCAACGCGACGCGCTTTGTAAATTTCCACCTCGAAGTCGGACTGGCAGCACATCGTGAACAAACCACAATGAACTCGTTCGAGGTGGAATGCAGCGTAACTCACAAAAATAGATATGTCATTTTTCTTCGCCTATGTAACGTATCTATGAAGACCTTTGTCTTCGTTGCAAGTCTGTAAACCACTTGGCTCTGTGTAAGATGTTCAGCCTCTGCAGTGTCATATTCAGATCTTTGATATCCTAATTCTAGCCTTGGTTTGCTTCTTGTTCATGGAATCTTACCCTTCATGATTAATTATCTTTCTAAACCATTGTGTCATTTTTTAATGTCCACTTATAGCTTGCGTTTTTGATAGTTATGAGCAGCCAATATTCTTCTATTTGAGGGTCGTCTGTGTTTGATCGCCTTTCACTAATGTCCATAATATTCTTGTGACCATTATATAGTCTTCACTTCAAATCTTGATATTTCCTTTTTCATTGCGTATGGCATGCTTACGCAGAATCCAAGGAATCTCGCGAAGAGACAGAGAAATGAAGACATTAGGCAAAGTACCAGTACCACACTCCAATCTTAGAATATATTACGAAACAAAACAGCATGCTTGTCTGTTCAATAAGTTCCGGAACCAAATTATTTAATCTAGAAAACTGTTTAATTATATTTACAGTATAGTTGGCTCTATCTCACTCATTCAATAAAGTCATTTTGTAATTGTAAACACTTATTTCAGCGTTTCTACCACCGAAGAAATTATTTCTGGTATGCCCTTCTCGGAATAACCCTAATTTTTCGCGTTGCATTGTCTTGAATTTTCTCAATGTCGTCGAATCGGCGAACTTTCATAGGTCCAAAAATCTTTCGTGTTGTTAGACCGTTGTGCAGAAACATTGTAATAATGCGCAATCGACATGCATGTGCAACGCATATTTTGGGCGTTACCAGCGCACATAGACGTTAATGGACTGTCTTGTAGAATTCTGCATTAAGAGTGTCATCTTCTTCCTTCCTTCCTCTTTTACCCGTTACGGGTGTCGAGGGAGATATAATCTTCGTGTTTTCGCTTTTCTGGCAGCTTCAGATAATGTTATTTGGTGTTCGTGTAATGTCTCTTTGATGTTGTCGATCCAGAGTACTCTAGGTCTAACCTTGGCTCTTCTTTTTGCTTCTTCTCTCTTCGTATATGCTCTATAAACTAATGAATCACACGGCATTCTTTCCAGATGACCAAACCATTGTATCTGTTGGTTTTGTATGTATTGTAGAATTGATATGACACCCACTCTTTCTCTTATGACATCGTTTCTAATTCTGTGTCTTTTGGTCACTCCTGTGGCTTTTCTCAGACATCTCATCTCTGTTGTAACCAGTTGTCCCTTATGTTTTGTTGTTAAGGACCATGTTTGACATAGGTAGCACAGGGTTGGAATGAAGATACTTTGGATAAGATGTGCTGTTTTTTTGACATTGGTAGCATGTCTGTCATCTAGGGATGTATTCATGATTAACTATTTCACTAAAAGTGTATGATTTCTTACACGCAATCTCACAATCTCATAAGTGCTAGATGTGAATGGTCTGCCTTGGCGTGTGTCATCTATAAACGATCTGCACCCACTCTTGAAACGGGAATACCACTCAAGTGTTCTAGCTCTTCTTATACAGGTCTCGCTGAGTGCAGAATGTTTAAAGTCCTGGAACCAGTTTTTACAAACCGTAAGCAAAAATCAAGGCACTCAAGTTGTTGAAGATTAACGTCCATTTTTTATAATGTGACAATACAACTAAGGACCTTCACTTATATTATTCCATGAAGCGTATCAGAATTCACATACTTCAGACTGTACATATTTACATACTTCAGACTGTACATATTTACATACTTCAGACTGTACATATTCACATACTTCAGACTGTACATATTCACATACTTCATACTGTACATATTCACATACTTCAGACTGTACATATTCACATATTTCAGATTGCACTGTACTTTTCGACTTCTAGCTGACATCGAGTGTGGCTTTAGCTCAATCAAGAACACTCATATCGACTTCTAGCTGTCACTGATTTTGGATGCAGCTCAATCAAGAACATTCAAACCGACCTTCTACAGCACGTTTCACTAGCTCTGCCCTACTTCAAAATAATGTATCTCAACAAAACAATAACGCATACAATTTAAAGTATGTGTGTGAATTTGAAATGGTACAGACCCTATGAATTACATTGTAAATTTAAGTGAACCACGTCCGGACATTAAAAAAAAAATTTAAAAAAATCCGAGTTGTGATTTCTCACTTGACACGACCACTCCTCCAGTCGACTCAGCTGTAAATGAGTACCTGACGCATGAGTTAGGGAAGGTAAAAACAGCAAGGAAGGGAACTGGCCACCCCACCTAATAGTTGCTGCGGCTTAGTACATGAAGAGTTATCTTCATCCCCGACGGCAGATGCCATGGGACCTACCTTTACCTTTACCTTACATATCATTCAATAAATCATCTTCAATTGATTTCAGCTTTCGTTTATTATTATTATTATATATATATATATATATATATATATATATATATATATATATATATATATATATATATATATATATATATATATACTATATATATATATATATATATATATATATATATATATATATATATATATATATATATGTACTTGTCAACACAAAGCTCACACACATCAACTGTAAGGTTCTGCATTCAATTATAAGAGTTCAGTTACACACGATTTAGTTATCATACAATTGGCACGATTTAAGCGTGAAATTGCACTATTTTTTTACTCGTGAATACAAGACAGACGGTGTTTAAAGTTGTATCCGGTGCAACACTCACATTGTATGTGATCAGTTTCTCTTTTTTTTTCGTTCGCTCCATTGTAACCAGCACGGATATCCGTGTGATTTTCGCCGGGAGCTTGATTACGTTGTGCCACCGTTATGCGCCTTGTAGGCCTAGCACAATCGATTTCGGCATGCCTTGAAATTCGGGGGCGCTACCCTAGCCTGTGACAGCCTCCCTATCAATCGCCAGGCTCGCATGTGTGTGGTGACTCTTCGCCCAGACGATTTTTGCTCACGTCTGTCTCGCACGAGGTGTTCCACTGTCTATGAACATGCCTCATGTAATTGGACGTACTGTGACTGTTCCCATCGGGTACTGAACCGTTTCTCATCTGGGACCCTGGTTCCTTAAGAGGAAGAACTCAACAGAAGAGTTGGACCCTGGCTCTTTCGCTCTCTTAGCCGAGGTGTCATTCACCGACGTCGTGAACCCCTCGCCCAAGTTCGAGTCTCACACCACGCGTTTGAGAGCAAGGCGTTCTCGAGCTGAGCGACCTTGTCCCAATAGCGCCTGAGCCCATTAGGTACTGAACCTTTTCTCTCTGCAAGTGTATTTCCGGTATAGGAAAGCTTGACAGTGGAGTTGGGCTAGGGCTGCCATCGTTGTCCTCTTCTTGCCTAAGCCCATCAGGCGCGGCACCCTTTCTCTTCGCGAGCATGTTTCCGGTATAGGAAGGCTCGACGTTAGAGTTGGTTACCGTCTTCTTGCTTTTCCGAATGACCACGATTGGGTCTTGGTCTCTGTCTATAAGGATCACAGGTAACTAGAAGCTCGTCTCGAGCTAACAGAGCTTATAGTTCCCCTTTCCTAGGAACTTTTTACTTTTTCATTTGCAGTTCGCGCTGCCCTCTGTCGCTGTTCTGCCCTTTCATTGTGTCATTGTACTCATTATGACATATATTTGTTTCTCTCCATGCACCCACCTTTACGTGCCTTTTACATTAGCCGCCCCTCCAATGTTCTGACTGGACTAACAGGCGTCACTGAATGTCGACAGTGTCGCTCTATGTGGTGATGCAAATGGTGTCGGAGATATTGTCTCTTTTGCAGTCAAATCTCTTTCCATCTGTTTCCTCCACATTCTCGGACACGATCCCCAAATGATTGGCCAGAATCAGCTTGAGCTGCTGTTTTCTGTTACCAGGGTGCACCGCGAGGAGGTACATGTGGGATCTTGGTTATCTACTAACCCTTGGTCCGCCTAGAGCAATGAGTTCCCTTTGCACCCCGTTTACTTCTATATTTATCTTCTTAAATTCCTCTTTATTATGTTTGTTTTTCCTTCATTTATCTGTTATGCTCAAAATATCGTCTGTTATCCATTTATTCTTGGTATTTTCTATTTTAGGTGGAAACATTTCTAGTCCTGTTTGATGTATGGAGTCTCTCAACATTACCATTGTTCATTTGCACTAGTTATTTTGACTATTGCATTGTATTTTATTCTTTATTATAATTTGCTACTGGTCTCCCAGTTCTCGATTATTTTTAAGAATGTCTGTGTTGAGTCTTATGTTTTTCATTTTTCTCCATGTTTTCTTTAATTTTATTCTGATTTTCCCCTAAAGTGGGTCATGGTCACTATTACAATCAGCTCCTGGCATTTTTTAGTTGTTAATAGTGCCGTTCGGAATCGCACGTTGATTAATATATAGTCTATCTGGTTGAACGTCGTATGATCTGGCCAAATCGTAAATCATCAGGGATCTCTTATTTGTTGATGACTGTGCCCTAAATACTAACTCTGTGACTGATCTACAAATTATTATAGACATATTCTCCAAAAACCTGTACAAACTATGGGTTTTATATTAATATCGAAAAAATCACAAGTCATGTTAGAACCAGCTCCTGGACAAATACATCACGAGTCCTGCATTAGAGTAAATGGTGTAGCATTGAAAATTGTAAATAGATTCACATACTGTGGTAGAACACTATCATAAAATGCTACAGTTGATGATGAGCATATTACTTTCGGGATCTCCAAAGCAAGCAGTACCTGCGGCAGATTGTACGCAAATTTGTGGCATACAAATACATAGAGACTAAGCTAAACGTTTGGCAGAGCAGTGGTACTTTCAATGTTTTTCAGTCAATAAAACCGTACGCGTAAGGGTCGTGGGGGGTACCACATTGGATGCTTCATGACGCAAAGTCCTCCCAGTGATTTCTATCTTCAACGATGCGGAGCGGTGAGAAAAAATCTTGTCCTGTCCATTCCTTGATGTTGTCTATCCATGTCTTTATTTGTTCTCATCTGCTTCTCTCCCCTTCGACGGTTCCCTACAGTGTTATTTTTGACAAGGAATAATGGTCTGCAAATATGTCCAAACATGCTAGTTTTCATGCTTGTACACCTGCATAACATATCTATTTTATTTCTTACGTACAAATTTGTCTTTATGTTCCCTATAGGAAATTCGTATAATTCATCTGTAGCATTTGTACTCGAAAGCCTGTAATCGTCTCTCCATGTCTGCAGTGAGTGTCACCAGAAGAGTGGAATACAGCGGTGATTGTTCCCATCTGGAAGAAAAAAAAGCAGCAAGAGAGACTGTACTAAGTATAGAGACATATCACTCTTAAGACACATAGGAAAAATCTTTAACAAGATACTAGAGAAAACCACAGCTCAACAACACACAATTTGGCTTTTGGAAAAATAAAAGCTGTACAGGTGAAATCTTCGCCCTCAAATAACTTTCAGAAAGAACGACAGGACATAACCAAGATTTATATTTGGCTTTCGTGGACCAATAGAAAGTTTTTGACAGAGTGGATAGAGCACAATTATGGATAACACTACAGACATATGGAGTTCCACAACATCTGATAAGCCTATGTCAGAGCATATACGCCAATAGACAATACTCAGTAAGAAGTAGCGCAGGCACATCAGATAAATTTCAAATCCACTTGGGAGTGAGACAGGGATGTGTACTATCCCCCCAATGTGTATTGTTTATGACATACATAGATCATATCTGCAAAGTAGCAAAGAGAACGGAAGAAAACAATCTGAACTTAAACGAATTGCTATTTGCAGACGACCATTTAGTAGCATCATCAGAAGAACAACTACAAAGACAAATAGACAGATTACATCAAACATGCTAAACTTTAACATGAAGGTTAACATAGAAAAAACCGAAGTAATGGAGATAGGAAGAACAGAAAGAAACACCAATATATATATTGGAAATCACAGACTTAAACAAGTGACAGAATTCACATACCTAGGAAGCAATATAATAACAGATGGCAAGAGCAGTAAAGAAATACACAATAGATGTTGTAAAGCCTAGGGCAAATGACATCAATCTTCAGAATCAAAAATGTAGATTTAAACACCAAAATAACACTATTCAAAACGATTATTATGCCAACGCTCGCCCGTGTGTTGTCGGGGCCCGAAAGGGGAGCAAAGAATAGCAAAGAATAGTAACACTGTTTATCTTCCACGCATGTCGTAAAAGGCGACTAAGGAGGTTATGGGATGGAGTTGGCTGTCCCATCCCATATAGGGTCAGTGACCCAAAGCCATGCTGAAGTCGGATGTGTCAGGCCGAAAGGCGCAGATATCGCAGCAATGCTGTAAACCATGACACAACGCATTCCGTTCTCCGTACTACATCCTGCTAATCTGCAGGAGTTTGAGAACGAACGCAGAAGAAGATGCCAAGCATGGACAGCGACAGCATAAGACATACGTAAACTTGTGATAGCTGACATGGCATGCTTACGCAGAATCCTAGGAATATCGCTAAGAGACAGAGACATAAGAAATGATTACATTGCACACAGAACCGGCACCGCTCCACTCTTGGAATATATTAAGAGCCAACAGATCAAACGGCTTGAACACATCAGCAGACTACAAGCAGACAGCATACCACAACAAGCTATGCTACACAGATACAGTCAAGGCAGACTTAGAGGCCGACCACGAAAATAACGGATCATCGAAATAAAAGAGGCGACAAATTCCACAATATACTAAGCACACACGAGGGCCATCTCCAGAGAACTCTTCTACCCCTGACGCTGAAAGGCAACAAAGGGTTTAGCAAATAAATAGATAGCTAGACTTGCTGGTAATTTTTTTCCAACGTTGCTGTTAACTCTTGTACTTCTTGTTCTTGCCCAGATATAAGATTAACATCATCAGCGAAACGCAAGTTGCAAATAGGGCGACATCCGATCGATATAGACGTGTTGTAGTCGTGTAGTGTTTCATATATGATGTGCTCTAGGTATATGTTGAAAATTACTGGAGACATTGTGCATCCTTGCCAAACTCCCACATTTGTTTTAAAGAACTCTCCAATGGTATTTTGTGACAATACATCACTTGCATATTTAAACAGTGATTCAACAATGTCTATAATTGTGGTGTCCCAATTAAATTGTCTCAGTATGTGCCACAGACCATCATGACAAACACGGTCAAATGCCCTTGTAAAATCGATGAAATTTAGGTACAGATCATCGTTGGTGCTGAATATGTTTTTCAATTAATGTTCGGAAAGGTTTTTATATTTTAATTTTTCAATGCTTTTATACAATAGTGAAACATGCGCTGTGATAGAAGAAATGTCAGGAATCTCAATCACTCAATCACTACTTGTCTCAGAAATGTTAAGGACATCAAATCAAATGACAAGACAAGATTCCGGATACTACTATCCTTGACAGATCTAGTATCTCAAGCATTGACAATATTCTGATCCCTACACAGATTGATTTTGCAGGTCATGTGGTACGTATATCAGTTCATCGCCTACTAAAGATACTTTTCTATATTTAGGTGCAACATTATATACGTTCTGAAGGTGGTAGCCAAAAGAAACGCTACAAAACCTCAGGGAAAGTTCTTGAAATAGACAAAGATATATGGGAAGAACTTTCACAAAATAGAGCTACATGTCAATCTACAGTTTTAAAAAATCGCAGAATCTTGTGAAAAGAGGATAACTGCAGCATCTCAACAGAGTTGGTGGAAAATCACCGGTAGGTCAAAAACTCTCTACATTGACCATTCCATGATCGAACTGTCCACGAGCATTTACAGCTAGAATAGTGCTTATATGCCATTTGTGAATTCATAGTCAAGAATATAACTCTAACTGAATTTCCAAAGTGGATGTAACAAATAGTCATCATCATCATGTGATGGACAATCAACAACGAAACAACATGTGTAAGGATATGACAAATTGTATATATAATTTCATTTTCACTATTATTGATATCTAGTACTGTATAATAAAAATTGTTCCATTGGAACATACATGATTAACTGGATCCCATTCTATGTTTTTCTTAGGCCATGCAGGATATATTTACACGGTACTTCACTGACTGCCCACCACAAAGATATGTGATCAGTTTTACCGCAATGTCGAGTTATGTTCCTTGAAAATAAAATATAGATTCTTCAATAATTTATATCGTGTGTTTTAGTAGCTGTTCCTTGAATTTGATAACATCGATATAGTATCGTGGATACAAATCATCTACAGATGTTATGCCATTTTAACACCTTTCAAAACAGAAGAACTTTCCTAAATGCTATGTAGGAAAATTGTCATAATTATGGTTGTCTTCTTCCATGCCAGAAAGTAAGAACAATAGTGTATGTAGGTACTGGATTTATTGATACTGTTTATGCAATGAGACAGAAATATATCAAAGTAACATTGAAACATATGAACTGTACAATACATTAACAATAACGTGCATTCACAATATTTAATGTCGGTGCATAGTGGAAATTTATAACAGTTACTTGTACTTTTTTTTTTCTCCAAAAATATAAGATGATAAAACAGTTAAATGCACAATGTCGAAACATGCAGAGACATAAACAAGGTGAAAAACAAATATTTCAATTACAAATTTGGCTCTACTGGATCATATATTTTAAATAGATTATGTATAATACAGTGATTGCTGCTCTATACGTTAATTACAATATGTTGGCAAACATACACTGTGTGATTTCTGCTCTATACATCAATGACAATATGTTGGCAAACATACACTGTGTGATTTCTGCTCTATACATCAATGAAAATATGTTGGCAAACATACACTGTGTGATTTCTGCTCTATACATCAATGAAAATATGTTGGCAAACATACACTGTGTGATTTCTGCTTTCTATGATAAAGAGACTATGATGCCATATGTACACTGAGAGATTGCAGCTCTGTATGTCAAGCATAATATGTTGACATACATGCATTGCAAGCTCTATACAAAGAAAGAGACAATCTCACATTTTCTGATTAAGACTTACTCAATGAATGTGGGTGGGTGGTTATACAATTTATACACAACTCCTGTACTGTCGATCCGCCACACACATCCACATTCTACTACACAGCGTATCTCCCCCTCCCCACACACACACACACACACACTCAGAAACCATATCGCCTGTACTGGTTATGTGACTGCTGGATATTCTCTCCCTATGTGACGTGTCTTTTACAGAACTTTGTCCTCATTGCCACTCTGTAAGCTTCTTGGTTCTGAACCTGCTGCCCAGCTTCTTCCAGTGTCATGTTCAGAAGGTCTTCGATGTCATATGTCCATCGTAGTCATGATCTGCCGCTTGTTCTCTCTCCCTGAACTTTTCCTCCATGATTAATCTTTCTTTAACTTCTTTTACTTTCCATGATTAAACTTTCTTTAACTTCTTTTACTTTCCATGATTAATCTTTCTTTAACTTCTTTTACTTTCCATGATTAATCTTTCTTTAACTTCTTTTACTTTCCATGATTAATCTTTCTTTAACTTCTTTTACTTTCCATGATTAATCTTTCTTTAACTTCTTTTACTTTCCATGATTAATCTTTGTGTCTTTTTAAATGTCTGAAATATGTTCGCTTGCGTTTTATGATAGTTTTAAGAAGTGATTTTTCTGTTATGTTCAGATCTTTGTGGACATTGGCGTTGGTTCATCTTTATGTCTATGATATTCTTAAAACCTTTCTATAACATTTCACTTCAAATGCCGATTTTTTTCTTTCCATTGCAGATGTCATTGCCCACGTCTCACGACCATATGCTGCCAATGGAAAGATATAACTTCTTAAACGTTGTAACTGTCTGGTATTTTTATGATTCAATGCGACATGTGATCTACCGCTGTGGTATATATCATAGGAGACATGTTATGTTCTACGCTGACCGACTTTAGTCATCACTTCACACGCAGCAAACTAACTGACATGGCAGGATTTCTAGTGTTTGCTACACAACTCTGACATGGCAGGATTTCTAGTGTTTACTACACAACTCTGACATGGCATAATTTCTAGTGTTCACTACACTACTCTGACATGACATAATTTCTAGTGTTCACTACACTACTCTGACATGGCAGGATTTCTAGTGTTTACTACACAACTCTGACATGGCATAATTTCTAGTGTTCACTACACTACTCTGACATGACATAATTTCTAGTGTTCACTACACTACTCTGACATGGCAGGATTTCTAGTGTTTACTACACAACTCTGATATGACATCATTTCTAGTGTTTACTATACTACTCTGACATAAAATTATATATATTGTTCACTACATTACTCTGACATGACATAATTTCTAGTGTTCACTACACTACTCTAACATGAATGTATTTCTAGTGTTCACTACAGTTCTCTGGACTTACATTCACAACAGATCACAACCTTTTAAAAAACGCTCAATTTTATTTTGTTTAAATAATGAACTTTATTTCAATTTTTTCCCCACAAACATGAACTTTTCCCCATAAACAAGTACACGGCATTGTTTCAGAAAATACTTTTCAGTTTTAGTATTGATTGTATATACGTTGTGATTATTTGAAGAATGAAGTCGTTATAACTCCTTCATTTCTGTTACTCTATTTTGTCACACACATGAAAATATAAAGTGAAATGACAGCATGCAGAATAAAGACCAAGTAAATATCGGTTGTACGAATATGATGAGGACAAATGTTCAGATCAGATAACATAAACATTTCAATATTTAAAACATCAAACATTCCCATGATTTTGTTCATAAATCATGTAATCGATTGCATTAAAAAAACTATTAATAAAATATTCAAATATTTATAAAATATCCTCTTTTGTTACAGAGCAGGCTAGCACAGGCGTAGTCAGCATTTCAAACGAGAAATATTCTTGCAATAGAGTATTATCAATGCATATGCGAATACGAGTACTAAGTAGTTATATCGAACCAATGATATATATATATATGAAGCAAAGACGAAAAACAAAACACGCAAGAAAATGATCTGGAGTCTACTAAGGTGTTATTTTTTTAATAATCATGTACATCTCATGAACAGCTAAGAAAACTAATGTAGAACTCTCAGAGATGCTGGAATAAATACACAAATTATAGCAATAAATAGGAGCAGAGAAGAATTTGAGAGCACGTGACGAGAAGAGAAACAGAACATTTAGTAACCACCAGAATGATCAAGATGAAAGAGTCAGAGGAAGACAACGAGAAAAATTGATGTTTGGGTTGTCACTGTGGCACGAGAGAATGTCATCGATTGAACTTATTAATAACACAAGAGACAGAGTTGTTGAGAAACATGATCGCCTACTCCACTTGGCATGTCACTTGATTGATTTAGTATAAAACTACCATTTTTAAAAACAATACGATTGTTATAAACAATTTTACAATACACCAGTTTAAAATTATAACCACCACAGATCAATTTATAAATTAAATGTTAATTTGTATTATTATACTCTGAGATAATATTAGACAGTTTGACAACCTGGCACGGCAAAGAAACAACAACGACTTTGATACATAATACTGTGGACAGAGAGCTGTGGAGAGCCATGACCGCCTACGCCACCCGGCATGACACCTGATGATGATGATGATACTCTGAGATAATAATATTGTTAAAAATTTCATTGTACATTTTTATCAAAACTATGAAATCCAGAAACTGCAGATGTTTTCTCCCTATAATCACATCCACTAAATTTTAGCAATATGGCAACCAAGATCCCATCATCAGAGCTCCAAGATCCCATCATCAGAGCTCCAAGATCCCATCATTAGAGCTACAACATCAAACGAACAATTCTATTGAAAAGATAACATATGTCCACGGTATGCTCTCTCTTTGAATGAAATAAATGTCCAATGTTCATGTTCTATAAATGAAGTAAATATCCAAGGTGTATGTTCTCTTTATGAAATAAATGTCCAAGGTTCATGTTCTATAAATGAAGTAAATATCCAAGCTGTATGTTCTCTTTATGAAATAAATGTCCAAGGTTCATGTTCTTTAAATAAAATAAATGTCTAATGTGTATGCTTCCAATCTCAATAAAATAAATGTCCAATATATTATTTGAATTACGCCATTACGCCAACAACGTGAGAGACAGAGGGTCTGATAATTATAGTTGTTGACAAGGGAGGGAAAGGTTGACGCCAACAATACTGACTTGTATACACCAATGAAATTGTTTAAATTTGATGAGAAAAAATTCACAAAATTCGAAACAAAACATGTATGTTCGGTTGTACATTTGATGCGAAAACATTTTTGAGGGGGGAGGGGGAATAAAAAAACTGACATAAGTAAGCAGAGGGTGGGGACTAAATTTTTGCCAGTTGATAACCATAGGAGGAGGGAAATGAGGTCAAAATTTTGAAAACGATAGGGGACATAATATGCATTGTTTTTAGATTCCGGTCCTTACAGATTTAATGTACAAAACCCATACTCTGATTTTCTATTAGGGTTGAGGGGACTGGGGTCGGGTTTGAATAAAATCTGAACATAACAGAATAATTTAATTTATGCCAAAGACGGAAATACCCCACCTCTTCCGCTCTCTTCCCACATTTTAACGATTTTCCAAAGAAAGGTTTCCAAAAATCTCTTGGATACGAGATCAGCGGATGACTTTTTAATATGTAACCCCCTACCCCTCCCTCCATTACTGAATGTGTATCTACGACCCTGTGTATTACATTTACTGAATGTGTATTATATTTATTGAACGATAGATTTCCATGTAAAGCATGGCTTGCGCCAATAGAAGATCTACTCACAGATAACAATCAAGCCTTTTTTGGTGCTATTTTAGACTATTCCCGCGCATTTCGTTGGTTGGAGTTTGTAGGCACCTAGGCAACATAAAGTATATAAATAATGAACAACAAGAACCACAAAAATAATCAAAAACATCACGTAAAAAGGTTGATTCTGATTGGTTGTGATTTCGCTGTTAGGTCTTATTTGGCGATTGGTCGTGGGTAACGTATCCCACGAGTGTTCTGATTTCAAGTTTGGTGATTTTAATTTCTACAGGTTTTATGTTAGAATTCACTGAATGTCGCAGACAACAACATATCTCAAAAATACATGACTCAGAAATGAATTTCGCACGCTATTTCTAGAGCGGAATTATTATTCATTATCCAATGGTGAATCGTCCATTCATCTATAGTTGCCATTCATCTATAGTAGAACCTGAAATAGCTGAGATATGTGTCCTTGTAGTGAATTATAAAAATCTAAATCTTTGCTTTGCGTAAAATCTTTAGTTGACTACTAGAGATCTAGGGGCTGTAGTAAAGATCTAGGTGCTTGTGCCAACTACAGATCAGACATCTTTGAACCCATATAACCTGAAGTCGGGGTGCTGCAGGTGTTACTGTACCTGTCAGTACTGCATTTTACCAGTTCAGGCGTTGAAGGGAGGGGATTGAATAGCTATGTGATAACGGCCGCATGCTCTTGCTGTCGCCACGTCATGTACAGGGTGAGTCTTTTAATTTACCCTCCGACAGAAAAAAAAACCCAGTCCTTACCGGGGATCGAACTCTAGACCTCACTCGTGTGAGACTAGCCTGCTAACCTCTCGGCCATGCGCCACACTTTGAAGATCTGCTTAAACTTAGCCAATGAAAGTCATATTGTACATGCGACGTGGGATAGGCAAGATTACTCATATATATATATATGTGTGTGTGCAGCTGAGCACTTATGGGAGACGGTATGCTGTGACACTGATTCATAAATCAGTATACCTTTACTTTTTTAGCTGACATATGAAACAAGAGTTGCATGCTCCCCGTGTTCTAACATCACATGATGTACTATAATCATGTTGGATGTTTGCCACTAATCACATGATGTACTATAATCTTGTTGGATGTTTGCCACTAATCACATGATGTACTATAATCTTGTTCGATGTTTGCCACTAATCACATGATGTACTATAATCTTGTTGGATGTTTGCCACTAATCACATGATGTACTATAATCTTGTTGGATGTTTGCCACTAATCACATGATGTACTATAATCTTGTTGGATGTTTGCCACTAATCACATGATGTACTATAATCTTGTTGGATGTTTGCCACTAATCACATGATGTACTATAATCTTGTTGGATGTTTGCCACTAATCACATGATGTATATGACTGTTATGTCCGATATTTGCCACACTAACTAATTCAGCAGACCACACTGCAAACCATCATAACGATGTCATAGGCAGCAGTAAATACATCAGTATGTTTTCTTCAATATTTGTTCACCAGTGGCTTTCTTTGATAGCATTTGCCTCAATCTTTGTTCATAGTGACTTTCTTTGGAATAATTTGTCTTATGTGCCTCACCTGGAACCTATAAACATCAGATGGCAAGACAAGATTCCAGATACCATTGTCCTTGACAGATCTGATATCCGCAGCATTGACACTATCCTGATTCTGACATAGGTTCGCTGGGCAGGTCATTTGGTACGTATGCGAGACCATCGCCTGCCAAAGATACTTCTTTATGGTGAGCTAGAGAAGGGTAAACGATCTCAAAAGAAGCGATACAAGGACTCGTTAAAGACCTCACTGAAAGCGTTTGATATAGAACAATGAACATGGGAGTTGCACAAATTAGATCCACATGGCGCTCTACAGTCAAAATGAGCACATCATCTTGTGAACAGAGTAGAAATTCAGGAGCCCAACAACGGAGAGTAGCTAGAAAGTCACGGACAGACCAAAATCCGCCGGTCATTCCATGTCCGAATTGTCCAAGGACATTTACAGTTCGAATAGGGCTCATTAGCCATCTACGAACTATTATGCATGGTCATAATTCTAACTAAAGTTTCAGAAGTGAAGGTGAAAAATTGTCATTATCACGTGATGGACGAACGAACAATCATAAGAAGTAGATCGGCTTCCCTTTCTATTTTCTATTTCTTCATTGTTCCCCTTCAAATGTATTGTAACACCACCTTCCCTGGGGAGCACAAGTCATCTTCACAGAGAATATCAGGTATATAGACAGAGTGGCATATGGCATGCAGCAACATTTCACGCTATGACAGGAACAGATAAAGTATAGTTAACATGAAAAAACAGTAAGTATAGAGTAAAAGCTATAATACATCATCAGATGAATGACCGCACGAACACATTAATCTCACAATAATGACTACAAGAATAACTCAGCTAAAGTAAGTATATACAAGATCAACTCAAATTGATGACTACATGAACGCAACACATATTTTTCAATAAAAATTAACCACGAGAAAAACTCAACAAAAATAACTCATGGAACAATAGCTACAAGAATAACTCAACACATACCAGTGACAACAAAAATAACTTACAAACAAGTTACATGAATAACTCAATTCAGATCAATAATTTTTAAATAAAAAAAACAAACTTAAAGATTGGTAACTATTGTAGAAACGAAACGAACAATACGTGATATAAATCAATATTCGATATATATGCGAAGACCTCTATAAATATGCAACTTATATCAGAGGGGGGGGGGTGGATGGGAGGATCAGTAATAGGCAAGTACAAATGGATGATCTGTAGCGCGTTGTTGTGACAAAACTACGCCATTTCCTTGGTTGTAACCCCCCCCCCCCCCGTCCTCAAAACAGCAAAAGTTGTAATCTTTAGCATATTCATTCCAAAACACATGACTGGTAAATAAGAAATATGAAACTATTTAGTGCATATATATATATATATATATATATATATATATATATATATATATATATATATATATCACTAAACCCATAACTCTTCAGGGTCGTATGGGTACCACATTGGATGCTTCAGCACACAGAGTCCTCCAGCGAATTCTATCCTTAGCGATGCGGATGAGTGTGGAAATATCTTGCCCTGTCCATTCCTTGATGTTGTCTGTCCATGTCTTTAATTGTCCTCCTCTGCTTCTTCCACCCTCGATAGTTCCCTGCAGTATTGTTTTTGACAAGGAATCGTGCCTACATACATGTCCGAACCATGCTAGTTTTCGTTTTTTATAGTGCACAAAGTTTTTTATAGTGTTACTATTTTTTATAGTAACAAAGTCAAGAAGCGATAACTAGGATAATGTACTGTTGTTGCTGGTTTAACTCGTAACTATTGTCAATGGTGTCCCCCCCCCCCAGGTAAATTATCCAGATTTGCTGTTATAAAGGAGTGGGATCCTCAGTTGTCATTCCGACGCCATATGGGTTGCCTTGGTGGCGTTGAATCTATGTTCACAGTTCTCTTAATGTTTTCTATCCACCTTTTCTTTGTTTACATTTGGCTTTATGTCCAGATATTCTTTTGTTAGACTAAACCAGAAAGAACCTTATGTGGACACATGAGGGTGAAAGAAAAAGAGGGAGACCCAAAATTATGTTAAAAACCATCATACTTAAAGAAGGAGAAATAATAGTTTGCAAGGCGATACAAGAACTAAAAGTACAGGTAGCGGACCGTAACGCATGTAGAATCAAAGCATCTATGTGTCCCATGTGGCACGAAAAAATTAAATTAATTCTTTTGTTATATATACTTATTGGTATTTGACCTGAATTCTTTCTTATAATGTGCCCAAATCATTTTACTTGCTGTCTTTGGAAATGTTCAATACATGTAGTAACTAAGAAATGATAAAACTAATATAAAAAATAAAATAACAGAAAACAAACGAACAAAGAATTTTACCGCGTTACGTCCAACTGGAACCTTATTCAAGAAACAAACACAGTAAACCAGTAACAACAACACATTATCCAACTATTGCTTAGTGCAGATATATCTGTAGATATATCTAAGAAATATGAACCTAGTTAGTGCAGATATATCTGTAGATATATCTAAGAAATATGAACCTAGTTAGTGAAGATATATCTGTAGATATAACTAAGAAATATGAACCTAGTTAGTGAAGATATATCTGTAGATATAACTAAGAAATATGAACCTAGTTAGTGCAGATATATCTGTGGATATAACTAAGAAATATGAACCTAGTTAGTGCAGATATATCTGTAGATATAACTAAGAAATATGAACCTAGTTAATGCAGATATATCTGTGGCTAAAACGACGTACTAAACTATTATCTAGCTAAACATAAGCCCGAAATATGATTTTTATGGCATTCCAGCCTCAAACAATATTGATAAAAATAATCGACAAGAGAATTAGAACTGCTTTTCATTTGGGAATCTCAGTAGATGGGGAAAATTCCATTTTTAACTGTGTTCATTTCTTCATATTATTTCATTCGCCTGGAATGTGCTTATATCTGAAGTTTCATATCCCATATAAACGTGTCAGTATAGTTTATCTTTTCACTGTTATTATGTTCATAATTATATAATTAATTAGCTTTCTCACAAACTTCCAATTAACATTTTCAAAATAATTCATTCAGTTATCATCCGACTGCAGTAAAATTCTGGTAAGTTATTATTCTCAAAAATATAAAAGGATTAAATGAAGTTAGTCTACGATGAACAATACACAGGATCAACGTTTCGATCAAAAGATCTGTAATAAGACAGACTCCACGAATTCTGTGTTTGTTCCTTTTTATCTTAATAAAGGCCTTGTCGTCGAAAAGTCCATCGAGTATGTTGCTCAAAGTAAAACTGCTATTTAAACCTTATATATTCTTCTTCAGTATTTATTTCCCAACAATTTATTGAAAGTTTGATTACACACCAATTTCTACACACCAATTTCTACACACCAATTTCTACACACCAGAAATCAAATGTTCAAATATGCACAAAAATATAATGATATATGCTGAGTATGTTTGGTTACCATGTCATTTAATAGATATATATGACGTGTAAGTGAGTTGCTCGTGGTTAGTTGAAGATTTATGTATAAATATTTAGTTTAAGATAGATGTATACATGTTTAGTTGAAGATTTATGTATAAATATTTAGTTTAAGATAGATGTATACATGTTTAGTTGAAGATTTATGTATAAATATTTAATTCAAGATAGATGTTTACATGTTTAGTTGAAGATTTATGTATAAATATTTAATTCAAGATAGATGTATACATGTTTAGTTGAAGATTTATGTATAAATATTTAATTCAAGATAGATGTATACATGTTTAGTTGAAGATTTATGTATAAATATTTAGTTTAAGATAGATGTATACATGTTTAGTTGAAGATTTATGTATAAATATTTAATTCAAGATAGATGTATACATGTTTAGCTCAAGAACTCAAGAATTATGTGTAAATGTTTAGTTTAAGATTGATGTATAAATATTATGTTTAAGATTCATGTATACATATTTATTTCACGATTAATGTATACATGTTTACTTTATTACCGATGTATAATTGTTTAGTTTAAAATGGATGTATAAATGTTTAATAAATAAATGTGTTTTTTAAATATAAATCAGTCAGTGGTTCTCAACCTTCTTTCGCTCGCTGCCCCCCTTTCAGTTCATTTTTATTTCGTGGTTCCCCTGCTAGCTTAAAAAAGGGGACGTTGGTTTTCTTCGCATGTTACCAAAGCTTTCTGGGATTTATTGACATCTACGATTACCATAACTTCCTTCCTTTGCATGGGTCTGTGACCTCCAATTTTCAAAATTATTCTCCTGCCTCATCCCTCCTCCCTCCTCGTACAAATCTATGTGGTCCACATGGGGACCATATTTTTCACTTTGAGAACCACTGATATAAGTGATAAGATATAAGTAAGTGATCATTTGTTTGAATCATATGTCGTTGATGTTCTAAAACTGGATATCATTCATTTGTATGCCTATACCTAATGCTGTTCAGGTATTGCATATGCCAATACTTAAAGTGGAGCTGCCAATGTAAAAACACTGATGTCTGAAACAACAATAGAGCTCGTTTAAACTATTGTAGTGTACGGATTTATTGATCTTAAAGGGTCACAGTGAATACAAGAATCCCCTACAATGCATTATGACAGTTTCTTCAAGCAGTATCTATTTTCACAATAAATATACTGAATACAAATATCGGTGATCAGAAATAGAGTAATGCATACATCATTCGCCAGTTGACACAAACTTAAGCTATGTAAGTCACTCTTGGTTTTCCACACAAAAATTCTCCCATGATCGACCCAACCACCATGAAATGGGCACTATGTCTCATTATCTAGAAACGTCGAAAACTGGTGATGTAATTACAGAGTCTGCGCTGAAGGCGACGGTAGTGAGTCATTTGTGGTCAGCCACTGACCAGGCAGCTGACCACTTTTAGGTGAAATCCTGTTCACATCTCAGGTTGCTCATATTTCACATCATCTTAGTGGTACCACTAATACTACCTATTTCACAACATTAGTCCTCCTACAATGAGTAAAATATAGAAATATAGAAATCTACTGGTAGAGAAAAATAGTCCTGGGTATAACTAATAGAACAAAGTGATTTAATTACCATTTGAGAATCGCTCGTGAATATATTACAGGAATAGACAATCACAAACGATGAAAACTTTCACTTATATTTGAATATATAAACATATATTTTTTTCATTTTTGCATACTACTAAACATTAAGTAGATCAATTATGGCAGATAAAGGAGCAATTTCCTATTGAGTGCAAGCTGGGACGTTGTTAACGCGGAGCAACATCATACTAACTGTGCGCTGAGACTTAACTTTGAAGATATCCCATTGGGTCTGCCAAGTATTATAACAGTGAAAATACATACGATTGCTTATTTTTGTCACATATCTAGCACATTAAGTCTGAATTATATATCTTAGCCAAATCGTTCCCAGTTTTGCTCTGATGGCACGGCTGCTGGAATGGCATTGAACATTCCTTGTCTGTGCAAACTCATATTGTATTGGTAACCTGAAGATGCTCCGTGAGGTCCTGGTCCATTCTGTTGGACGTAAGGTCCGGTCATGTGTGTGTATACATTTGGACCGGAATCAACGTTGTATCGCGTTGATGACTGACTTCCACTGAAAGCGCCTGTATCATACTTTGGGTCACAACGAAATGTGGTCTGAAGATTTGAAGACGTCCTCAGTGCTTGAGTCTGTGACTGTTGCTGTTCCATCTTGACGGAACATGGGTCATCATTGCGATATTTGCATTCTGAGCCGTTTGCATTCAAAAAATTATCAGTAGTTGCTAGGTTCTGAGGAGATGTTTGCGACGAGGAACCACGAGATACAGCCGTTGTTGTTGCAATGGGTGGTGATCTGGTGTCAGCTGCTGTTTGTTCAGATAAGTCATAAGGAGCTTGCATTGCGTGTGTATGTGAAGAGTTTTGGGCCATGTAAGGTGGGAGACAAGAAGACGAGCTGCTTGGGGCCATGCGATATGACGATGTCCACCCAGACAACCCTGACGATGCAGCTTGCATCGGTCCAGCTAAGTAACAAGCAGGATATGAGCTTTCACTGTGATGGGCATTGTGTTGAGCCAGTGGGTGTGCCATCCCTGGTGGAGGCAGATACTGGTCCAAATCCTGATCATCGAATTGCTCAATGACCTCAGGGCTAAGATCCATGCGACTGAAATCTATAGGGTGTCCAGATGGTCCTAAATAAGAAGAAAGGGATATTAATCGCATGAAATTGATGGTTTTCAGTACATATATGGATCGCATAAAATTGATGGTTTTCAGTACATATATGGATCGCATAAAATTGATGGTTTTCAGTAGATATATGGATCGCATGAAATTGATGGTTTTCAGTAGATATATGAATCGCATAAAATTGATGGTTTTCAGTAGATATATGGATCGCAAGAAATTGATAGCTTAGGTCAATTGCATAGTCGTACAATATATCAGGTCTCTGTCTATCCCTCAGTTGTTCAGTCAAGCTTTCTGGCACTCATTTCTACATTCATTCTATCTCTCTCTCTCACTCTCTCTCTCTCTGTGTATATATATATATATATATATATATATATATATATATATATATATATATATATATGCATGTATGTATATATATATGTAATGTATGTATATAGATATGTGTGCACGTATGTGTTCTATATGAATGTTCATAACTGTCGTGTTGAGAACATTTTATGTATCCATTCGTATGAGAGAAATATCAGTCAGACATACCATTGTATGAACATTAGCCACTTAATACTTACCCATAACATAACCCCTATGTCTTCTATCATACATGCACTTGAGACTGACAGGGTCGTGTTGATTGGGTGTCACTGGTGGTGTAGGTGGGCCATTAGAGTTACCAGGCTGACTGGAACATTCACTTGAACAATCATCACTAGTAGAGGATGTGTCCCGACCTCCTACTGCAGACTTAGTGCCGTGTCCACTTCCAGAAGAAGGCGTGTGACTGCCGTTCTGATTGCTGTTCTTTGGTGTCTTTCTACGGCGAGGTTGATATTTGTAATCCGGATGATCCTTCTTGTGCTGTACTCGCAAGCGCTCAGCTTCCTCAACAAATGGTTTCTTCTCGGCTTCATTTAATAGTCTGCAATGATATTAAAATAATGTTCATTTTTAATTTGTGTGTTTATGCTTTAGGACAATAAATACAAAAGCAAATTAAGAGAATTACTTGGAACAATCAACTCCGATATTTTTAACAGAGCCTGGTGATTTATACGAAGGAAAGAAGATTCCGACGTTCAAATCAAATTTATCCCGCCGAAGACGGATGTGTTGGGCCATTGGAGCAAATAAAACGACAACACAACGCATTTCCATTCTCTGGACTACATCCAACTGGAAATCTTGTAGGACCAGTGTCCTGTTACAAGAGAAATCCAGGGGGAATTTGAGAATGAACGCTGAAGAAGAAGAAATCAAATTTATAATAGAATTTAGAAGGGCAGCTAGAAAGTCACGGATAGACCAAGATCAGTCTACAGTCGTCATTCCATGTCCGAACTGTCCAAGGACATTTACAGCTTGAACAGGGCTCATTAGCCATCTACGAACTCATAATCAAGGACATAACTAAAATTGAATTTTCAAAAGTGAATGTAACAAATGCTCATCATCACTTGTGATGGACGAACAACATAACATAACATAACATAACATAACATAACATAACATAACATAATAGAATCTATTTCTGTCTATGAATAGGGGAATAAATTATAATAAATAACCCTGGGTCTATTTATACCTCTGGAGTATTTTTAAAAATCGTGTAGAGGTAGTCAGAAATACCTCGGTATGACAGAAAGTGGCAGAGAGCATAAGTCTTCAACAGTTGACAAATTTCGTATCTTGGGATGACAAAACACTTCAAGTTCCTACTAAGAAGAGAGGATACTTCCTAATCCGAAAATTAAAGTTAGGAATAATAGTCACTTGGGATGTCGTGGTTGAGAATGTGCTATTTATCTACGATAAACACTGACACTTAGACCCACCCGCACTGCCGGGAAATCGAAAATTACCCCATTTTTATGAAAACCTTTAAATAATTAACTGCAGAGCAGGAAAACCCTTACGGAGCTTGAGTTTAGTGGTATGTCTGCTACACGTGAATTAATCTAGAGTTTAGTGGTATGTCTCCTACACGTGAATTAATCTAGAGTTTAGTGGTATGTCTGCTACACGTGAATTAATCTAGAGTTTAGTGGTATGTCTGCTACACGTGAATTCATCTAGAGGTTTATTATGGATCTCTGAATATATATATATACATACAGTGTAATCTCTCTGTAGCGCAAAGTTTATAACAAATTTTCCTATATAACACAACATTTCAAAATTTTCAGTTATATTTATTTTATATTGTTTGGGCTGTGTATATAGCTAAGTTCTGTTATTACGTACACATTTTGAAGGTGCAGACCAAGTTGTTATAATGGGATTGCTCTATGTATATATTTATATATAGTTAATACTAGTTGCTGCGGCCTAGTACATGAGCAGTTATCTTCACCCCCGACGGCATGTTGCTGCCCTGGAACATACCTTTACACGTTACTTAATAATATCAGAAAGAGATGATATTTCTGTGGATACGATATGAGAAAGTGATATCTGGAGAACACAGTTCTTGATTCTTGATTAGAATACTGGCCCCACAGCACGTGGGGCATTCCCATAAGTGCTCCACCATCTGTTCCAGCAGTCATTCGACTCGATGGTGTTTCGAGTCCAATGCCGTCGAAACAGTCGTCGACATCAGGGCACAACTCTGGCTCTTGCAACAGGTTTCTTTGTTGTTCCGCCTACCCACTCCGTGTCCGTAACTAGTTCAAGCACAACGTCGGCCTGTCGGAACAACATCGTAACTGTTATTGAAGGTTACGACCACGGGATTGTATTGGTGATGTGCTATGAAGCTTCTATAAGAAGATAACCTCAATATAAAGGCATGTCATCTTCTAAGGTTTTCTGTTGCATGGTTAGTTTGTCTGGTGAGACCCACAGACACAATCGCATGCGCGGAGAACATGGTTGCAAGAGGCAAGATCGAAGGCAAAGAGAGATCAAGGACGACATTGTGAGAACATATAACTTGACATCGTGTCATGGCAGAGTCAACATCGATCTTTCTAGAAAATACTAGCAATAGAAAATTGTGGATATCCGTGATCACCTTCACCAGTCGGCACGGCACCTGACGATGATATCAGTAATGGGCTGACATATTAAAAGACAAATGTTTTGTGTGGTTTACCCAGCTCCTATCTCAGTAGATTCCCTTTCTACGGCCATTCCACTTGGTTTAGTCGAGTCGTGGATGGGAGGCACGACATTATATTGAGGACATAGAAAATATTAGATTAACAATCTCGAAGAATGAACAGAATAGACCTGATACAATTTATAGAAATATCTCAGAACAGACAAATATAGCAGACATTTTGTGGTGCACCTGCAACCCGACCGGTTTAAAATCGTTGTTATGCAATCGTGTGTTTCCGGTGCCCGAAAGGGAAGCAAAGAATAGTAACAGTATTACTTGTCATGTATGCCGCAAGAGTTGATGAATTAGGTTGTGGGGTGGAGATGACTGTGCCATCCCATAGTGGATCAAAATGGTCCATACGACATGCTGAAGTCGGATGTGTCAGTCTGAAAGGTGTATATACCTCAGTTAGGCTGTAAACCATGACAAAACGCACTGTATTCTCAAGATTACTTCCTGATAATCTGCAGGAGCTTGAGAACGAACAAAGAAGAAGAAGACGTAGTTTAGATGAGGAGGATTATGATAGTGCGGAGACGGCAAATGCTAACAGCATCTGCATTTTCTGGCGAGCAGACATTTTCTGACGCATTCTTTGGATGTTGAACGAGAATAGGATGTGAAGATGTAATGTTTGATGATGACCCACTGCCTAATTGAATTGTGTGTCCACGAGAGATGAAATCTTGGAAAACTTCCGATAGTTGACTGCTTTAGCTGACACTTTTGTTTGAATTTCCCGAGACTGTGGCAACCTGTTGTCCAAATACTCGGTCGCGTAGGACCTCAGAGAAACCTTCAGACACGGAGTTAACAGCACACAAACAAGACCTGGGGAGTATTAACATAAGATAACCACTACAACCCCAAATATGCATCGTCTGATGCAATATAGTCTTCACAAATTCTGAAACATCAACTAAAACTATTTTCTGGAAACAGTCTGCGATATATTGGATTGAAGTCGAATCTTCATTCATATTGTTAGTGAACTACTTTTTTAATTATCGTGTTTATAGCTACAGTGATCCTGCCAACGTCATTACTTCTGGTCTGCCAAGCTATTATTTCTAGCTAGCCAAATTATTATTTCTAGCCAGCCAAATTATTATTTCTGGCCAGCCAAATTATTATTTCTGGTCTGCCGAACTTATTTCTGACTTGCCAAAGTCATTATTTCTGGCCTGCCAAAGTCACTATTTCTGACTTGCCAAGTCATTATTTCTGATCTGCAAGTCAGTATTTCTGGCTTGCCAAGTCATTATTTCTGGCTTGCCAAGTCATTATTTCTGGCTTGCCAAGTCATTATTTCTGGCCTGTCAAACAAATCTAAACGTACTATATGCGCTGGTCTCAAAACTCAGATAATATTATTTGAAGCTTCAAATAACCAAATAAAGAAGAGGTATGTCCCCATATCATACGAACATATCTCAATCTGTCCCGCCAAACCACAACGGCGGCGAACTTTTCTTCTTACTCGATTTCCTTATCGCGTGTGAAAACTATTGCGTGTGAAAACTATTGCGTGTGAAAACTATTGCGTGTGAAAACTATTGCGTATGTGCAGTCACCATAAAATAACTACAATATCACTACAACGATTATCCACAACGTTACTATAACCTTTCGCTAGAACATACAATAATCAGTCCTATAACCATTCTCCACAACAGTAATTAACCAGTAACCACAACATTCCTATAAACATTCTCAGCAATATTACTATAATTATTATTCCCAACATTAATATAACCATTCCCCACAACCGTACTATAACCAGTCTCCACATTACAGTGAAAAGTATCAACAACATTAACATAGCCAGTATCCATAGCATCATTAGTATAACCAGTATTCACAACATTTGCACATCGTGATAAATCCTGCGTTCAGTGGATATGGGGCACGGATTTTACACCTGCATATTAGATGGTTATCGTTTGTCAAGCACACGTGACTTCACGTGGCTACAATTATTCTTAACTAGTCGTTGCCTTTTTTGTGTGCCCCGGCCAAGATTTCTGGTGTCCAGAGACATTCAGCTAGCCAGATGTTCACCTGTTTGTTTGTAATTCAGGTAAGCATGTCTTGCCACATATATCTTTTGTGGGACCCCCCCACAAGAACGTATCAGCCACATGTTGCATAACTTTTCATCGCTCGTTTCATAATGTTTCTCATCCATCATCAACAACAACAAAGTCTCATTTCTGCATATTTTCCCGTGAGTGCAGGGGTGTCTGTAGCTGTGTGTTAAAGGTCATATGTCCATTCTGACACTGTCACACGACCTTGCTAATACTACCACACGTCCTTGCTGACACTACCACATGTCATTGCTGACGCTACCACATGTCCTTGCTGACACTACCACACGTCCTTGCTGATACTACCACAAGTCCTTGCTAATACTACCACACGTCCTTGCTGACACTACCACACGTCCTTGCTGACACTAACACAGTAATAGTTCTTACATACCATTACTTAGTACTAATTCTTACACTGTCGGGTCGCTAATCCAGTCACAGTGTCGTTTCAGTGACTCCAAATTGTTAAACCGTGTACTAATATATCCAATTCAGAAAAGAAATCACATAGTCCATCTAGAAATCCCTGAAACACATAAACTTTTCTTCCTTTTCGGCAAGCAGAGATGACAATCTACCATCTCCCACCATTGACCGGAAACAGAATCATTATGTGATGAGAACTATAAAATGGTACATCTATTCTAAATTAATGTATGGCTTAGAAACTTGGACAATTAATAAACAAACAGAAGACATAATTACTGTCATTGAGATGTGGATATATAGAACAATAGACAGAACTTCATGGATAGAAAAGAAAACAAAGCTCTGACAACACTGCTTATGAAATAAACAAATATTAAAGGAAATAAAAATCAAACAAATAAAGCATTGTGGACATAAAGACATGGCATCTCGTTAAAGACATTACTTGAAGGTAGAGTTGAGGATAGGCGATAGAGGTAGATCACGAGAGAGAGGTAGGCACAGATACAACTGGGATGGTAATATCACAAAATGGACAGGTTTCAGTCTAGCAGAGTGCACCACCAAAGCAAGATACAGAGGATGTTGGAAATCCGTTACAGCTAACGTTCGTTGCGGAGACGGCATTAGATTATGATGAACCATGGGTTGGCTTATATTCAATAGATTTATCAACATTTTTCAAAGTGCATATGGACTCAAAAAAAGTATCTTGACACTAATCTACGAATTGAAATTTTACAAACTTGTATCTTGACACTACTCTAATTTGAACTTTTATAATGGTGTATCTTGACAGTATACTATAACTTGAACATTTATAATGATGTATCTTGACACTGTACTACAAATTGAACATTTATAATGATGTATCTTGACACTGTACTACAAATTGAATATTTATAAGGGTGTATCTTTACACTGTACTACAACTTGAAATTGTACAAACTTTTGTCTGGAAACTATCCTGAAATTTTACCTCAATTTAACGCCCTCTATGAACTCCCCCCCCCCCCTTCATATTGACATAAAATTTCAGGAAATGTATATAAGAGTATAGGTAAACATATTCAGTATTTGGGGAAATGCACGGAGATTTTGAAGCAAATTATAAATGTCTCTTATTCGTGTTGCTTTTGTTACAAATGTGAATGTCTTTTATAAATGTTATTTTGTTTAACACGATTTTATATATGAGTACTAATTTCATTATAAACAGACAATGGTCGTTTCAGTTTGTGTCAACTGTCACTAGCTGGTTGTCCTAAGTAAAAATTATGTCCATAAGAACACATGCATGTCCAACACACACTATATAAATGATTCAGCTGACATACAATATTATGAATAAAAACAAATATATGTACTTTTCTTTCAAAGTAAATTTAAAGTTTTTTCTAATTGTATAGTTTTATAAATGTTCTAGTGTAGTCCCCAGTGTATTCAAGATAGTGACAGTATGCCGATATCATGTGTTCTTATGTTATTTGATGGTGTGACTCAATGAGAGTGACAGTATGCCGATATCATGTGTTCTTATGTTATTTGATGGTGTGACACAATGAGAGTGACAGTATGCCGATATCATGTGTTCTTATGTTATTTGATGGTGTGACACAATGAGAGTGACAGTATGCCGATATCATGTGTTCTTATAACGTTATTTGATGGTGTGACACAATGAGAGTGACAGTATGCCGATATCATGTGTTCTTATAACGTTATTTGATGGTGTGACACTATGATAAAACCTGTGAGAATTTTGGGAAAAGGTGTATCATTTGTTAGTGTGGGATTTTCCAACGACTCTCTCTCTCTCTCTCTCTCTCTCTCTCTCTCTGTCCAATCTGTTCTTGACACAGTAAATATGGTTATATTAAGCAGCCAGCAACTAAAATCTCGGGTTTTCCAAAGTGGACAGCAGACTTATTTCTGCACACTCAACCCATCCTTGATACACTTGTATCACTTTTCAAGAGAAGGCGACGCTAACGCTTGACGTATGCTTGCAGGTTGTAGGCGAAACTACGGATGTACATTACATTCTATGAATGCCTTGACTTCCGATGAGCTTGGCTTCTCTTCCGAGTATCAATCTCGTGGTGAAGTTGTCGCCTTTTATAGATTTTAATTATTTCAAAAATATAGTCACATCGTTCAAAACTATAGTTGTTATCTTTGTGTTGTAAACGTTAGAACACATAAAGGCACAGATTGTTTGTTCCGTTTTAATAGCACTGTTCTCTACTAGATATTAAATCTGCTCATTGCAGCACTGATTTTAAATATATATTAAAACTCGTACCGACAACATGTTTTAAAATCTTTCTGGGCAATGACCAGAGAGTTAAAACAACAGGTAGCCATATTGTACCCCAAATATTGGAAGATTATAAAAACAGTGCGCTCATTTATCAGATATCTTACATTATTGATGGTACTGCTAGAATCTTACATTATTGATGGTACTGCTAGAATCTTACATTATTGATGGTACTGCTAGAATCTTACATTCTGCATAGTGCTACTACAATCTTACATTCTGCATAGTGCTACTACAATCTTACATTCTGGATAGTGCTACTAGAATCTTACATTCTGGATAGTGCTACTACAATCTTACATTCTGGATAGTGCTACTAGAATCTTACATTATGGATAGTGCTACTACAATCTTACATTCTGGATAGTGCTACTAGAATCTTACATTCTGGATAGTGCTACTAGAATCTTACATTCTGGATAGTGCTACTAGAATCTTACATTCTGGATAGTGTTACTAGAATCTTACATTCTGGATAGTGTTACTAGAATCTTACATTCTTGATAGTGCTACTAGAATCTTACATTCTAGATAGTGCTACTAGAATCTTACATTCTGGATAGTGCTACTAGAATCGTAGAACAATAACTATACTGTATAAATACGAACTACTATTTCTGAACAAGACAATCATGTTGCTACAACAAATACAATCATTGAACAAGACAATCATGTTGCTACAACAAATAAAATCATTGAACAAGACAATCATGTTGCTACAACAAATACAATCATTGAACAAGACAATCATGTTGCTACAACAAATAAAATCATTGAACAAGACAATCATGTTGCTACAACAAATACAATCATGGATCAAGATGATACTATTGACATACCATATATAAATAAATTATACACTTTGCTGCATTAAGTAACAGACAATGTGTAGCGCTACTAACATATTTGACAATAAATATATTAAACACAAACACTGTATATGTCGTCAATAGAAGATTCACTGTTTCTCGACCTTTGTCATCATTATCCTGTCTCTAGTCATCCATACAGATATGTATTGTCGATGATAGATTTAGTTGTTTTTCTTTCCATTTTACAAACATAATCTTGCGAATATTGCAATTTACGGAGATTAATTATATACAAACACAAAGTGTTCACTTTAGGTAAGTTAAACCAGAATAGCTATATTGGCATTCCGCGTATCCTGTAAGGTGCGCATGTGGTCAGAAAGTTTTTGCGCACGAAATTTAACACTGCGCGCATATATCTAGATTGATAGACAACATTAATGCTATTGTAACGGTGAATTAACTGTTAATTATTTGGTCAAGAAAGGTTAGGATAATGTATTTCTTTGGTAATCTATGTCTCTATAAAATACTTTTGAAAATGCTGTCTCGTCTTTCTTCTCAAATTCCTTTTAGTTCTCGGTTCACAAATATCGATGTATGAAAACATTTTATCCGTGGTTTTACTTGTGGACGTTACAGTTCTAGGAGATTTAACTGGCTGTGCTGGTGTTTGTCGTTATGCCCACGCATCCGGTACGTTGGTGACAAATATGCATGCCTCAGACTTTGTATTTGTAGATTAAGCCCCGGTAACGGAGCGTGTTTATCTATGCTATGCTGTAAGATCCCACTAGGACAACTGAAGACATTATTATTTCTCTGATTACAAGTAATTTATCTTCTTCTTCGTCTGCGTTCGTTCTCAAACTCCTGCAGATTAGCACGATGTAGTCCGGAGAACGGAATGCGTTGTGCCATGGTTTGCAGCATTGCTGCGAAATCTGCACCTTTCGACATGACACATCCGACTTCAGCATGGCTTTGGTTCTCTGACCCTATATGGGATGGGACAGCCAAATCCATCACATAACCTCCTTAGTCGCCTTTTACGACATGCGCGGAAGGTAAACAGTGTTGCTATTCTTTGCTCCCCTTTCGGGCCCCGGCAACACACGGGCGTAAGTAATGTATAATTGTGTTGACTTTCCGTGACTATATTAATAACATGAAATTCAGTTTATATTGCAGGCTAATGTTTTACACCTTATGCGTCAAATGTGTATTATTGGCTTTCAGATGTATTAGGCTTATAGAGGGTTTGAACCCTTCAAACCACACGCTCTTTATCTACTAGGTTGTTACCATGTCTGACAAACACCATATTTTACTCTAAGTAAACGAGGGGGTCGATGGCTGCTATGCCACGATTGAATGTGATTTGAAAAAGAAAGATCAGTTTTACTGTAAAAATCAATTTATTCGAATCGCTAGATATTTTTTAAGACTGATGTGACAGTTGAACACTTCATTGCAGGCACAGAAAGAAGTATTCAGGCTTTTTAAAAGTGTTACAGACGTTTGTTAAGAATGCGCTATATAGAACACAAGATAAATATATTTGTCCTGCAGCAAATACACAAACTTGCAGGATATCAAGAACACCTTGTGGTAAAGGTGAAACGACGTAAACTTGTTTTGTTTGGACATGTAACAAGGCTTCCAGTATTATTTTTGCAAAGAACAGTCGGGGGATGGAGGAAGATAGGAGGACAAAAGAAAATCCTGGATTGATAACATCAACAAATGGTCTATGTGTGATTTCTGTACTCTCCTCTAAATGGTTGAGGATATAGTTGTTTTTAGAGCCTCCTTTTATCTCTACAACCATGACTAGTTATGGATTTTATTATTATCGCTATTATATTTTACTCCGCGTATCAAGTTCTCGCTATGTATTTTAATTATAAATTACATAAACTGCAGTATGGATGTATTCTCGTTTTACAGGTCTTCATAGACGGTCTCCAAGTGAATGTATTCTCGTTTTACAGGTCTCAAAAGACGGTCTCCAAGTGAATGAATTCTCGTGTTATATGTCTCAATAGACGGTCTCCAAGTGAATGAATTCTCGTGTTACAGGTCTCAATAGACGGTCTCCAAGTGAATTAATTCTCGTTTTACAAGTCTCAATAGACGGTCTCCAAGTGAATGAATTCTCGTGTTACAGGTCTAAATTGAAGGCTATAATTGGCTACAATTTGCGACAGTTAGTCTTGCTGTTTAGATCATCATTAGACCCCATGGTGACTTAAGTGCATTGAAAACTATCATTGTAGATGAATTTGTATGAGGCGATCTATGTGTTGTCCGTGTACATACACTTAACGGTTTGTTCAAGGTATACTTATTTATACTTGGTTATTATTCACTGTGTCATCAAAATATGATGATCATTATACGGAATCTGATGACGCCAAAAGTTTTATAATTTTTGACAGCTGGAGAAATCGGAATTCACCTCTGGGATCTTTCTATAGAAGTACAATTTCAACATATTTCTTCCAAAATTTAATGAATATTATTATTATTTATTTATTTTATTTGGGGTGAGGGGGTGTTAGGTTGTTTTTCGATTTATTGTGGTAATACAAATACTTATTTTTGTTTATTTTGATATTTGGTAAGTTTCTCTGTGTTGTTTGTTTGTTTTCAAACCCCAGGATTACGACCGATTAGCTCTTGCTTCCTATGTGCAATGGATAGGTTTCTTTCATACCCAGGAGACCTCAGCTTTCGGATTGGTGCAATAGCTATTGGAGGAACCTTCTACTCAGAGGGGGTAGGTATTTGGTAGATAGAAAAAAAAACCTCGGCTTGATAACATCATGGAAATGTTAGGGCGTGAATTGACCACACTCGTCCGTATGATTGAGAATAAGAATGTTTAGCTGGTTTCTATAGTGATGGCTCCAATGTAGCATCGCTGCCACCTAATGGATTTTCTACTTTTTTTTAAAATAATTATACGGTTTTTTTTAAATTAAACGGCTTTTATAATTGTAATCATTGTATTATTGAACGCATATATATCTTTTCTGATTGAAGTAGTTTACGATACGTTAACTATTTAACTAAATTGTAACTATTAACAAACTTTATATCTAGATCATTATTTACTTTGACAATTACTTTAAAAAAGAAATGACTTGACCCAGGTGAAATGGTAATCAGAAGTGGCACAGGGTTCCAGTCATCCTTGCTATGCTTGTTATTGTGGCTCATTTGTGTGAGCATACATGAGAAAATCAATTGCATGTACAGGTCTTTGTCTGGCATCAGAGTGTGACTAACAATGCGCTACAACAAGTCTATATTCAAAGAGATCACCAGATCCATGAGACGAATACAGTTTGTTGGAATTGTTGTTATAATTATGTGTGACTGGTGTGCGACTGAACCTTGGATTCGAATATTTCTCGTTCAATGACGAAGTCTTGTTTGTTTGCTTATTTAGTGGAGTTGCAGAGTAGCATGCGTTCTCGGCGTGGCCAGGCTAGGCCCTTACAGGGACTCGTTAAATACCTCACTAGGAGCCTTTAGGATAAAACAAAATGAGTGTTAAAACGCTGCACAAAATGGACTTTCATGGTGCTCTGTGGTCAGAGAGGTCCCAGCTTCTTTTGAGTAAAGAGCAGCGCAGGTGCGAGACACGCACAGTAGCGGATGGTGACTGGAGATTCACGGGTAGATTGTTCACCAAAAAAACACATAAAGTGGTCATCCTATGCCCGAAATGTTCACGGATATTTGTGGCCATAATAGGACTTATTAGCCATGGACGAGCTTATAGTCAAAGACATAGCTGAATTTCACAAGTGGATGTAACAAATGGTTATCATCACTTGTGATGGACGAATAACACTTTAGTAAGGATTCGCCTAATTTGGACTAGGAACAGAAATTTCAACATTTTGTTCATACTTGGCTTCAGTTGTCCATCTTTCACCAGATGTTACTGAATTATAATTATCCACCTTTCACCAGATGTTACTGAAATGTATTTATCCACCTTTCACCAGATGTTACTGAAATGTATTTATCCACCTTTCACCAGATATTACTGAAATGCATTTGTCCATCATCCAGGAGGTGTTACTGAAGTTGTGCATCTGATGTTCTTGAGCGTTTTCCAATGACATCAACTCTTAGTTCGAGCAGTTTTATCATCAGACTACTCGTCACTAGCTAAACTATGCAACAAAATTATCCAAAGCAAGCGCCCTGCTTTTTCTTCATTCTTCTTCTATAGCTGTCACTGCATCACTAGTGGGATCATGTCTTTTCGTCTACAATCAGTTTCATACGATTAGCGAATACAGGAGCAGCACATGAGCTACTTCCATAGATCGTGTCATCAGCCGGAGGTTCTCCAAGGTGTGGCATATTTTCTCTTTCATTTTGGTTAATTCTGGTGCTTTCATGCCATCAATGAGAGTACGAGTCTGCATGAAGCATTCTGAAGCGAGGGATATTTATATTATGACGTGGGTATTTTTGTGTTGGGCAATCTTTGTTGTGCCGAGACATGCTTCGAGATAGGAACTATTTGGGTACTACTTGTGTTTGAGATGTGCTTTGAGATGACTTTTTGGGCACTATTTATGTTTGAGCTGTGCTTTGAGATGGTGAATATCTGTGGTCATGCCCAACTTATGTTTGTATTATCTTCCTTCAGTGACATTATGTAATGGAATTGTGGATTTTATGCTGATGTTGCCAGCCTATTTACCGCTGAATTTCAATATTGCGTAGGAATTCATAACAACAACACTTTGTTGTCAACAATTGATTTAAATGTTCCAAAATTGTTATTGTTGTCTTAGGAGATCTTCGGGTTCATTCTGAGTCATCTAAGAGCTGTCACTTCCGTAAACCAGGTGCGTTCATTCACGTCCAACTGCGTATGTGATGTTTCTTAATATGAATGCCTGTAGCTCTTCGATGTAGTTAGTTGATAGTTTTCCATCAGAACTTGATAACTGTATTTCTGGAACCTTCCTTATATCTATATATCTATCTATTTATCTATCTATCTATCTATCTATCTATCTATCTATCTATCTATCTATCTATCTATCTATCTATCTATCTATCTATCTATCTATCTATCTATCTATCTATCTATCTATCTATCTATCTATCTATCTATCTATCTATCTAATCTATCTATCTATCTATCTATCTATCTATCTATCTATCTATCTATCTATCTATCTATCTATCTATCTATCTATCTATCTATCTATCTATCTATCTATCTATCTATCTATCTATCTATCTATCTATCTATCTATCTATCTATCTATCTATCTATCTATCTATATATCCATCTATCCATCTATCTATCCATCTATCCATCTATCCATCTATCCATCTATCCATCTATCCATCTATCCATCTATCTATCTATCTCTATCTATCCGTCCGTCCGTCCATCCATCGATCCATCTAGCTCTTTCTATCTCTCTCTCTCTCTTCATATATATATATATATTGCATATTACAACTCATATTTTTCTTATTGCTCCGTTTGAGAATTCAATAATAAAGACAAGAATTCACTGAAAATTATAGTATTGTATCATTCGGTGTTGTAGTATTATATAACTCAGTGTTGTAGTATTGTATAACTAAATGTTGTAGTATTGTATAACTAAATGTTGTAGTATTGTATCATTCGGTGTTGTAGTATTGTATAACTCAGTGTTGTAGTATTGTATAACTCAGTGTTGTAGTATTGTATAACTCAGTGTTGTAGTATTGTATAACTCAGTGTTGTAGTATTGTATAACTCAGTGTTGTAGTATTGTATAGCTCGGTGTTTAAATGTTTTGCAGTGTTTTTTTTTGTTATGTTTTAAAGCGGTTGTAGTTTACACAGATCTGCCCGTAAAGCCTGGAAATTGTTATTCGACAGTCAGTGTGGGTGAGTTATTACTATGTTGTATTAGTTTATTTGCTCCCCTCTTCAAAGACTATTGAGATATACTTGTTATCGCTGGCCTTCAATATCATACAATCTATTTTTTTGCTATACAGGAATATATCATTCCGGAAAAGGCGATCTATAACAGACGACAATAATATCCACCAGATTTATGTGACATCAAATGCAACATATTCAACTGAATAACGGAAATTCATCTTCACACTTTGTTGAACAACATCGTTAAGGAAGGAAAATTCAACCTATGAAGCTGAGTTAATTAAACCAAAAATAATTGCGCTTCAAAATTTGTGACCGCCGTAAGGATAACGCCACTTATGCTGTTAACTTTGGAATCGATCCAATGAAAAGTGCTATACTGGGGCTTATTCCGAATTTTGTATCCCAGAGTATTGGAATCTACCAACGTTTGATGGTCATGTAAAAATAATGTGTTCATCATTGCTACGAACAATTTACTTCACAAGTGTTATAAAAAAACAAACCTATGTGATGAGTATAAAATCAAGTGCAGGAGGGGATAAAATTGCTTTAAATGTGCAGTTGTGTGACAGCTTTCGACGTTTGAAGATAACATAAATTGTGATAAATTTCCCGGACAAATTACAGCATCAAATCGTTCAATACTGAAGGTTCCGTTAGATAACAGTTAACTTTGGATTCATGCTTTGATCAGTGACGGTACGCTTATATGTGCTAACATCCAGACACATTTTGTCACAATAGGTCACACATAGAACAAGGATGACACATTTAAAACCCAGTAAATTCTTCCGGATTCAACGAACTCAAGTGGTGCAATTGCGCTCGCGTGACATGCATTTATTTCATCCTCCAATTTGTCTATTACAACTTTGTGATGAACGGTGTACTAGCAATAACTGGCCTTCATTGGAAATTATTGCTAGTAAATTATGTTTTCAAACAGCGACAACATTTTCTCACGTTTGCGAAGTAACCTTTAACAAGACAAGCGTCACGTTGAACAAAGAACAAAGTACTCGCTCAAAAAAAAACAAAAACAAAAAACAAAAATAACCGAGACTAGTGCTCCGTATTTTCACATACAAGAAAGAAATGATCGATTTTGTGTACTATAAGGAGCTATGTATATGTAATAGGCCTAAGCGGATGTAAGCGGATCTGGTTCAAATCCTGTTTACTGCATGCTTTTTATTTATGAATAAACCCTGGATGTTTCTATATTATATTCATTTACCCATGTCACATTTGAAACAACCTTGTTGATGTTTATGTGTTATTTATGTTTACATGTACGTCTAATTTGGTCATTGTAAGTATTGAGGCCTCCCGTCACTTGCTATTGTTAAACGTTATGGAGAAGTTTGATATATCTGTGCAGCGTGTGTATTGTTGTTGTCTGTGTCCCCATCCACCGGTCAATACTCATAGTAGAATGGGAATATACACGTTGGAAGTCTTGACTAAAGTCGCATCTTTTTTTAAGTATTTATAAGGTTTTATCTTTTTTATGCCATCTGAGCGGACCTTGTTCAAATCCTGTTTGATAAGCGATTTTATGTTGTTGTTTTTTCTTCTATTTTATTGATTTAGCACAATCAGCTGTCTGAAAAACAAATTGTTCTATTTGACTAATTAGCACATTCTGCTGTCAGAAAAACATAAATTGTTCTATTTGACTGATTTAACACATTCTGCTGCCAGAAAAAAACCATGGGTAATGCGTTTCTGTCTATGAGACTTACTATGTATAAGAGAATCAACATAAATACAACTACGAAGTGTCTCAGACAAAATGATGGCACGATGTATTTCTGGTATGTCAATGATTCTTCATCACCCAATATGATGCATTCTTTGGGTTGATGTGGCTTGTCATCGATGTGTGACCCATTCTTTGCGTTGCTGTGGTTTGTCATCGTTGTGTGACCCAGTCTTTGGGTTGCTGTGGTTTGTCATCGTTGTGTGACCCAGTCTTTGGGTTGCTGTTGTTTGTCATCGTTGTGTGACCCAGTCTTTGGGTTGCTGTTGTTTGTCATCGTTGTGTGACCCATTCTTTGGGTTGCTGTGACTTGTCATCATGGATATATTTAATTTTTCAGCATATTCCTTTTCTAAAATTCTAATACATTTTCTGTGTACATGAACTGATCAATCTCATACACTGCGATACTTAGATGTCTTGTATAGCCCTCAGTACATATGTTCTTTGGCTCGCGACATCTTCTTTATAAAGTGCATTTTTTCGGAACTACATGGGATGCTTGAAGCTGCGGAGTGACTAGGTATGAACGGTATTATCGGTAAGCGGTGTATCTCTTCATTGAGATGGACAGAGTGCATATGGGGTAATCCAAGTACGAAGAAGTTAATCGTCAGCGCCATTTAAGCTATTCTTATAGAATATATATATATATATATATATATATATATAAAGTTTCCAAGTCCACTTCTGTGAAGCGCATTGGGCGCTATAATGTTAGGCATGTAGTTTTAAATGGTCAACAGATACGTAGGAATGATATGGTCAGCATGATATATGCTGAAGTTTAATTTCTTGGAGACCTGTAACTTAGGCTGTGTTGATTTTCGAGCAGTCGGTGATTTTAAAATTATGATCGGGCTAAATGAAAATTGAGCCTCGGACTACCCGACTTAAAAGTCAGTGCACTATTCACTGTACCACTGCACGTCGAGATATAACTAGGAAATGGAATCCAGTGATGTCTTTCTTGGTACCAGCTCTCAGACGCCTTAACGACACACAGATGGCGTATCAATTCCTAGCGGCTAGGAATATGCAGCACAACTGATACACAAAGTTTATGGGAAGGAGAGTGAAATAGAATATCCTTCTATTCACGTTATTAAGCTGTCCTCATCATGATTTCCTCGTCTCGACAACGCTGCAGCCTATCTGGCTTTGTATCAGTGTACGTTAGGCGGCGGTTGTTCAATAACTAGAGAATAAACTTGGATGAAAACACCAAAGTGGGATTGAAAGTCACTTGATAGAATCAAGAGATTGACTTTCAGAGAAAATGAACATAAAAGACATCCTGGGTCAAAGAATTATTCTAATTTCTGTAGCTACTAGAACTCTTCAGCATCAAACGCGAAGCTACATCAAAAAATCAATGCAGGAAATTATCCAGGTAACCGCTATGTCTAATAAGAGATGTGGTGTTGAAAGCAATTACTTTCATATTATCAATACGTCAGGAGGAGAACTTGAAAGCGTTCATCTAGTCATCGATATCACACATCTAGTCATCGATATCACACATCTAGTCATCGATATCACACATCTAGTCATCGATATCTTACATCTAGTCATCGATATCACACATCTAGTCATCGATATCACACATCAAGTCATCGATATCACACATCAAGTCACCGATATCTTACATCTAGTCATCGATATCACATATCAAGTCATCGATATCTTACATCTAGTCATCGATATCTTACATCAAGTCATCGATATCTTACATCTAGTCATCGATATGTTACATCTAGTCATCGATACCACACATCAAGTCATCGATATCTTACATCAAGTCATCGATATCACACATCAAGTCATCGATATCACACATCAAGTCATCGATATCACACATCTAGTCATCGATATCACACATCTAGTCATCGATATCACATATCTTTTCATCGACACAAAAAATCTCGCCCCCATCATCACACATTTCGTCATCAACATCACATATCTCCTCAGCGATATCACACATCTCCTGATCGACATCCTACATTTTTCATCGTCATTACCCTTCTCATCATCGACATCAAACATCCCAGAAATAAATGTCTGGTATAGATATATCTCTACCGAAACGTATTTAAGATGTGTGTAGGTGTGTGTGTTGCTATCACACTCAATTTGGTGGTATCGCAAACTAGTAGTAACGCTATTGTGTGTGTTTATGAATTGCTAGAACTTTGAACACCGATGTAGAAAACTAATAGTAGCGTTAAAATGGTATTTACGGGTTTGTTTGTGTCCTAACATTCAATGTAAAAAAAAGTGGATAAGTCCTACGTATCCCCTACCCCCCCCCCCCCCCCCCTATGTTCCGTTGCATGGATAAATATTTTATACTTGATGTTTTGTATCTGTACACTATATCAAAGGGTGACTATCGTACCAATATTGTACCAGCTCGTAACCATTAACAAATGTTGTGTCAGTACGCTTGCATGTGACGTCCCCATCATCAAATTGGCATGTGACGCGACAATCACCAAATGTGTCAGCAAGTCTGCATGTGACGTGACCATCAACAAATATTTTGTGCCCGCAAGTCTGCATGTGACGTGATCATCAACAAATATTGTGTCCGCATGTCTGAATGTCACGTGACTATTGAACACATATTGTTTCAATATGCGGTTCTGTGGCGTTACTATCGGATCAATATTACTTTATTATGCCTGTAAATGGATTGACTAACAGATATATATTTTGTCTGCAAGTTTGTATAGGGAATGACTATAGCGAAAATTAGTTTCAGCGTGCATGCACGTGAGGTGACTATTAAAAAGTGTCAGCAACCCGGTATGTGTCGTGACTATCGGCCAAATATTGTGTTAGAACGCTGGTACGTGGCCCGACTGTCAAACAACTATTGTGTCAGCGTGCATGTAAGTAACGTGTTTTGACATAGGCAAACCATAAACACATAGCTGCAAATATGATAAATTAGGAGAGAAAAATAATAATATACCGGCAGTAACTGGGCTTTGTTTAGTTTCTATTTTTATTCTTGTTTGGTCAAACATCACATTGCCTTCCTGGCACGTTAGTGGCAAGTCTTTCCTATTTAATGATCTGGATTGACACACAGCGGTCAGTTTCCGGTAGTAGCAACGAGAATGTAAAGTGAGTCATGTGACCATGTGTAAATGCTCTATCGTTGATATTTCAAAAATTGATATTAGTTGATTATTATTAATATTATTGAACATACGTTGGTCAGACGTAAAATCAAACACAGTTGTCAAACAAAAATCAAAACAAGAATATGTATCCACCTATATTAGAAAGCGTCGTTGGAATTACATCGGACACACACTACGAATGGATACTGAAAGATTCCCCTGTCAATCTTTTATGTGGTCACCAAAAAGCAAGAGAAAACGAGGAAGACCAAAAGAAACTTTACGTAGAACTATTACAAAGGAACGTTTCACCATCGGTATTAGAAACAATGAAGATCTAACGCAAATTGAAATGAAACGAGAGACATGGAAATCTATGACATCCGCCCTATGTGCCGTCTTTGGCCCTAGAGGAATAACTAACTAATTATTAATATTAATAATAATCTATTATGTCTGTTATAATCGATTAATACCATTCTATTCTGTCTTGGACTAGTATATGCATGTCGTTTTATTCTCTGATGTTTGTTCTCAAATGTCTGCTAGTTAACATATTATATTTCAGAGACCAGAATGCGTTTGCGATATGGTTTACAGCTGAACTGCAATATCTGCTCACTTCAGCTTGACACATCCGACTTCAGTATTTCTTTAAATAACTATGAGCTATGGGATTAAACAGAAAATCCCACGCTATTTATGCGGTTGCGTCTGTGGGTCTCACCAAAGACTCACTAGACAAACCACCAATGTAACAGAAAACTTTAGTAGATGACATGCCTTTATATTGAGGTTATCTTCTTATAGAAGATTCATGGTACGTCATCTATACAATCCCGTAGTCGTAACCTTCGATAACAGTTATCATGTTGTTTCTACAGGCCGACGTTGTGCTTGAACTAGCTATGAGCATGACGTGGGTGGGCGGAACAACAAAGAAACCTGTCGCAAGGACCAGAGTTGTGCCCTGATGTCGACGTCTGTTTCCGCGGCATTATACTCGAAACACCATCGAGTCAGATGGCTCTGGAACAGAGGGCGGATCACTTATGGGAATGCCCAACGTGCTTTGAGACCAGTTTCTAATCAAGAAGAATCAAGAATCCCACCCAAACCCTCTTTATGCGCCTCTTGCGACATGTATGTTTGATCATAGTATTACTATTGGTTTTTCCAATTTTGCTTACTGGCAACATACGGGTGGAATATTGATCTAATTTCTACTACGTTTGTGTTTTCTATAAATATTTGTCAAGTGACGTAGTCTTTCCAAAACGTTGTCTTCATCGTAGATACTCTGAACGCCTCACTGTCCCGGGCGAGCAGTCCTGCATTGGTCAAGAATATGTTCATACATTTTTCAATGTCGCTGGTTTATCGTATTCTTTGCCTTCTTGTTCGCTTCCCTGGTGCTATGCCCTTAAGAATCAACTGTTCCATGCCGTTAAATCTCTTTAAGTGTCCAAAATTTAGCTTCTTATGTTTGTATTTATAAACCACTCTTCGTTTTATTTCAGTATTTTTTAAACTTCTATGTTCTTCTTTTTCTCTGTCCATGATATTCATAGAATTTTCTGTAGAAAATAACTTCAAATGAATTTATCATTCATGATATTGTCTTGTTTATAGTCCAAGTCGTGGAACATTTAGCACGCACCAGTCATTGAATATTTGACAGACAACAGATGGGGAACATTTGGCAGACGCCAGTCGTGGGACATTTGACAGGCTCCGAACGTGAAACATTTGACAGAGTCTTGGACATTTGTCTGTATAATAATAATAATAATAATAATAATAATAATAATAATAAAACTCATAATCTGTCATTGTTGTAGAGGTGCACCACACTGAGATCAGCACAACAAGTCCTCCAAAGAACTGTGTCTTCATCCATTCGGAGAAGTGTAGAAACCTCACACCCAGAATATTCCTTGATGTTATCAATCCAGGATTTTCTCTTCTTAAGTTTAATTTTAATAATTATAAAGAGCAGGTCGTGTCTCGTTACACTTGCAAACAAAACAAATCTATGTTTATTTATTTTTATATCAATTTGTAAGTTTTAAACTTATTTAATGTCAACTTGAGTTATATATGTTATGTTATGTTATGTTCCTCCAGGGCCATAGGCGGCGCATAGGGCAGAAACCATAGCTTTCCATTTCTGTCTTTGTGTTGCCAGGTCTTTCAATTATTGCGTGTTGTTTATGTTCATTGACATGCCTTCTCTATTAATGGTTCTTCGTAGAGTTTCTCTAGGTCTCCCTCTTCTTCTTACTCCAGGTGGCACCCAATATAGTGATTGCTGGGGAATTATTAGGCTGTTCATTCTGAGAACATGGCCGATGTAAGTCCAACGTCTTTGTCTAATGAAGGAAGATATATAGGTTTGTTTGCTTTCCTCTCTTATAGTAGTGTTAGATTTAAAGTCACTCCACTTAACGTTCAGAATGGTACGTAGGCATTTGTTTTCAAAGGAGTCGAGTCTTTTATCTGTGGCTTTTGTGGCTTTCCAACTTTCGCACCCATATGATAGAATAGGGATGATGTTGGAGTTAAATAACTTGAGTTTTGTGGTGTTTCTTAGTGTGTTTGACGTCCATATGTTGCGTAGTTTATTGAAAGCACCCGCTGCAAGGGCAATACGGTGTAAAATTTCTTTTGATGAGTCTCCATCCAATGCTAGATTGGTGCCTAAATATGTAAAATTGTTGACTTTTAATAATGGAACATTTTGAATTTCTATGAGTCATATATATATATATATATATATATATATATATATATATATATATATATATATATATATATATATATATATATATAAAAGGTGCACATGCTAGCGGTATGAATGTGTTACTATTGGCGTATCGGACAAAACATAATTTAATATTAAACATAGGACCGGAACCATCAATCATTATACCCTGAGAGATTTACTGAATTGGAGATTTGAGCACTTATGGAGATGCCCGGTGTGCGAAGAGGACAATCAAAATATCTAATACCTAACTAAACCCTCAGTAGATGACAAGTCAATAAAGTAAAGCTTTGTCCTATGGAATTATCACATCATTTAATCTGTAGAATTACATTTCCTTTTGTGATCGAACATTCAGAGACCCCAACATTACACATCACGCTGATGGGGTCAAATGAGCACGAATCATGAACATGGTCCCAGCTGCCAATGTGCAAATGATTCTCCGGCTATGAACAGGTGACACGTGTTAATGGTTGAAAGTAACTGTGTACACGACGTGACACTTCTCTTGGAGAGTTCTGAGTCAAACATGTTAGTCATGCGTAATTGAAGAGTCCTTTGCATGGAGGATATTCATAGTTGGCTGCTCCACTCATACCAGTGATCATAGTCCAGAGTTTGGTTGCTATGGACATCTAACAGATGGGATCCTTGGCAGGAAAGCTGAAACTCATTACTTCAACTCTGCATATTGTCGAAAGGTAGAAAAGCTGCAAAACCATTAGAATATATCCCATGTGAGTAGAAAACTTCTTCTAAACTCACTACACAATGTTTCTCTCTGAAACACACAGTTGGTCTTCTGTGTATGTAATCAATCTCTGAAGGTACCACCTGACTGCACTAAGGAAGTAAGAGTTAATCGCTCATAATTACTCGGAATCGGTACATCAACAATAGCAGCAGCTCGTGAAAAGAAGTAATTGTTTATGATAGATAATATTGTGCAAATTTAATATACTGTTGCATACAACAAGAAAAATACGTCAGGCAGATATTGTTCTATATCGAGAAATCATGTCAGACAGAAATTGCTCTATGTCAAGAAAGCATGTCAGGCAGATATTGTTCTATATCGAGAAATCATGTCAGACAGAAATTGCTCTATGTCAAGAAAGCATGTCAGGCAGATATTGTTCTATATCGAGAAATCATGTCAGACAGAAATTGCTCTATGTCAAGAAAGCATGTCAGACAGATATTGTTCTATATCAAAAAATCATGTCAGACAGAAATTGCTCTATGTCAAGAAAGCATGTCAGACAGATATGTTTTATATCAAGAGTCAGACAGATATTGAGAGTCATGCAGAGTCAGACAGATATTGTTCTATATCCAAAAATCATGTCAGACAGAAATTGCTCTATGTCAAGAAAGCATGTCAGACAGATATTGTTCTATATCAAGAAAGCATGTCAGACAGATATGTTTTATATCAAGAGAACATGTCAGACAGATATTGTTCTATATCAAGAAAGCATGTCAGACAGATATTGTTCTATATCAAGAAAGCATGTCAGACAGATATTGTTCTATATCGAGTAAACATGGCAGACAGATATTGTTCTATATCGAGAAAATTACATGCAGGAACTTATTCAGACATCTCTTGATCTCTGGGGCTGTCGTTTAATTAATCTCAAACATATCACTAATAAAATACTTTAGAAAATTCTTACCTCCACAACTTTCCCAATGTTTTGCTGAGCTCAGCATTATGCAGGTGAGGATATTGATCTGCTAATTTTCTTCTAGCAGCTTGTGCCCACACCATGAAAGCATTCATCGGCCGTTTGATGTGCGGTTTTCTTTTCTCTCCACTTTGATTTCTGGCAGGTGTTGTTACCAATGACCAATCGTATCCTTCTAAGACGTGAGACACAGCCTCTTGAATTTGTTGTGAAAAACGAAGATCTTCAGCACCAACATCTGGGCTGTTGAAATGATTACTCTTACCTCCAGAAGTGTTATTTGCACCTCCATGCTGTGGAGGAAGAGTGCATGGTATCTCAATGGTTCTTTTAGTTTCAGTTTGTTCTCTTGGAAAAGCTTGGGATAGATGATTTGCTGCTGCTCTTGGTGATGAGCTGCTACCCAGTATCGGAGAGCGACTTCTGTCCCTTTCATTCATTGTTGACTTGTGGTAGAGTTTGGATATCAGAAAGGTCTTAAAATATAATTGCAAAGTAAACCTATCCTTTTGTCGCGAATGAGAAAGGTCAGATGTTGAGAGTAAATACCATACTGTCCAGATTTCAAGTAAAGATAAGTCTTGATATTGTAATAATATTGTCAGTGATTAACACAAATATTTTCTGAGTTAGAACGTCACAGCCAAGACATTGGTCAAAGAATCATCATGTAGATCCGTCTGGTGCCTACGAAAGGAGATGAACATAGGTTAACATCATGAGTAGTGTTGATATAGTAGCCTGATGATAAAATTAACGTAATAACGTAACAACTTCAACGCAATAACATGATTATGATAACATTGATATGATAACTTATTATATCAAAATATTGCGAATTGACAAACATATATTTACATAATATATATTCACAACCAGGGCAGAGCAGCCATATGATGCAGAGGCATCAGGAAGGACCAATCAAAATACGTTGTCTGAGGTGGCATTTCGAAAAAAAAACACATTTAAAGGAGCAGTATTTCGAAGACTTACATAATACTGGAAAAAAAATCTACCGCAATGCCCTGTTTACAACACAGATTATTAGTAAAGATGGAAGTTTAACACTATCACAAGACTGATATTAATAAAATAAATATTTGTCAGAGTTAGTGTGGTAGTCATGTGAAGTATTGACTTGATTATGATGTCTGAGTTAGTGTGGTAGTCATGTGATGTGTAGAATTGATGATGATGTCTGAGTTAGTGTGGTAGTCATGTGAAGTGTAGATTTGATGATGATCAATGAGTTAGTGTGGTAGTCATGTGAAGTATAGATTTGATGATCTCTGAGTTAGTGTGGTAGTCATGTGAAGTATAGACTTGATGATGATCAATGAGTTAGTGTGGTAGTCATGTGAAGTATAGACTTGATGATGATCTTAAAGTTAGTGTGGTAGTCATGTGAAGTATAGATTTGATGATGATCTTAAAGTTAGTGTGGTAGTCATGTGATGTGTAGAATTGATGATGATGTCTGAGTTAGTGTGGTAGTCATGTGAAGTATAGACTTGATGATGATCAAGGAGTTAGTGTGGTAGTCATGTGAAGTGTAGATTTGATGATCTCTGAGTTAGCGTGGTAGTCATGTGAAGTGTAGATTTGATGATCTCTGAGTTAGTGTGGTAGTCATGTGAAGTATAGACTTGATGATGATCAATGAGTTAGTGTGGTAGTCATGTGAAGTGTAGATTTGATGATCTCTGAGTTAGCGTGGTAGTCATGTGAAGTATAGACTTGATGATGATCTTAAAGTTAGTGTGGTAGTCATGTGAAGTGTAGATTTGATGATCTCTGAGTTAGTGTGGTAGTCATGTGAAGTGTAGATTTGATGATCTCTGAGTTAGTGTGGTAGTCATGTGAAGTATAGACTTGATGATGATCAATGAGTTAGTGTGGTAGTCATGTGAAGTGTAGATTTGATGATCTCTGAGCTAGCGTGGTAGTCATGTGAAGTATAGACTTGATGATGATCAAGGAGTTAGCGTGGTAGTCATGTGAAGTATAGACTTGATGATGATCAATGAGTTAGTGTGGTAGTCATGTGAAGTATAGACTTGATGATGATCAATGAGTTAGTGTGGTAGTCATGTGACGTATAGACTTGATGATGATCTTAAAGTTAGTGTGGTAGTCATGTGAAGTATAGACTTGATGATGATCAAGGAGTTAGCGTGGTAGTCATGTGAAGTATAGACTTGATGATGATCAATGAGTTAGTGTGGTAGTCATGTGAAGTATAGACTTGATGATGATCAAGGAGTTAGCGTGGTAGTCATGTGAAGTATAGACTTGATGATGATCAATGAGTTAGTGTGGTAGTCATGTGAAGTGTAGATTTGATGATCTCTGAGTTAGTGTGGTAGTCATGTGAAGTATAGACTTGATAATGATCAATGAGTTAATGTGGCATGTAGACTTGATGATTAACCTGTTTGTAGTTGTGATGTGAATATTGTGATTACGTTAAGTCATAACCTCAATATGAACGATACATTAAAATCAAGAACACAACTGCCTTAAGTAAACATTGACTTCTTTATGATTTCATTATTGTCTTCAAGAAACTCTCCAGTTGAGAAAAGTATCAATATTTCAGCTAATGTCTATCATTTTACAAGTATACATCGAATCATTATGCTAACGAAAACTATGGTTTTAAATATGTGCGCGACAATTCCCATCACCTCCCCTCGTTCCTCCCCTTACTTTTCATATATTTTTAGGCATCACATAGGACACCGTCAGAAATATATATTATATATATATTGGCATCCTGGTCTGTGCTGCAGTGTCTGAGCGCGGTTATTGATGTCTTTCTAAGAAAAATAACAGGTGAAAATATAACTATTTCTGGAAATTGAAATTATTATAATCTTAAGATATAAAAGGTAAACAGAAAAATTGAAAACGACAAATCAATGTTTCAGTTAGGATCAATGAAAAACGACAAATCAGTGTCTCAATTGCAATCAATGAAAAACTACAAATCAGTGTTTCAGTTATGATCAATGAAAAACGACAAATCAGTGTCTCAGTTTCAATCAATGAAAAACTACAAATCAGTGTTTCAGTTATGATCAATGAAAAACGACAAATCAGTGTCTCAGTTTCAATCAATGAAAAACGACAAATCAATGTCTCAGTTTCAATCAATGAAAAACGACAAATCAGTGTCTCAGTTTCAATCAATGAAAAACGACAAATCAGTGTTTCAGTTTGGATCAATGAAAAACTACAAATCAGTTTCTCAGTTTGGATCAGTTTTCAACCTCTCCGTGTTCTCTTAGTATGACTGGCCGGATAAATTTTGTCAACTGCTTGCACTTCATTCTGGCTTCATCTACCACACAGTCTTGTTTAAGTTTATTATTTTAGGCCTACATTCATCCTCACAAACGCCTCCAGCCTAGAATTACCGTTTTCTGAGCCTACACTAACAAAGCAATCGGCATAATTTTCACATTCGTGCTGACCTCCTCGCTAACTTCTTTTGTATTCTAGGGAGAGGTGAGATGAAGGCAGGAGCATGTGACCCTTAGAATTGTGATCCGCTCTCCTTATATCTGTAGCCTGTTGAAGATTTCATATAATATTCAGAATGAGAAGCCCTAGGCCGAACGCGAAGACGGCAAATATGAGTAGAATGGATTCTTGAGAACCTTACAGCGAGCAGTGTATTCTACCGGTAACTTGCATATTGAAAGTCTTCATTCAGCAACCTTCATTATATAACCCCCCAAAACGCTCATTACCCAGCGGGAGATACACGCAATACAATAAACAACAGCTCTATACAGAGAAGAGTGTCTTTGCCGTTGTTTGGTTCTTGCGGGGTCTCACCTGTAGTTAACATGAAAACAACTAACGTACAAGAGTGTGACAATTATAGTTGATATTGTACATTGATTTCTTGTACACACTGTTGTTTACGCCGCAGATATGCTATGGAAGAGCAGAGAGCGCCATAAAAAAAAAGCTTTGCACTTCATTTTGGGGAACCTTTTGGAGGGACAATCATTATATTTTCAGCAATTCTTCTTTTTATAAAGAGAGGAGGAAATTTTACTTTATTTTATTTTTATCGTAACATTAATCATCATGTTCTATTTTTACTATTAAAAAAAAAGATGAAGATGTGCTGAATCCGTCACATTGAACTTCATAGTGTTCCTCTCATTTCTTTTCTCTCATCCATGAAATGTAATGCTCCTTTCATTCCTGTCTCTGGTTTATGAAATATAATGTTCATCTTTAAAAAAAAAATTGGTAGCATCCAGGACGTAGCTATCAACCCAGCATTTGTTGGCTGTAGCGATTTTCTAGGCAATACAAATACGTTCAGTAGGTTGCCATTGCTTTCTGAACGGTCCGGATGCACAATTGCCTGTGGTGAGAAACGAACTCGGTACCTTTGCCGTCACAGACGCGCTCTGTACCACTTCGCCACAGTATGCTCATCTCTTCCATGAAACATAATGTTCCTCCCATTCCCTTTCTCTCATACATAATGTTCCTCTCATTCCCTTTCTCTCATACATAATGTTCCTCTCATTCCCTTTCTCTCATACATAATGTTCCTCTCATTCCCTTTCTCTCATACATAATGTTCCTCTCATTCCCTTTCTCTCATACATAATGTTCCTCTCATATATGAAACATAAACATCGTTTCATTCTTTTCTCCCATCCTCATAATGTTCCTCGTATCCAAGAAACATGTTCTTATTTAATTTCTCTCGCGCATGAAATATAATGTTCTTTTCAATCCCTTTCTCTCATCAATGGAACATATTGTTTCTCTCATTCTCTTACATGCGTGAACAAATAATATCCTTCCCTTGCAACACTCTCTCCTGGAGAATATTGTTTCTCTGATTCTCTTATATACGTGAAACAAATAATGACCTACTCTTACACCACTATCTTTCTCGGACACACACAAAAATATGCTGTTTATGTTTTTATTTTCAAGATATTTCCTCTCAAATGAAAGTTTTAATTGTCTATTTAAATCATGATATTTTCTGCGGATTTATCACATTACTATGTGGAGAATATGTGAATGCAATCTTACGTCATTACTAATTATTTATTGGATTATGAAATCAACAACAGCGGACACCATGTATGAAATCTAATGAAATCAATAATAGCGGACAACATATGTGGAATCAAATAGACACGCAGAAACAATTTGAGAACATGGATTTTTAGGACGATCTTGCATTGCTGTACTATAACCAGACACACACGACAGAAAAGTCATAGCAAATAGGCTTAAATGTACAATCAGAAATGACTGTTGCTGGAAATCGATGTGACTAATAGAAATCAGATTAAATTATGTGAAACATCCCTGCAAGAAGGAGATCCGTGCACTACCTGAGCAGCAACATAGACATTGCGAAGGCGGTGAGGGGTGTATACATGGACATCAAATTAAGAATACACAAAGCGACGGACTATTTTATTGCATTATCACACATAGAAATCACAAGAAATATAGTAAAATACAAATGTAAGAATATTTAACTAAAATACTAAATCACATACTGTTGTATGGCTCAGCAACATGGACAACAGCAAAAGTAAACCACAAAAACTAAAACTTTCATAATTGGATCTGTGAAAACTTTCATTACTGAATGTTTTCATGTGAAGGAGTGCAGAGGTTTTCTATGGGCTGTGGAAATAAAGGCTGTTTTGCCATAGCAGACGCCGCGACATGTACAGTAAGGATTTTGATTGTACCTCCGAAAGAATACAAAAACATGTCCCAACCCTGGATTGAACCCGAGACCTCAAGCGTCTGAGAACGGCGTTCTAACCACATCAGAATAGGACTGAGTGGATGATAATATCACCAATGATGAGCTCATGGAAAGAACTAAACACCCCAAGAGATAGAACAAAGCTTAGCTGAATTAATCAAACATTTTAAAACAAGCAGAAAAGCATTGTGGAAAATGCATTTTTCTGGTACTCACAAGGTAATAGAACTAGATGTAAACCAGGACATTGACGTTGAGGAAAGAAACACATACAAAATATGGGTAAAACATGGAAATATATGGATTCGCTGTCGACCGTTAGAAAAATATAGAAGATAGTCGTTAAAAGAACTATGCTCAGCAGGGAGTGATAGAAGAATATATATATCGACAAGGAGAAACTGTTTAACGTGTTCTCCTTGCGTTACAGTGTCTTTTTATGTAAGCCAGAAACATATAGTTTTCAATGTTTTTAGCCAGGCAGAGGCAAACTTGGATATTTAGCCATGCAGGTGCACCCTTGGATATATAGCCAGGTAGGTGCACATTTGGATACATAGCCAGGTAGGTGCACACTTGGATATATAGCCAGGTAGGTGCACACTTGTATATATAGCCAGGTAGTTGCACACTTTGATATATAGCCAGGTAGTTGCACACTTTGATATATAGCCAGGTAGTTGCACACTTTGATATATAGCCAGGTAGTTGCACACTTTGATATATAGCCAGGTAGGTGCACATTTGGATACATAGCCAGGTAGGTGCACATTTGGATACATAGCCAGGTAGGTGCACCCTTGGATATATAGCCAGGTAGGTGCACATTTGGATACATAGCCAGGTAGGTGCACACTTTGATATATAGCCAGGTAAGTGCACACCTGGATATATAGCCAGGTAGGTGCACACTTGGATATACTACTAATTATGAATTCAGAAGATGGGGCCAGAAAGACACCGTTGAAGGATAATTCATCGTAAGACGCACAATCATTAATGAGTTCATCTGGCCAGTCGGCCAGCGACTGCATAAAGACGAATATATAACCCAGGTCTGTGGTGATAAGTCGCTTAGAATATTACCCGTCCATTGCAGCCAATGATGACAACAGTTTCAGACTTATATTGTTGTATCTCTCTGCTGTGTGTGGCCGTCCATTGCAGGCAGTGATGACAACAGTTTCAGACTTATATTGTTGTATCTCTCTGCTGTGTGTGGCCGTCCATTGCAGGCGATGATGACAACAGTTTCAGACTTGTGGTGGTGCTTTAAAAGTTCAGTCCTGACATAGCATCCCTTGTCAAATTTGGGACACACATTATCAGAACTCGGCATCTGTGTGTTTGTGGTTTTTTTTCTTTTCCAGCAGTACGTTTTCTCCGTAGCTCTAAGATTTGATGCTTCTTGACAATGCAAGCACATTTGCTGATGTCGCTGCGCCACACTGGATCTTGCTTCTTGACAATGCAAGTACATTTTCTGATGTCTCTGCGCCACACTGGACGATTCTGTCAGATAGACATTCAGTATATGCAGTCTATGTTGAAGCTCTTTAGAAACGAGACTCCAGAGAACATCTGCAAGGTGTGTTTCATTGACAAAAGTAGCATACAAACCAACTTTGTCAAAATAAATGGAATCATTTAACTTCACAGTGACAACAAAATAGAGGGAATTTTTCAATTTCACAGTGACAACAAAATAGAGGGAATTATTCAACTTCACAGAAGGAGAGAAAGAATAGGATGATTTGTAGTCTCATGTCAGAGTTTACAGTTATTAGAGTGAGAGAGAGGGAGAAAATGGACTGGCAAGTACTGTCATGCCAGAGTTCACAGACTAGAAAGTGAGAGAGAGAGAAAAAAAAAAGACTGATATGTACTCTCAAGTCAGAGTTTACAGTCATTAGAGAGATAGAGACAGAGAGTAGACTGATTTTAAGTCATATATCAGAGCTCACAGTCATTAAAGAGAGAGTTGACTGACATGCACTCTCATGTCAGAGTTTATAGACTTAAGAATGAGAGAGAGAGAGAGAGAATATGCTGATTTGTGGTCTCATGTCAGAGTTTACAGTCATTAGATAGTGAGTAAATGCACTTGCAGTTTCATCTCAGAGCCATGAGAGAGAGAGAGAGCGATTAGATCTCAGAACAATGAGAGAGAGAGCATTTAGATTGAAATGTAGTCTCGTGTCAGAGTTCAGTCATTAAAGAGAGAATAGATAGACTTGTATTCTCAAGTCAAAGTTAAGTCATTAGAAAGAGACTTATTTGTAGTCTCATGTCTCAGAGTTCAGTCAACAGAGAAAGAGAGAGAGAGAGAGAGAGAGAGAGAGAGAGAGAGAGAACAGAATGACCTGTAGTCTCATGTCAGAGTTCACATTCATTAGACAAAGAGACCGTACACAGAGGTGTATCCTAGTGCCAGAGTTCACAGTCAGTTGAGAGAGATAAAGAGTTGAATGACTTGTAATCTGGTGTCAGTGTTCGCAGTCATTACAGAGTGCACAGACGTGTATCCTTATGTTAGAATTTACTTTCAGTGGAGACAGAGAGTAGACTGAATTGTAGTCTTGTATCGGAGTTCATAGTCTTTAGAGAGAATAGACTGACTTATATCATCCTGTCAAAGTTCACAATCATTAGAAAGAGATAGAGAGATAGAGAGATAATGGACATATTTGGAATCTCATGTCAGAATTTACAGTCATTAGAGAGAGAGAGAGTAGATAAACTTGTAGTCTCATGCCAAAGTTCGATGTCACTAGATGGAGAGAGTAGAGTGACTTATACTCGGATGTCAGCGTTCACATTTATTTGAGAGAGATAGAGAGAGTAGAAGTACGTGTAGTCATATGTCCACAGTCACTGGAGAGTAGACAAACGTGTAATTTCTTGTCAGAGATCACAGTTATTGGCAAGAGATTATATACATTTGAATCATCATGTCAGAATTCACAATCATTAGAGAACATATACTAACCTGACGTGTAGACAAGCGTCAGATTTCAGTCATTAAATAGAGATACAGACGTGTAGTCTAATGTCTGATTTCACAGTCATTAAATAGAGAAACAGACGTGTAGTCTAATGTCTGATTTCACAGTCATTAAATAGAGAAACAGACGTGTAGTCTAATGTCTGATTTCACAGTCATTAAATAGAGATACAGACGTGTAGTCTAATGTCTGATTTCACAGTCATTAAATAGAGATACAGACGTGTAGTCTAATGTCTGATTTCACAGTCATTAAATAGAGAAACAGACGTGTAGTCTAATGTCTGATTTCACAGTCATTAAATAGAGATACAGACGTGTAGTCTAATGTCTGATTTCACAGTCATTAAATAGAGAAACAGACGTGTAGTCTAATGTCTGATTTCACAGTCATTAAATAGAGAAACAGACGTGTAGTCTAATGTCTGATTTCACAGTCATTAAATAGAGAAACAGACGTGTAGTCTAATGTCTGATTTCACAGCCACTAAATAGAGAGTGGTAGACAAACATATTCTTGTGTCGTGTCGGAGATCACAGTCAATGGAGAGAGTAGACAGATTTGTGGTCTCGTATTGAGTTCACAGTCAATAGAAAGAGAGAGAGAGAGAGAGAAAGAGAGTAGACAAATTTGTGGTCCCGTGTTGAGTTCACAGTCACTGGTGAGGAGACTACTGGTGATGAGAGAAGGAGAGAATATATTGATGTGTATCCTCGTCAGAATTCAGTCATTAGAGAGAGAATAGACTGACCATTCGTCTCATGTCAGAGGTCACAGTCATTAGAAATAGAGACATGTGCAGTTTTCATGTCAGAACTCAGTTATTACAGAGAGAATACAGAATTGTATCCTTTCTCGTGTGTCGCAGTTTGACATATTTACACAGCGTCTAGTTTAACATATTTACACAGCGTATAGTTTAACATATTTACACGGCGTATAGTTTAACATATTTACACGGCGTATAGTTTAACATGTTTACACAGCGTATAGTTTAACATATTTACACAGCGTATAGTTTAACATATTTACACAGCGTATAGTTTAACATATTTACACAGCGTATAGTTTAACATATTTACACAGCGTATAGTTTAACATATTTACACAGCGTATAGTTTAACATATTTACACAGCGTATAGTTTAACATATTTACACAGCGTATAGTTTAACATATTTACACAGCGTATAGTTTAACATATTTACACGGCGTATAGTTTAACATATTTACACGGCGTATAGTTTAACATGTTTACACAGCGTCTAGTTTAACATATTTACACAGCGTATAGTTTAACATATTTACACAGCGTATAGTTTATCATATTTACACAGCGTCTAGTTTAACATATTTACACAGCGTATAGTTTAACATATTTACACAGCGTATAGTTTAACATATTTACACAGCGTATAGTTTAACATATTTACACAGCGTATAGTTTAACATATTTACACAGCGTATAGTTTAACATATTTACACAGCGTATAGTTTAACATATTTACACAGCGTATAGTTTAACATATTTACACAGCGTATAGTTTAACATATTTACACAGCGTATAGTTTAACATATTTACACAGCGTATAGTTTAACATATTTACACAGCGTATAGTTTAACATATTTACACAGCGTCTAGTTTTCTTGAAACATCTTTCTGTATTTGAAAGTTCTTCAAGACGCGTATGCAGCTTTCTGTGGAAGCCTAACTCATGTCATTGTTCACAGTCATTTGACGCAAGTTGTATCCAATGAATCTGTAGTAGAGATATTGCTTAGTGGCTGCAAGTTGATGTGAACGCTACAGATGATATTGGTTGGTAAGAGCATTGCTAGGTGTTGAATCAGTCAGCTATGAGAATTATCAACATGCATACTCTTGATTTTGCTGGGCTGACTGAACATGTATGTGTCTGCCCGGAGCGTTAAAACAAATCATCTTAATGAGCAATCATCATGCATGATTGTTATTTCCTAATGTGTCCCACAAAAAAATCTTGAACGTTCACCATTCATATTTATTACTTCCTAATGTGTCCCACAATGTGTCTTCTTGAACGTTCACAATCATGGCGGATTTAGACTTGATAGGGCCTTAAGCTATTTGGGATATGGGCCCCTTTAACGATTAAGAATATATAGTGAAATAAAAAATATGTTTGGGGGCCCCAAGTGGGCCCCTAATGTATCCCACAATCCAATGCTGCCTTTGAGTAAGTAAATAACGTAATCTCTGCCATGGCTACATTGAAAGTAAACGATGAAATCACGGCGATTCTAGTTTCATTTAGTCACAAAATAATACAGTTGGATATCCTTAGCAACAATGAATTACATTTAATTGGGCATTGTTTCTGTTCTATTATCACTTGCTTCAAGAAATCAATTGTTTCTGGCATGCATCTTATTTTGTTGCTGTGAACCGTAGATTCGTCCCTTTATAGATGATTGGGTCCAGCTATTGTGTTGGCTCTAAATTGATAATCTTTTGTCTAACTCATTCAGACCACTGTCTTATCTCTTTCTCATTCTCACGCGCGCATCAAGTGAGTTATCTCGTTCTTTTCTCACTCTCTCACACACGCATCAAGTGAGTTATCTCGTTCTTTTCTCACTCTCTCACGCACGCATCAAGTGAGTTATCTCGTTCTTTTCTCACTCTCTCACTCACGCATCAAGTGAGTTATCTCGTTCTTTTCTCACTCTCTCATTCACGCATCAAGTGAGTTATCTCGTTCTGTTCTCACTCTCACGCACGCATCAAGTGAGTTATCTCGTTCTTTTCTCACTCTCACGCACGCATCAAGTGAGTTATCTCGTTCTTTTCTCACTCTCACGCACGCATCAAGTGAGTTATCTGTCTCACTTTCACTTGAGCATCAAATACTTTATCTCTTTCTCACTCACGCATCAAGTGAGTTATCTCTTTCTCACTCTCACGCATACATCAGGTGAGTTATCTCAGCCTAACTTTACTTTTTTCTCATGTGTGATGAACATTTAGACAGCAGCATCTCTCGTCTGCCACAAAGCTCTCTCCAGCAAGATAACTTGTCGTAAACTGAGATAACATTCAAGTCAGACCGCGACATATTGGTTAATTAAGTTGGCAGCTCATAGAAGCTAGAGTCTTGTCTGTTGAAGTTATTCGCCGATTTTGCCAAATTTGAATACTCGTATAACACATAGAATAGGTAAGGAATGAAATTTAAAAACACGAAAAGTGAAGACAATGGAAAGACTATGATGAATGATTAAGAAAATATAGGGAAAGAGGAAGACAAGCTAGATGCATGAAACAAGCCAGAAGAGAAATGGATTTTTTTGGGATTAAAATCAAGCAACGTAATTGTAAGAAAAAAAAACAATTAAGGAAATTAATAGTAGATATAATACAGAAAATAGATAAAAAGACAAGAGATATAAACAAAATAGATGCACAGAAAATAGAAAATTGTGTAACTTACCTTTGTTGAATTCTATTTAGGCCTAATAAATATTACACTACAGTATCAGATAATGTTTAAATAGTATTGCATGTTCTCGTTATATTTTAATAGTTAATATGCGCCCTGATATATCCCAGATGGACTCAAGTTAGTGGTTAAAGGGATGTGCTTCGTCCTAATAATGCTGTTATTCCTAACTTTGAATTGATATGAATAAGTCGACACCTAATATATTTTATGATACTGTGTTAATAAGTAATTACATTTTCTGATTATGTGTTAAATAGTTTTACATTTTCTGTTTATGTGTTAAATAGTTTTACATTTTCTGTTTATGTGTTAAATAGTTTTACATTTTCTGTTTATGTGTTAAATAGTTTTACATTTTCTGATTATGTGTTAAATAGTTTTACATTTTCTGATTATGTGTTAAATAGTTTTACATTTTCTGATTATGTGTTAAATAGTTTTACATTTTCTGATTATGTGTTAAATAGTTTTACATTTTCTGATTATGTGTTAAATAGTTTTACATTTTCTGATTATGTGTTAAATAGTTTTACATTTTCTGATTATGTGTTAAATAGTTTTATATTTTCTGTTTTAATTTTAATAAGTATGAACATTTTATGATTCTGTTTTATAATAAAGTTCATTACATTTGCTGATTCTGTGAAACTAATATCAGATTATAAATACATGTTCATCCATCATTATCATTACTAATATCATCATCATCCTCAGCCGCTCTATAAAAAAGGTACTCAAACGGAATGACAAATCAAAGATCTACTGCTTACGAACGTCACACGAGCGTAGTCTACAATAAATTATACAACCGCCGTTTTTCAGTTTCACAGTAAGACACGTGTTGCTTGTGTCCAGTAAACAATACAAATTAACACACCCGAACAATAATCCACAGATAGAAAGGTGTCTTGGACACAGTGGGACTGTGTATGGTTGGATGAAGTTCAAACACAAATTGCCAAACACTGGTTACTTCATGCAGGACAAAAAGCGCTCACTATTTGCCGGGGAATCAAAAACAGTATTGTGACAATGGCCCGTGGTTTAAATAAGATGGTGACACCGCAGAAGTCACTTTCTGACATGAGTGATCCAAACCTCCCTGACAAGCTTGTGCGTCTTAGAAGCCGCTGGTGTGAATTAGTATTGAGTTGAGGCGGGACCGTTCCCTCACTGGTAGCAGTTATTTACACCAATGGCGCGAGGGCGCTCGCGAGATATGCACATGGAGGATGGGCTTAATAAGAATGAGATGTCGGTTGTATTTGAAAGTAGACAGGCGGACTGATGATAGTAAAGCTTCCGCAAGCAGAAAGTACTGAGCCGTCTGGGTGAAACAGTAGGAAGAAGGTAGGTTCTGAATGAGGAGAAGCGAGGGAATGTATGAATAATTGCATAGATTTGAGGGTTTGTGAAAACCTGTCTATAACTTTATCAAAGTTCACTAACACAACACATCAGAGGTCTTCACAAGGGGGAATAGGGCGATGAATAATTACATTAGATTTGAGGGTTTGTGAACAATTTTGAAACTAAATCAGGGGGTCAGACAGAGCTGAATGCTTTCCCCTTTACTTTTCAATATCTATAATATGAATAGAATAATGAGATGCTATTATTCTAAAAGAGGAAAATATAAACAATGCAGACAACTCAGTAGATGAAAACACAAGTGAAATCAATGAACTTCTGTTCGCTGACGAACAATGCCTGATATACAATAACGTAGAAAACATCCACATAGATGCACTGTCGACAGTTTGTAAGAAGTATAACATGAAAATCAACTTACAAAAGACGGAAAGTATGAAAATCAGCAAGTCACCAACAACAATAGACGATTTAGTAAGTGAAATAAACAATAGAATTCAAATATTTAGGAAGTGTTTTTTTTTTCTTCTTCAGAAAATGGGAAACTAGACAGATAAATAGAATTAAGATGTCAGAAATCAAACACAGTGATATATCAACTTTCACCATTACTCCTGTATCCAAAGATCAATATGGACATAACGAGACAGATAATATCTACAATTTTTATATCAACAATTTGTTACTAGTGTCAAACATGGTCTTTAACAACCTCACAGCAGAGAAAAATCATCACATGTGAGATGAAGTGTTTAACAAAAGCAGCTATGGTCATCAAACTTTACAGAGGATATCAGAAAAAGAGTAGGAATTATGTTTTTTATCGAATATATAGAACGTCAGCAGATAAAGTGGTTTGGTCATCTAATGAATATGGACCCAAACCAATTATCACCGAGATCTTATAACAAACGATCTGCTGGATACAGAGTGAAGGGAAGACCGAGAAACAGATGGATCAATAACATCATGATCACCCTTCACAAACACGGACACAGTACGACTCAGGCATCCCATCTGGTCTTGAACAGAAACGTACAGCTCCCATCCTTACGCTTAACGGCAAGTGCGAATGCTATCAACCAGATACCACCTGGGCATAGACAATAGACAACCTGTCAATAATTTTATCAAAATTCACTAACACAAAACATCAGAGGTCTTCACAGGGAGGGTGTGCACTTGTAAAGCTCAAAAACCCCAACACCTCCCCTCCCCCGTTCCAAAGTAACAACATTAGAAAATACAACGTGCATTTTTAGAACTAAATAGAAGCACAAATAGATAAAACTACCATCACCCCAGTAAGACAACTATCTCCCCAATACGACAACTATCTCTCTAATAAAACAACCATCTCCCCAATAAGACAACCTTCTCCTCTCTATGTGAACTCTATTTATTTTTAGAACCCCCAAAAAAAGAAATGTTCAGATTTTTTTTCATTTTAGGGACAAGTGTTTTCACTCTCCACCCCCCATTTGTATTTGTCAATAGTCATTTCTACAACCCTGTGTTTTCAACCTTGTCTAGTTCATCCTTTTTTTTTGGGGGGGGGGGTCAAATTTAGTTTAATTTCTTGATTATGTTGCGCGTTGTTTCAGATTGGTTTTCTTTAAGCATTGCTTCTCAAACTCCCACCTGGCCTACCTTGTACCAGGAGAATGATCACACTAAATTTTCATCAGGATATAATCTAGAGTAAGGGTCGGGAACCTTTTTGTCTGAGAGAGCCACATATTACACTACATATTTTGAAAAGAAACTCTGTGAGAGCCATACATTATGTTTAAAACTAAAAATTCAAGTAAATGTAATTTTGCGTAATTTTGTGTAATTTCAACACTAAACGTACAATAATTATGTCTCTGAATTCTTTTTTATAATATTGTTATGCTGTTGCTAATGAATAATGAGTATTTCTTACCATTAATGCGACTTCTGATGTTGAGCTGAAATATACTTTAGCTCATGTGTAGAATGAAATATTGATTTACAATTAATATGTAGATCAAAGGAGTCTAAAGAAACATTTTTTTTATAATCAAACATTTGTCTGCGAGCCAGATGCAGCCATCAATAGAGCCACATCTGGTTCGCGATCCATGGGTTCCCGACCCCTGATCTAGAGTATGAAGATGTCTTGTATAATTGTTGTATTTGTGCCTATTTAGGGCCGTAGATATGATTACATTAAGGATGGGGTTTTATCTAATTTTTGAAAAAAAAATTGTGAAAAATCGCCACGTGGGGGGGGGGGGGATTTTTACCGACCTTTCGGTTAAGTTCCTAGTACTAAAAGTCATTTTGCTAAGGGGAGAGTTTGAACTCCCCACATCCCTACCTTATCTACTGGCCTGGCAAATTCGAGCATCAGCGTTTGTCGATTGTTTATAACTTAACACGGACAATAATTCTGTTACCGCCTGTTGTAAAATTAAGAAAAGTAAACTGGTTTAACATTAGAAGTTTAAAAATATATAATTGACTTGTTGACCTGAATATATGACCTAATATTTGACTTATAGGTCTTGTCTAATGACCTAATATTTGACTTATAGGTCTAGTCTAATGACCTAATATGTGACTTAAAGGTCTTGTCTAATGACCTAATATTTGACTTATAGGTCTAGTCTAATGACCTAATATTTGACTTATAGGTCTAGTCTAATGACCTAATATTTGACTTATAGGTCTAGTCTAATGACCTAATATTTGACTTATAGGTCTAGTCTAATGACCTAATATTTGACTTATAGGTCTAGTCTAATGACCTAATATTTGACTTATAGGTCTAGTCTAATGACCTAATATTTGACTTATAGGTCTAGTCTAATGACCTAATATTTGACTTATAGGTCTAGTCTAATGACCTAATATTTGACATATAGGTCTGACCTAATGATCTAATGTTTGATCTATAAGCATGCCCTTTTCCTAATATGGTCCATGCCGTGTGGCGTTGATTATCATGTTTTTCCACGGCCTTCTATTTCGTGTGCTCTCAACCATTTCTGATACCAATGTTCTCCCATGTCACAATGCCAGGTTGACAAGCATCTTCTCTTTTGGTCTTCCTCCTCCGTTCTTGCTCTTCAGTTTATCTGTTCTTAAAATGTGTTCCATCTTTCCTCTTCTCATGGTGTGTCCTAAAAATGTGCATAAGCTGTTCTTCTTTTGAATTAACTTCTTTCAAGATTTCATCATTACGCTTGTTATATGTCCATGGTGATCTTAACAGATTTTATAGCCGAAAATGAATCACAGTTGCAAGAAATGATATCATTTCACACAAAAAAGTCAAAACAAAGGGCTTAGTCTGAATAGCAGAAAAACTGAATGGTAATATCAAAGAATCTTCTTCTTCTTCAACGTTCATTCTCAAACTCCCATTGGATCTCTCTTATAGTAGGACAATGGTCCTACTAGATTTCCAGCAAGATGTAGTCCAGAAAATGGAAATGCGTTGTGTTGCAGTTTTATTTGCGTCAATGGCCCGACACATTCGTCTTCGGTGGAATATCAAAGAATAAATGTCCTCCAGAATGCAACATCAAAGTAGATATGATTAATCTTAGTAAGTCAACATATTCAAATATTTAGGTTCATTAACAGCGTCAGATGGAAGATACTTGAAAGAAGTCGAATGTAGAATTGCACAGACAAAGATTTCACAAGATGAAGACCATCATATGTAATATCTCTTTGTCAGTTGAGGTGAGAAAGAGAATTTCTATAAATTATATAGAACCAATTCTGATGTATGGAAGTGAATCTTGGGTGCTCAGCAGATCGGTGAAACATTATATTGAGGCAGTAAAGATGTGGTTTTATAGAAGAATACTGAGACCACCATGGACAGATAAAGATAAGCTTAATGGAATGTAAAACATAACTAACCCTAACCCCTAGCCCTAATAAATTAATATTTAAATTAATTATTAATTAATTATTGAAATAATGTTTAGATTAATTAATTCTAAAATAAGCAGGGAGTCACGGGTTCTACACCAACGCACTTTCTTTTCTGACAAATTATTCTGGAAGAAAATTGAGACGACTAGTACTATAGGTCAATGAACAACATCATAAGATGGACAGTTTACAGCTTGTCAGAAAGTACTATAAATGATAGTAAGGAAGTTTCAAATTAATTGTTTTCACGCTCTTTCTTTCCAGTGTACAATGTGCTCTCATGTCTGATAATTATTCAAGTGCTAAAACTTTAAGTCATTATTAATTCCCTTCACTTAAGGCTACTGCATGATTGAATTTTCTTAACTTGAGGCTCCTGGACGATTGAATTCTCTTCATGCGCGATTTAATTCTCTTAACTTGAGGCTCCTGGACGATTGAATTCTCTTAACTTGAGGCTCCTGGACGATTGAATTCTCTTCATGCGCGTTTTAATTCTCTTAACTTGAGGCTCCTGAACGATTGAATTCTCTTAACTTGAGGCTCCTGGACGATTGAATTCTCTTAACTTGAGGCTCCTGGACGATTGAATTCTCTTCATGCGCGATTTAATTCTCTTAACTTGAGGCTCCTGGACGATTGAATTCTCTTAAATTGAGGCTCTTGGACGATTGAATTCTCTTAACTTGAGGCTCCTGGACGATTTAATTCTCTTCACTTGAGGCTCCTGGACGAATGAATTACGCCCTACGTTCATATTTTATTAGTCACATCATAATACTGATGCATGTATAAAAATCATCTTCTAAAAAATTGTGTTGTACAATCAACTCTTAATAGTAATATCTACAAATAATAGTGTCGTATAATCAACTCTTAATAGTAATATCTACAAATAATAGTGTCGTACAATCAACTCTTAATAGTAATATCTACAAATAATAGTGTCGTATAATCAACTCTTAATAGTAATATCTACAAATAATAGTGTCATATAATCAACTCTTAATAGTAATATCTACAAATAATAGTGTCGTATAATCAACTCTTAATAGTAATATCTACAAATAATAGTGTCCTAATATAACCGACTAACATTAGTGTCCTAATATCATCGACTAACAATAGTGTCCCCATACCATCTCGTAATAATAATGTCATACTACCTTCTCATAATAATAATGTCATACTACCTTCTCATAATAATAATGTCATACTACCTTCTCATAATAATAATGTCATACTACCTTCTCAGAATAATAATGTCATACTACCTTCTCATAATAATAATAATGTCATACTACCTTCTCATAATAATAATGTCATACTACCTTCTCATAATAATCATGTCATACTACCTTCTCATAATAATAATGTCATACTACCTTCTCATAATAATAATGACCAGCTCAACTATACATGATAAGGACACTAATCACACCATTGATAAACAAAATTTGAATTATCACGACTCACTGTCTACGTGAAGTGACCACATCAGATTTCGACTGTAATTAGCACATGGTTTGAAGACGGTTATCCACTTGTTTCTTCACACGAGAGCTAGGATTCAATAAAACTGCTGGGTAATATCCTGTAAGCATTTCCTTATGAACATCTTCTACCACCCACACCTCTTCTCTCTCTCTCTCTCTCTCTCTCTCTCTCTCTCTCTGGTAAGAGCACTTTAGTGACTATACTGTACAATTCCGGATCTGTCAAACTCATATTACTCAGCGATTATGTGTAAGATGTGAGGAGTCGAACTCATGATACTCGACATGTAACATGGTGTGTAAGATGTGAGGTATATCATGGTGTGTAAGATGTGTGGTATAACATTGTATGACACAAAGTAAGAGGTAAATATATGAACATATATGGACACAAAATACGAGGTTAACATATAACACGCATTAGGCACAAAATAAGAGATAAACATATAACACGCATTAGGCACAAAATACGAGATAAACATAAGAACAGATATAGACATAAAATAAGAGATAAACTTGAACATACAAGGACTCACAGTAAGAGAGAAACATCTAGACAAACACGAACACAAAGTAAGTAACATATATATGGACATACAAGGACATAAAGTAAGTAACATATTGGACATACAAGGACACAAAGTAAGTAACATATATATGGACATATATGGTCACAAAATGAGAGGTATACATATGCACAGATATGGACCAAAAGTATGTGGCATTCATATAGATGTAAAGTAAATGAAATACATATGGACACTAGAGAACAGGACTAATAAGTATAAAGACATAAAAGGAATAAATTGAATTTCTATTATCATAACAATAATAAGAAATAGCACGAAGGAATATAATATATTCATTGTGGAAAGGAACATCTACACAATGATATATTAAAAATGGGAGTGTGATAAGTCAACGAATAAGACAAATTAGTAGCTGTAGATGAAATGTAATAAAAGAAACGTCAGAAGTTGTTTCAGTTGGAAGAAAAATAGAATTCATAAATCAGAGAAGTAGAGGTTGAAACTTAAAGAAGACACAGATGTCATCGGAGATTAAAAAATAAAATAGTGGATATAAGTTGAGGAGCGAAAGAAGAAGAAGATGAAACACGCCTGTTTCTTTGACTCATTAACATAATAGCTCTAATAGTTGTAAGCGAGTTTGGAGTGTATTAGCATATCTACCTAGTCTCTCATATTCTGTCTTGACTTGCCAGTGATGTCTTCACATAACTTTGAACTCGAGAGTATCCTGAGTGGCTGTGCGAAACAGTATTTCTTTGATCGTGCTGCAGACTTGTTAGCCCAAACGTGGACTTTGCTCACATGGTTCGTCATTAAAAGTTCTTGAAAGAAGCGTTGGCTTGAAGCGTCGAAATAGTTTACGCAACTCTAGTCCAAAGCATTCTTATGTTGAAATTAGCGACTATGTCTGATTTATGGTATATTTCTTGAAATTTTTGACAGTTTTCTTGAAATAAAATGTGCCTTGTGAGATGTACGCAAGCCATCGGGACACAAAATACATCCAATTGTATCATTAATTGTATCAAAGTAGTGCAGGGGACATGATGGAAGCCGATAAAATTGTTCTAGAGAAAACTTTATCACATCTGATGAAAGCTAACGGGAAGATGGCAGTTAAAGCACATAGCACAGATTATGAATACTAAGGAACTAATATAGAGAATAGAACACACACAAGTCAAAGAATTCAAGAAAACTGCTGCAATACAAAAACTGTGATATATTCAATATAATCAAATTATAACACAAGAATTATGCTATATTCAACTTAACGTGATAAAGCGGTGTGTGGACTCATGCGCTTTGGCCCTAAGTTAAAGTGATCGAAAGTATTATGAATGAAAAATGAAACCAGCAAATTCTTAATGCAACACTCGGCAGATGAAGTGAACTTTCCATTTTTAATGCCATTAACCAACACTGTCTGCTGAGGTGAGCACAACTGACAAACTCATCTTGCTTGTGGTGGACATACGAGCAATAAGTGTCACATCTAAACGTCATGATATATTTATTCTATCAAGGGAGAGAGTACCTACGCTGTTAAATGTACTGTCAACAAGCGCGTGAAATAAGTCTTACTCATATATAGTATGGATTGCAACGGTTCTGCATTACTCTCGTGTAAACCCAGGGTTAGCAGATAACCAAGATCATAAAAGAACCTCCTCATGGTACACCCTGGAAACAGGCTGCTTCGGACTCGTCTGGCTAACGCTTTATAGATTATGTCCGAGCAGTATAGGTTGAGAAGGCAGGAGATTTGTTTGCAGATGACAAACAGTATCTCTGAATGACACATCTCGGTCCCCACAGTCAAAACACTGGCACAGTAGATTCAGACATCCGGAACTGCTGGACTGTCATGTCCCAAGATCAGGAACACGGAAAATCGTGGAAAAAAGGTATCCGAAGAAGTAAGGATAACAAATTGAGTATATTGAGATGGCAGCGCTGCGCTAGAGGACAGAGCCATGTTCAAAGAAAAGAAAAGAAAAGCTACTTGGAAATAATAAATAAAACAATGTTCAGCACGAGAACAAACGTCTGGTTACATACAAGACGAATGTCTGGTGGAAATAAGAAATAAAACAATGTTCAGCACGAGAACAAACGTCTGGTTACATACAAGACGAATGTCTGGTGGAAATAAGAAATAAAACAATGTTCAGCACGAGAACAAACGTCTGGTTACATACAAGACGAATGTCTGGTGGAAATAAGAAATAAAACAATGTTCAGCACGAGAACAAACGTCTGGTTACATACAAGACGAATGTCTGGTGGAAATAAGAAATAAAACAATGTTCAGCACGAGAACAAACGTCTGGTTACATACAAGACGAATGTCTGGTGGAAATAAGAAGCAGAAAATATCCTCTGATACTAATAAATATGTGTAGAGGATCAGACTTGGTTGAGGTGTACACGATGTCACTGAATGAAACCTCGACTAAGAGAGCTAACGAATCAGAACCCAACACTACTGTAGAGTGTTTCCTATACCAGAACCTTGCTCACAGACAAGAAAAGGTTCAGTACCCGAGGGAACAGAGACATTTGTTTCTAATTAAGCGAGACAAATTCACTGGAAGCAGAACACCTCGCGCGGGATACACGTAAGTCGCCCCATGATTAAATTCCTGACAGGCATGTAAAGTCCAAGAGCACAGTGAGTGATAAACTGTCACCGCGTAGAGGTGATACACATCCATCGCCTGGCGACAGATAGGAAGGATGCCACAGAAAAGGGAAGCTCACCCGAATTAAAGGCATACCGAAATCGGATGTGCTTGCCCTATATGGGACAAATTGTACAGTAGAACATTGTACCTCACGCTCTCTGGCGGAAATCACATGACATATTTGTGATTATTTGAGAGCGAACGGAAAAGACGAAGTAATATATATATATATATTTATATATATATATATATATATATATATATATATATATATATATATATATATATATATATATATATATATATATATATATATATATATATATACTTGTATACTTCCACTCACACTCTTTGTTTACTAAATAAATAAAAGCAATCTGTAGGATTGAATTTCTTATTTAGTGAAATAAATGAGAAACCTCTTCATGGTTCCTACCAATCCCTTCTCAAGAATAGATCTGCTCGCTGATTCAAAACAGCGTCACAATCTTGGCTGATCCAAAAAGCGTCACAATCTTGGTTGATCATAATTTTTCTGGTCTTTTCATTATTTGTTTATTTCGCTGTTGATACAAAATATACGTACATTAATTTCCAATTCTCAATCGCGTTGGGGTCAGTACGCATTGTGGGCTCTACAGTTCTCTGTACGGGAGTTGGCTACTCGTGTCCGTTTTGATTAATTATGAAGTGATATGATTACCTGAACTTCGATCTCCAATACTATTGATGGTCTTTTCCCTTGATATACAATTTTGGTTGAATGCCAATATTCACCCAAGAATGCGCGAAAGTGACGAAGTGCATTCAGGCTGTACTGTAGTAGCGATGATAACTTGAAATCTTTCTAGTTAGAAACGCGAATTAGAAAATTTAGAACTTCCAATTTTATTAAAAGTAGAACCTAATTTTTGCATTTCAGCACAAATATTAAGCAGCTTGGGTCCAGTAAAATTTGTTATATTGTTTTCTTGAAAAAGGGTCTATTCGTTCTGTTTCATTCATCGGCTGTCGTTACAGAGGCGATGGGAAACTAGTGGAATGCTTAATCAAAGGAATATCGACCAGAGAAATTGTCAAACATTCAAATGTGGCCAGCACAGTGGTAATGCTACGCTGGCGATTTCTGGCGACGGGTATAACCAATGACCGCAACAGACCTGACCAAACTCGTTTAAGTGAAAGTATAACGAAGTTTTTAATTAATCACTGGAAACAAGCCGAATATATCATGAAGGAGAAATCATGAAGGAGAAATCACGAAGGAGAAATCATGCAGGAGAAATCGTGCAGGAGAAATCATGAAGGAGAAATCATGCAGGAGAAATCATGAAGGAGAATTCATGCAGGCTAAATGGAAATGTGTATGTCTAGTAATTGACAGTACTTCCTTTTCGTGCTTCTAAGTTTCACTTGTTTTACAGTTGTGATGCAATTGTCGATTTGCAACCTCGCGTAACAACAGTGGCTCAAAATTTACATATAGATACATTTGAATAGAGCGCTTCCAGACAGCAACTCCAACAACTACAATGGTGTTCATCGTGTGTTTATCATTTCCACATTATATGTTCATAATATGACCATCTCAACAGCCACACTTATCAAATGTTCTTTTTTTTTCTCAGTTACGTTTTTTCCCCCTCATTCGAGCGGCAAGCTCTTGATAATTTCATCTTGTTGTGGTGTTTTGTTAGATGGTGTCTCGACAGTTACACAATCAGTCCCAAGAACTCATTCATCCGTCTCATTCACAGGAGTCGCCTAAGACCATCGTAAAACACATATTATGAAGTATCAACGAATATAATTGTATGGTTAGGCGTCACCACAAAATGAGGAACTATAGTAAAGGGTCGCGGCATTAGGAAGGTTGAGAACCACTGTTAAAGTGATTCTGTTTTACTTTTCCCGGAATTTACATTACCTGTCATCAAAAAGTATACACAAAGTGTCGAATGAAAATCAAGAGGAAAGTCAAATTGCTTCAGCTTCGAATATCGTGTCTCAGATTGGGTTCTGCAAAAAAGTGGGGTCCGCGAGATATGGTGATGAACATGCGAAGCAAATATATTTGAAATTACTTTTGTGTCTTATTATACATGTGTGATTTTAGTACATACTTACTGACCTATTCCTGGAGAAGTTTAGGTTTTCTGTGGAAGGTTCTGTGACTGATGTCCTAAAATCTAATGAAAGAAATGATTATCTTATTCATTTTTTATTGAAAATGCTGAGATGGAAATTTCTTGATTCTTGATTAGAAAAATGGCCTCAAGGCACGTGGGGCCTTTCCGTAAGTGCTCCGCCATCTGTTCCAGCAGCCATTCGACTCGATGATGTTTCTAGTCAAATGCAACCGAAACAGCTGTCGACATCAGGGCACAACTCTGGTCCTTGAAACAGGTTTCTTTATTGTTCCGCCCACTCACGTCATGCCCGTAACTAGTTCAAGCATAACGTCGGCCTGTCGGAACAACATGGTAACTGATCTCGAAGGTTACGACTACGGGATTGTATAGATGGCATGCCATGAAGCTTCTATAAGATAACCTCAATATAAAGGCATGTCATCTACTAAGGTTTTCTGCTGCATGGGTGAATTGTCTAGTGAGCCATTGGTGAGACACACAGACACAGCCGCATGTGGAAATTGAAAAACATAATTAAAGATAAACTGAAGATGGCTCTAGCTGCTATGTCAATGCTAATTTTTTTCTTTTCAAAGCAGCATCAGTGTTGTAGTGAAAATAAACCTTTATATATCCTACTGTACGCTTTATGTATCCTATTTTTATGTTAACAATTTTAAAAATTGTTTCCATTTAACATCAGATGTTTTTCGGTTTCACGAGTATACTTGATGTGTATGATATTCATGTATATATTTGTAATCATTTAAAATAATTTTTGCTAAACATTATAGCGTAAAAAAGTTATTGTGAAATTAGTTTAATGGCAAATTTTTTTTTTCATTTAGTTTAATTTTAATTAGTTTTCTAAAGTGACATATTCAGTGCAATAGCACCTTAATTAATGTACGCATTAAGTGTTTATAAAAATAGACTCCGTTCCCTCCAACAAACACATTAAGTCCGGCTCTCTGGTGAAGTGGTAGAGTGCGCGTCTGTTACGGCCAAGGTACGGAGTTCGAGCCCCACCACAGACATTTGAGCACACGGACCGTTCATTAAGCAATGGTAAACTACTGTTGCCTAGAAAATCACTACAGCTACAAAATGCTTGGTTACTGGCTATGTCCTGAATAGGATACGCTACCAATTAAACACATTATAGAGAAAAGTGTATCACGCCCATAGATACACGACTATACACATTATAGAGAAAAGTGTATCACGCCCATAGATACACGACTATACACATTTTACACTACCATATATATATATATATATATATATATATATATATATATATATATATATATATATATATATAAGAGAACCTCATCATCGTCAGGTGCCATGCCTGCTGACGTAGGCGGTCATGGCTCTCCACAGCTCTGTCCACAGTATTATGTGTCAAAGTCGTTGTTTCCTTGCCGTGCCAGGTTGTCAAACTGTCTAATATTTTCTCACGTTGTCGCCCTCTGTCTCTGTTGCCTTCAATTTTGCCTACAGTGATTTTCTAGGCAATATAAATATTTCAGTAGTTTGCCATTGCTTCTGAACAGTCCGGATGCTCAAATGTCTGCGGTGGGGATCGAACTCGGTACCTTGGCCGTCATAGACGTGCTCTGTACCACTTCACCATAGAGCCGAACTACATTAGGAAGCACGATTCCAAGTAAATATCGTGCAACCGACTCAGATATAATTTATCAACAGTATCATTCTTATCTTTTACTACCGGTCAAAATTTGTCGCTTTACGCCGTACGTCGGCTTTGATTTTGCTTACCAGAAGAGATAGTGTTGGCTAAACACCGACGGGAGGGGCGAGCCGCCGTTATCAATGCTCTGTCAGCGAGGATGGGTGGCCTCTCTTGCCTGTTCCTCCCAGCACGGCGCCAATTGCTTCCTGTTTTCTGCCGTCATCTTGATAGTGCGATCTCGTCCGTAGGAAGTGAGGCATAAAATGAAAGCAAGGTGTACAGAATGCCGGGATTGAAAACTGGGAATATGTTGTCTTCACAAAACCCTTAAATTAATATGTATATCAGTAAGAAAAGACAACAGTGCTTGTCTGAAATCTGTTGTTGATGACGTTGATGCAGATAAGTTGACACACAGCTAGACAGGGTTAAACAAGCGTCTGCAGCGGGCCAGACGACGCCATCACAACTTTATGTTTTCATTTAGTGATACTTATTTCTGTAAAAGATCTTTTCTTAGCGGCCATGCCAGACGAAAATAACTGTGTACATAAATCATCTTCGTCTTTGCCACCAACATGATTCGCATACTTTGCAGCGATAATATAATTATTTCAGATGAATAAAAGCACATTTTGTTGTGTATGTTACTTTTTCTTGGTAAGATAGTAATTTTCAGGGATGAAATTGTCCATTCTTATGTCTATATTAGTCGCTGTAGTAGCTCAGTGACCACTGGCTTCCTAGTCGAGTAGTCCAGGCTTCCTAGTCGAGTAGTCCAGGTTTCAATTTCGTGTTGAATTTGAAAACAAAATTTGTGGTCACAAATCGCCAGTGTTGTGTGGGGACACTTAAGGAGGGTGTGATAATAGCAGTACATGTAATTCCTCTTTTTTTCCTTCGTTCGTTCTCAAACTCCTGCAATTAACAGGATGTAGTCCGGAGAACGGAATGCGTTATGTCATGGTTTACAGCATTGCTGCGATATCTGCGCCATTCAGCCTGACACATTCGACTTCAGCATGGCTTTGGGTCTCTGACCCTATATGGTATTGGACTGCCAACTCCATCCCATACCCTCCCTAGTCGCCTTCTACGACATGCTTGGAAGGTAAACAGTGTTGCTATTCTTTGCTCCTCTTTCGGGCCCCGGCAAAACACGGGCGGTACATGTAATTCTATCATCGGTAATACAGTTATCTGTAATACTGTTATCTGTAATACTGTTATCTGTAATACTGTTATCTGTAATACTGTTATCTGTAATACTGTTATCTGTATTACTGTTATATGTAATAGTGTTATCTGTAGTCAATGGTATATGAGCCACATTTCAACCTTTAAATCACGACACAACACAATTCAACCCATCAATCATGACACAACGCATTTCAACACGTCATTCATGGCACAACACATTTCAACCCATCAATCATGACACAACACAATTCAACGCGTCAATCATGACACAACACATTTCAACCCATCAATCATGACACAACATATTTCCACCTGTTAATCATGACACAACACATTTCAAGCTGTCAATAATGACACAACACATTTCAACCCGTCAATCATGACACAACACATTTCAACCCATCAATCATGACACAACATATTTCCACCCATCAATCATGACGCAACACATTTCAACCCGTGTTGGGCTCACACTATTGAGGTCTAGAGTTCGATCCCTGGTAAGGAATGGGTATTTATCTGTCGGAGGATAAATTAAAAAAAACTCACTCTGTACATGACGTGGCGACAGCAAGAACATGCGGCCTATATCACACAGCTATTCAATTCCATCCCAACTACTTAACGGGAAAAATGCAGTATTTGACAGTTTAATAATGCCACAAAACATTTGAACCTGTCAGTCCTGGCACAACCCATTTTAACTTGTCAGTCATGACACAACACATTTCAACCTTTAAATCATGACACAACACATTTCATTAACCGGACTGTATCCATTTAGCCAGTCTCGTGAGAATGAGCACAGAAGAAGATTTAACAAGAACAATTTTTTTTTAAAATCCATTTCTAAGTGACCGATCTTAATAAATGAGTACTTGATTATCTGTGATGATAAATACGATTGTAACGTAGCCAGCCCTTCTAAATATTAATTCATTTATTTGTTTATGTTTATCCCTAGTAGCAGTATTAAACAAAATACCATTTTTTCAGAAAACAAAAATCAGTCCTGGATCTAATTAAACAACCTTCATATTGTATGTATAAAATACGGAAATAGGGAGGGGGGTTATAGAGTTCAAATCACGTGTACATAGGACATTAGAGCATGAGAACAAAATCCTTGTAAAACATGTAAAGTGTAGTAAATATAATCACTTGGTTACTTCTAGTGATTACATATCACACTTTGTCAATTTTAGTGATTATATAACACACTTGGTCACTTTTAATGATTATATAACACACTTGGTCACTTTTAATGATTATATAACACACTTGGTTACTTTTAATGATTATATAACACACTTGGTCACTTTTAGTGATTATATAACACACTTGGTCACTTTTAGTGATTATATAACACACTTGGTTACTTTTAATGATTATATAACACACTTGGTCACTTTTAGTGATTATATAACACACTTGGTCACTTTTAGTGATTATATAACACACTTGGTCACTTTTAGTGATTATATAACACACTTGGTCACTTTTAGTGATTATATAACACACTTGGTCACTTTTAGTGATTATATAACACACTTGGTCACTTTTAATGATTATATAACACACTTGGTCACTTTTAGTGAGTATATAACACACTTGGTCACTTTTAATGATTATATAACACACTTGGTCACTTTTAATGATTATATAACACACTTGGTCACTTTTAATGATTATATAACACACTTGGTCACTTTTAATGATTATATAACACACTTGGTTACTTTTAATGATTATATAACACACTTGGTCACTTTTAGTGATTATATAACACACTTGGTCACTTTTAGTGATTATATAACACACTTGGTTACTTTTAATGATTATATAACACACTTGGTCACTTTTAGTGATTATATAACACACTTGGTCACTTTTAGTGATTATATAACACACTTGGTCACTTTTAGTGATTATATAACACACTTGGTCACTTTTAGTGATTATATAACACACTTGGTCACTTTTAATGATTATATAACACACTTGGTCACTTTTAGTGAGTATATAACACACTTGGTCACTTTTAATGATTATATAACACACTTGGTCACTTTTAATGATTATATAACACACTTGGTCACTTTTAATGATTATATAACACACTTGGTCACTTTTAATGATTATATAACACACTTGGTCACTTTTAATGATTATATAACACACTTGGTCACTTTTAATGATTATATAACTCATGTGGTCACATTTAATGATTATATAACACACTTGGTCACTTTTAATGATTATATAACACACTTGGTCACTTTTAATGATTATATAACACACTTGGTCACTTTTGGTGATTATATAACACACTTGGTCACTTTTAATGAGTATATAACACACTTGGTCACTTTTAATGATTATATAGCACACTTGGTCACTTTTGGTGATTATATAACACACTTGGTCACTTTTAGTGAGTATATAACACACTTGGTCACTTTTAGTGATTATATAACACACTTGGTCACTTTTAATGATTATATAGCACACTTGGTCACTTTTGGTGATTATATAACACACTTGGTCACTTTTAATGATTATATAACATACTTTGTCACTTTTAATGATTATATAACACACTTGGTCACTTTTAGTGATTATATAACACACTTGGTCACTTTTAATGATTATATAACACACTTGGTCACTTTTAATGATTATATAGCACACTTGGTCACTTTTGGTGATTATATAACACACTTGGTCACTTTTAGTGAGTAAATAACACACTTGGTCACTTTTAGTGATTATATAACACACTTGGTCACTTTTAGTGAGTAAATAACACACTTGGTCACTTTTAGTGATTATATAACACACTTGGTCACTTTTAGTGAGTAAATAACATGCTGTGTCACTATTAGTATGTGTCACTATGGATTGTGGCACGGTGCTGCTCTATCGATCTTTTCATGTATTGTTTTATTGATGCTGTAATGGTGTTGCTCTATTGTTCTTGTCATTACAGGGTCCCATTGTTCTTGGTATGGTATTGTTCTATTAATCGTATCGTGCCATCGATCTTCTGATCGCGTCATGCCACTGTTCTATTGATATTGGCGTGGTACTTCCCTATTAATCTTTACCTGGTGTTTCTCTATTTATATTTTCATGGTTGTTTCCTATTGATCTTGGCGTAATATTGCTCTATTGAATTTATCCTGGTGTTTTGCTTATGATCTTCTCATGGTGTTTCTCTATTAATCTTTTCATGGTTTTACCTTATGGTCTTGACATGATGTTGTTCTATTGTTATTGATTTGGAGTTTCCATATTGATCTTATCATAGTGTTTTACTATTGATCTTGACATGGTGTTTCCCTATTTAACTTGACGTAGGATTGCTATGTTGATCTTGTCATGTTGTTTCCCTATTGATCTTTTTATTGTGTTTCCCTATTAATCTTGACATAGTATTACATTATAGATTTTGACATGGTGTTTCCCTATTGTTCTTGACATGGTGTTTCCCTATTAATCTTGACATGTTGTTTCCCTTGTGATTTTGTCATGGTGTTTCCTATTGATCTTAACAATATGTTTCCCAATTAAGTTGATATGGTGTTTTCCTATTGATGTTATGGTGTTTCCCTATTGATCTTGACATGGAGTTTCCCTATTGAATCTGAAATAGTATTAATCTAGTGATATTGACATGTTGTTTCCCATTTGATCTGGACATGATTCTCCGTAGTTTTGCTCTAATGAACTTGTCACTGTATTATTCTACTGAACACGCACGCTATGTTCTCGCATAACTGATTTTGTCATGTTTCTTATGCTCTCTACTACTGATCTCTTATGCTCTCTACTACTGATCTCTTATGCTCTCTACTACTGATCTCTTATGCTCTCTACTACTGATCTCTTATGCTCTCTACTACTGACCTCTCATGCTCTCTACTACTGATCACTTATGCTCTCTATTATTGATCTGTCATGCTCTCTACTACTGATCTCTTATGCTCTCTACTACTGATCTCTTATGCTCTCTACTTCTGATCTGTCATGCTCTCTATTACTGATCTCTTATGCTCTCTACTACTGATCTCTTATGCTCTCTACTACTGATCTCTTATGCTCTCTACTACTGAACTCTTATGCTCTCTACTACTGATCTCTTATGCTCTCTACTACTGATCTCTCATGCTCTCTACTACTGATCTCTTATGCTCTCTACTACTGATCTCTTATGCTCTCTACTACTGATCTCTTATGCTCTCTACTACTGATCTCTTATGCTCTCTACTACTGATCTCTCATGCTCTCTACTACTGACCTCTCATGCTCTCTACTACTGATCTGTTATACTCTCTACTACTGATCTGTTATACTCTCTACTACTGATCTCTCATGCTCTCTACTACTGATCTCTTATGCTCTCTACTTCTGATCTGTCATGCTCTCTACTACTGATCTCTTATGCTCTCTACTACTGATCTCTCATGCTCTCTACTACTGACCTCTCATGCTCTCTACTACTGACCTCTCATGCTCTCTACTACTGATCTGTTATACTCTCTACTACTGATCTGTCATGCTCTCTACTACTGATCTCTTATGCTCTCTACTACTGATCTCTTATGCTCTCTACTTCTGATCTGTCATGCTCTCTACTACTGATCTCTTATGCTCTCTACTTCTGATATGTCATGCTCTCTACTACTGATCTCTTATGCTCTCTACTACTGATCTCTTATGCTCTCTACTTCTGATCTGTCATACTCACTACTACTGATCTCTTATGCTCTCTACTACTGATCTCTTATGCTCTCTACTTCTGATCTGTCATACTCACTACTACTGATCTCTTATGCTCTCTACTACTGATCTCTTATGCTCTCTACTTCTGATCTCTTATGCTCTCTACTTCTGATCTGTCATGCTCTCTACTACTGATCTCTTATGCTCTCTACTTCTGATATGTCATGCTCTCTACTTCTGATCTGTCATACTCACTACTACTGATCTCTTATGCTCTCTACTTCTGATCTGTCATACTCACTACTACTGATCTCTTATGCTCTCTACTACTGATCTCTTATGCTCTCTACTTCTGATCTGTCATACTCACTACTACTGATCTCTTATGCTCTCTACTACTGATCTCTTATGCTCTCTACTTCTGATCTCTTATGCTCTCTACTACTGATCTTATCGCGCTTTTGTTGGATGTTCTGGCTAGAACACTGTGAACTAAAAACACATTCTGCAGATATCCCCACTCTTCGATGACGTGAGAACTAAAATATGGCCCCAAGAGACAGATCTGAAGGTACAGCTGTGGGGCAACCGTGAGGACCTCCTGCTGACGACTGAATTCATGGAGGCGGTCCACTTTCCTGTATAGACTTATGAGCATAGGAAACTGATCGCAGAATAATAAGAAGTAAGGCAGTTAATAGTTCAACTAAATATCGTCTCAATGATTACCTTCGCTCTCTCATGCCATAAATCTGGTTTTATTTTCTTTTACCTACTTCTTCCTCCTCATTTGTTCTCTGATAAACAACGAAATTCGTGTGATTTCCGCTGAGGTACATTTCGAAGTACATTGTACTGCTGGTTTGCAGCAGAGCTGCGTTATTTTGCACATTCCAGCACATCAGTTTTCGACATTTCTTATACCTATGTGTTCATACTAAGCATGTTATGGGGATACAACACGCAAACATGGCATATCATATTATGTCGTAGACTATTGACATCACCCATTTAGCAATCAGGGGCGAAACTAGGCATGGCGATCGAGGGCAGGCGTTTCGGTTGGGATTGTCATAAACAATCAGCAGGTAGATCATAACTAAAGTGAGTTTAGTTTATGTAAAGAGAGGGGCGCCGAAGTCAGAACTTGCTCAGGGCGCAACAATGCTTCATTTTTGCTCTTGTGCTATAATAATATTATGATTGACAATTTTTGCATGCTCTAAAACATGATAATATTATGACTGACACTTTTTGCATGCTCTAAAACATAATAATATTATGACATAATTTTTGCATGTTTTAAAACATAATAATATTGTGACATATTTTTGCATGCTCTAAAACATAATAATATTGTGACATATTTTTGCATGCTCTAAAACATAATAATATTGTGACATATTTTTGCATGCTCTAAAACATAATAATATTGTGACATATTTTTGCATGCTCTAAAACATAATAATATTGTGACACATTTTTGCATGCTCTAAAACAATCGAAGACGTATATGAGAAACTGTTCCGGCATTTAATGAACATCATAACGAAATGAAAACTAGCTCAATCGCTACCAAGGAATTTAAATGTAATAACAAGAAAAAATGATGTTAGTGTCAGAAATGTATGCATGTCAACATGAATGAACACTGACAAGATTAATAAATTGTAACAATGGCAAGATGGGTCCATGATGTGTCATAAACTGTATAAACTGTGTGATTTAACGCACAATATACAAAATATGCACTACAGCTTGATATCGACTTTCGGCCAATCGTATCCACTATGACTTGATCGACTTCTGGCTCTGGACCGATAGTTGATTAAATAGTTAGTGTGTTCGCACAGAAACCATTACTAACAAATAGGATATCATATTTGGATGAATGTGTAATGTTAATTATTTAAAGATGAATCAAATGGAAAGCATTATATGTTGAATTCTTCTCACGTTTGCTTCCCAATTACTTGAGTTGTAATAAAGTAGAATGTATGATGTATGTCAAGAAGGTTAGTCACTGGATGACATCTACACACACAAGTTTCATGTCGGTGATGGCAGATGCAATTTATCACTGCTGTAACCGAAGTACTTTAAGCTTGAACCTGTTAGCAGGCTGGTATCCTGCGGTTCATTGGAGATAGCTACACACAAACACCAGCTTTTCTACCATTGCCTGCTAATCTCACCAGTGCTTAGTTAATCAACAAACACTCAACAGGGCACACCTGTGCTTAGTCTGTTTCTTACGCTGTTTTCATGTCACCGTCTATAAGAGACTATTTCTTTCTATAAGACAGAATGCTATTGATGGCAAGATGACTTGGATTTTATCATGTTCAAGATGTAACCTACGCAATGGTCCAACTCTAGCACATTATTGGTCGCTCCATTTCACTTAGTATTGCTAATGTAAATAATATCATAATAATGAATCATTGTGACGCCTAAAAATCAACAACAGTTAAAAATCGATGTCCTCTATACAGTATTCTTCTTCAGCGTTCATTCTCAAACTCCTGCTGGAAAATGACCCTACTAGATTTCCAGCAGGATATAGTCCAGAGAATGAAAATGCGCTGTGTCGCCGTTTTATTTGCGCCAATGGCCCGACACATCCGTCTTCGACGGAAAGTATTATTCAATAATTATTATTTATTGTTTCGTATGTTCTGAGCATCTATTTTTCATCATCATCATCAAGTGCCGTCTCCGCAACGAAGGTTGGCTGCAAAGTATCTCCAACATCTCCTGTCTCTTGTCTTGGTGGTGTACTCTGCTAGATTGTAACCTGTAACCTGTCCATCGTGTGATGTTCCTCTCCCACTTGTATCTCTGCCTACCTCTTGCTCGCTTCCCTTTGACTTTACACTCAAGTAAGGTCTTCAATAAGGTGTCATGTTTTTTTTAACGTGTCCAACGTGTTTTTACTTGCCTCATCTTTATTTCTCTTAGTGGTTCCTTCTTCATATTAAGTGTCTTTAGCACCTCTTTATTTGTTTTCTTCTCTTTCCATAATGTTCTCCCTATTATTCTATATATACCCACATCTCAAAGGCATCAATTTTGACTTCTAATTGTTTATTAAGTGTCCATGTTTCTGAGCCATACATTAATATGGAATAGATGTAGCATTTAGTAATTCTCATTTTTAACTTATTTGTAATTTGTTTAGATGTTAATATTTTCCTCATGTCATTGAAGGTACTTTTAGCCATTCATATTCTCCTTTTAACTTCTGTTTCACATCTGCCATTATTTGTGACTATGTGTCCAAGCTACTGATAACAATATCTATTTTTCTATTAATCTATTTTTACACATGTTCAAATGACAATATACAGATAAAACAGAACGGTACAGTAATGTATTCAACAACAAACCAATAGTAACTATGAAAAGTTGACTAGAATTGACATCGATAGAGCACACCGTACTCTCTAATGCGTGGTATCTAAGTGCAGAAAGTATTAATACCAGATTGATAACACTTTTATAGAGATGTCCAGTCTGGACAATCAGTACAAACAGAAATAATTCAGACTTTTAAAATGAAAATGCTAGAGAAGTCTATTACAAATTAGCTATTTAAAGCAAAACAAAAAAGAACTATATTCGTAAAGGAAGAAATAGAAAAACTTGCAGGATGTCACGAATCACTTGTAGCGGTAGCTGACTCCTTGTGTACATGTACTAAGACACGTTTCAATATCCAAAATTATTTTCCAAGGAACAGATGAGAGTGCAAGATGAAGCTAATAATTAAATCCTGAATTGAGCGGCATCTGCCCGGTCCATGCAGGATTTTTCTACTCATCTGAATGACCGACGACAGTCTCCAATGTGATACCTCTATATCCCCGACGGGTAATTATTATTATTATTATTATTATTATTATTATTATTATTATTAATGGCATGGCAATTAGAAATGTTTTAAAAAATGACGTTGATGAGGCACGCACTTTTCAATCGCAGCTGTGAGTACAAATTAGTCATATTCTTCTATTGCGATCAGTTTCCTATGCTCAGAAGTCTATACAGGGAGGGGGGCGGCAGCAGCCTCCATTGTTCCAGTCGTTAGCAGGAGGTCTTCATAGTTGCCCCACAGCCTCCATTGTTCCAGTCGTTAGCAGGAGGTCCTCATAGTTGCCCCACAGCCTCCATTGTTCCAGTCGTTAGCAGGAGGTCCTCATAGTTGCCCCACAGCCTACATTGTTCCAGTCGTTAGCAGGAGGTCCTCATAGTTGCCCCACAGCCTACATTGTTCCAGTCGTTAGCAGGAGGTCCTCATAGTTGCCCCACAGCCTCCATTGTTCCAGTCGTTAGCAGGAGGTCCTCATAGTTGCCCCACAGCCTACATTGTTCCAGTCGTTAGCAGGAGGTCCTCATAGTTGCCCCACAGCCTCCATTGTTCCAGTCGTTAGCAGGAGGTCCTAATAGTTGCCCCACAGCCTCCATTGTTCTAGTAGTTAGCAGGAGGTCCTCATAGTTGCACCACAGCCACACTTCCAGTTCTTTCTCTTGGGGCAAGGTTGTAGCCCTCATTTTGCTAACGAGTGGACATGTCTGCAGAATGTGTTCTGAAGTATGTGTGTCCTTTTGACTATGGCCAGATTGAACAAACATGATTTTGTGGAGATGAGGTTGTGTACATTGTCCTGCACAGAGCCGGAAGATGATCTGTTCACTTTTGGGTGAGGTATTGTGGAACGTTTCTGTCTATTCTCTGATTTCATGTATATTTGTTTGAATCGCTTCATTGTAATTCAATTTGGTCTAGTCACCTTTTTTTCCTTGAAGTTCTGAATTGATGTGCAATGTCTGATTCGGGAAACGAAGAGGTCATGTGTGTGGACATGGTTGCTGTTTAATGTCTTTCATGATTTTAAGATTGATTGTAGTTCTGTCCTGTAGTTTGTTTATGTGCCAGTAGCGACTGAGCGTTATATGTTTAGGTTGTTTGATATAAGTATCTGTATCCCAGCGCCTCCTTTCTTGCATTCAATGAAGGTAAGGTGTTTGGGATGTAATATGTTTCTAACTGTTGCCGTTTCTCCATGTTGTTGGCGGTCCCTTCTTCATTGAATTCCATCTGGAGTTATTGAAACGTATTTTCAACCGATTGTTTTGTTAGCTTATTTGCTTTCTCATGCATAGGTTGATGTCACAGACGACTATTTGGTTTAAAAATATTGTTTTCTTATCTTTGCGGATTATTAGTTTGTACTCCTGCCGTTTCCCTTCACGTAATAGGTGTGTTCCTCAGTCTTCATGTAATAATTTGGGGATCAGCATTCTGAATTTTGTCCAGCTATATTTTCTATTGATAATTTGATCTTTTCTGTTGTTACGTAAGTACTCAATCCACTTTCCAGAGTTGGGCGAATATTACCTTCATATACTTATCTTATTTGCATGCCATCTCTCCAATCTGCCCCGGACAATTATTCCATTATTTGTAGCCCCGCAAGTATATTTCTTTCTGGTTTTTTTTTACATATGTGATCCCCATGTAAGTCTCTTGTCCAACTTTAGTCCCAGCTAGACAGGGTTATTTTCTTTAGGAGTGAGGTTTTCTGGGATATTATATACAGTATAATTTTCAGGATTGGTGGACTGTATGAAGAGTGTGGTGACGGTCTTGCTTTATTTATTTGAACACCCCAGATTTTTACCCTCTCTTCAACTTTATTTATTGGTTCCTTGATTCTCACCCTTGCAACTCTTATACATTCTGATTGGATCCATTTAGCCAGGTCATCTGCATGGAGAGCTATGAATGTATGGTGTGAACGGCTTTGGTATGTCATCCTTAAAATTATGAAGAGTGGAGGATAGAACACTTTCCTGTGTGGCACATTCTATCATGTTAACCATTTTCGTTTCCTTGGATTTTCATTCTTGCGTGTCTTCAACGTACAGTATTTTTTCTCTAATGTAATATTTGTCTTCGATTTCTTTCTGGGCGAGTTTTAACTCTAGACCCCCTTTCCAGACTATCGTAGACATTTATGTGATCAGGGAAGGTAGCTATGGGTTGTTTTTTTTTAAAAGGAAAGCGTCTTCTATTTCCTGGGCAAATGGTATGTTGTATGGTCGTCAGTGCTTCTGAATTCTATGAAACCTGATTGGAAATAATGTAGTAGATTGCTTGTTCAATGTTGTTTAAGAGCTTGTTATTGACCATTCTCTCCATAACTTTTCCAAAGTAGCTTAGTATACTGCTAGAATGTTGTTTTTTTCCTGTTGGTTTTCGTTTTCCTTTGGGATTGGTTTATTTTACGAGTACTTCTATTCATCCGAAAAGATTTCTTCTGTCCATGATTCATTAAAGAAGTCAAGGACTCTATTTCTTCTGTCCATGATTCATTAAAGAAGTCAAGGACTCTATTTCTTCCAAAGAGACATAGGTGTTGGATCATTTCATTGTAATTCAATTAGTTCTAGTGACCTTCTTTTTTGAAGTTCGGAATTGATATGCAATTTCTGATTCATGAAACGAAGAGGTCATTGTGTCTGGGCATGATTGCTGTTTATTTTTACAATGTTTGTTTTGTCTCTCGTCTTACTTCGGCAAGTTCTTGTTCTTGTTATGTTTATTTTGCTTTCTTCATCATAGGAATCTGCCAGGATATTTGTAGCATGTGTACCAATGAAAAATATTCCTTTGTCTTCAATTATGATACTGCATTGAGGGTTGTTCTCTTAATTGAAGCACGCAATCAGGTGCCACGTTTTGTTGAGTCTTTTTCCATGTTGAGAGTTGCTATTTGTTTCTTTCCAACTGGATCTAATGCTATTTAGCTTTTATCTCATGGAGATGGTGTAGTCTATTATGTTCGATGATTTTGATTTCTGTTGGTCTAGTTTTAATTTGGGATCTTTCAGCAGAGGTCTAATCATGCATTGCCAGGAGGTTTCTGTTCCAGAAAAAGTGTAATTTTGTCTTCGGATTATAGACATACTATTTCTTGTAGATGCCAGAATTATGTTTATTAGTAATTTTGCATCTTTTCGTGCTCTTATTGTAAAATGTATGTTCTACGGCACCAAATCGCATAGCAACAATTGCACACGCGTTTTTCAGTACTTGACTAACCGCATCTCCAAAAAAAGATGCGATTTCATCAAGCCATTCAAATCGTGCACACAAAGTCACCCGAACGGACCAATCGAGACAAGGACTATTACAACAACAACAAACATCCCGTACAGGTATTGAAATATCCTCAGTAACAACAAACACATAACATAATATCCGTATTAGTTATACAAGGGCCGATAGGTCTTCTTGTAAACATGGATAACATATATAGACAATACAATTTTGCTTCAAATTCTATCTTGTTCAATGTTGTTTAAGAGCTTGTTATTGACCATTCTCTCCATAACTTTTCCAAAGTAGCTTAGTATACTGCTAGAATGTTGTTTTTTTCCTGTTGGTTTGTATAAAATTTTATGTACACATACATAAAATGTATGTGTAGTTTTTCTTGTCTTTTTCTTCTTCTCGTTCGCAGTTAAACATGTTTACACATCAAATGGTTTTTTTTCTTCTCTACGGCGTCAGTAAGTATCCCATTTTGTCCTTTTGTATTTAGTTACAGCTAGCAATTCCGTGCTGTGGTTATTTCTATCACGTTGTTGTGGTATTACTTTTTCTGTTATACGTTGGATGTTTTCTGTTGCAAAGGAAACATCTGAAGTGCTATGAAATTTTCAATTTTGTCTTATGGTTGCTTCTAATAATTAAAAATAATGGAAATAGCAGTTCATGTGATCCTAATACAACGTCCTGGAATGAAAACTTGAGAATCAATTAAGGATCAATTAAATAATTTTGACAGAGAGTTCGTGGCCATTATCGAAAATGCTATAAGATTAATTATCACCGTATTCTTTTTTTTTTATTGTGATAAAGAAATCTTATGTGCCAAATTTTGCTGAGAATTTTTCCATGTTGAGAGCTTCTATTTGTTTTTTTGTTCAACATGTTCAACAACAAATGAGCAGAAGCAGAAGACAGAAGAGAAACTGCACACACAATTTACAATAAGAACACACAGTGTACGGAAAGATGCAAAATTACTAATAGACCAACAGAGAAACAACTTCTACCCAGTCAACATCGGAGGTCATAGATACCAAAATAAGATATGTGGATGATGGTGATGATGATGATGTTCGTCCGTCGTGATCGACGATGACCAAAACTCAACCATAATAATAATAACAATAAATAATAAAATAATAAAGTTAATAGTGCGTTTTTAAATGACTAGCAAGTCCAATGCGCGCACAAAATGTTCTTTTACAGAATTGACAACAATAGAAGGTATCTGTGTGAGGTTGAGATGTTTTTTCTTTTCTACGTGTCCGCTTCTGTCTTGCAGTTTCTTGTCTGAGTTCTTCTGCCGCTAGTGATCCCGTTCTAATGCTGTAACGCCAAGCCGTTCTATCCTGAGCGAGGCTCTCCCAAGCGGCTACGTCAATGTTAAGATGTTTCAAGGATGACTTGAGCGTGTCTTTGAAACGCTTTTTCTGTCCACCAGCTTTTCGAAATCCTGCCTTGAGTTCTCCATAATATATTTGTTTTGGCAATCGCGAGTTCTCCATACGCACAAGATGGCCTGCCCAGCGTGCCTGCGCCTTCATAAGTATTGTGTGGATGCTTATTGAGGTTGATTTTTCCAAGACCTCGTAGTCTGGTACTTTGTCCCACCAATGGATGTTTAGTAATTTACGTAGGCAGGTAAGATGGAAATGATTTAACTTTCTTGCATGTCTAGCATACACTGTCCACGTTTCGCAGGCGTATAGTAAGGTTGGTATAACAGCAGCAGGATGATACAACATTATTGGCACACAGTCAGGCAGGTCTCAGACACCTCATACACTCCATTAAAGTACATAGTGAAAAAAATAAAACATATTTCTGAGTCACAAAGTATGCATGCACGCATGAGAATAAATATGTGACATCAGCCATAACAGTGCCTCCGTCACAGCTTCTGCCTCCAGCGTAAGACTGCTCGTGGCTGCAGGTGAACGCACCTCGTGGTTGTAGTGAACGCACCTCGTGGTTGTAGTGAACGCACCTCGTGGTTGTAGTGAACGCACCTCGTGGTTGTAGTGAACGCACCTCGTGGCTGTAGTGAACACACCTCGTGGCTGTAGTGAACACACCTCCTGGTTGTAGTGAACGCACCTCGTGGCTGTAGTGAACACACCTCGTGGCTGTAGTGAACACACCTCGTAGTTGTAGTGAACACACATCCTGGTTGTAGTGAACACACCTCCTGGTTGTAGTGAACACACCTCGTGGCTGTAGTGAACACACCTCGTGGTTGTAGTGAACGCACCTCCTGGTTGTAGTGACACACATCCTGGTTGTAGTTAACGCACCTTCTGGTTGTATTGAACGCACCTCGTGGTTGTAGTGAACGCACCTCGTGGTTGTAGTGAACACACCTCGTGGTTGTAGTGAACGCACCTCGTGGTTGTAGTGAACGCACCTCGTGGTTGTAGTGAACGCACCTCCTGGTTGTAGTGAACGCACCTCGTGGTTGTAGTGAACGCACCTCGTGGTTGTAGTGAACACACCTCGTGGCTGTAGTGAACGCACCTCCTGGTTGTAGTGAACGCACCTCGTGGTTGTAGTGAACGCACCTCGTGGTTGTAGTGAACACACCTCGTAGTTGTAGTGAACACACATCCTGGTTGTAGTGAACACACCTCCTGGTTGTAGTGAACACACCTCGTGGCTGTAGTGAACACACCTCGTGGTTGTAGTGAACGCACCTCCTGGTTGTAGTGACACACATCCTGGTTGTAGTTAACGCACCTTCTGGTTGTATTGAACGCACCTCGTGGTTGTAGTGAACGCACCTCGTGGTTGTAGTGAACGCACCTCGTGGTTGTAGTGAACGCACCTCGTGGTTGTAGTGAACACACCTCGTGGTTGTAGTGAACGCACCTCGTGGTTGTAGTGAACGCACCTCGTGGTTGTAGTGAACGCACCTCCTGGTTGTAGTGAACGCACCTCGTGGTTGTAGTGAACGCACCTCCTGGTTGTAGTGAACGCACCTCCTGGTTGTAGTGAACGCACCTCGTGGTTGTAGTGAACGCACCTCGTGGTTGTAGTGAACGCACCTCGTGGTTGTAGTGAACGCAGAGAATTCTCTAATAGTTGTGCTACCGGAGAATGTCGAAAAATCCCACGCGCAGCTTTGATAGCAAATGATTGATCCATGAGTGTAGATTATTCAAGAGCAGCGTTGATGACGAATGATTGACACATGAATGTAGATTATCCAAGCGCAGCGTTGATGACGAATGATTGACACATGAATGTAGATTATTCAAGAGCAGCGTTGATGACGAATGATTGACACATGAATGTAGATTATCCAAGCGCAGCGTTGATGACGAATGATTGACTCGTGAGTGTAAATTATTGCATCATTTTTTGCAGTGCAACTTTTTTTCCCTGCAACTTCTGTTTAGTGTGATGATCTAGAGAACGTAGTATCTGCTGCATTCACTTCTCATTCACTTGCATTTACTTCACGTAGTATTCACTTCTCCTCAACATCACTGCAAGGTTACTTAAGGTTAAGGTATATATGTGTACTTTGTTCGCGTCCATGGATATACCCATAGGACACTAAGCTGAAAGGAATCTGTCTCACAAAATATACACACTAGTTGTGATTACTTCACATAACGAATGTGAAGATGTCAGGTGAATGTTTTCATCTGACTGTTTTATGGCCTTTCTTCATCGTACAATCTTACCTTCGTCACTTGTACAGAAGAATGCTGCAGTTTTACAGTATGCCGGTAGACTTACAAAAATCAAGACACTTTTACACTGTGCTTTTAGACCTACACAAATCAAGACACGTTTGCACTGTGCCGTTGTACGTACACAAACCAAGACAGTTTTACAATGTGCCTTTAAACATACATAAATCAAGACACTTTTACACTGTGCCGTTAGATGTACACAAATCAAGACGGTTTTACACTGTGCCTGTTAAACATACACACATCAAAAGGTAAATAAGAATCGTCTTCAGCGTTGCTTCTCAAATTCCTGCTAGTTAGGAATATTCAGCTCATAGCACGGAATACGCTGTGTCATCGTTTAAAGCTTGACTGAGATATGGGCTCCTTTTGGTGTGACACATGATGATGATTATATAGCTCCAAGGAAGTAAGAGTTTGTTACTCCTGCTCATGTGTCAGGCGATGGAGTTTTAATTTCAGCTCCAGCTGAAATTAAATAAACGCTGCATATATGGAAACTTTTTTTTACGGAGAACCTATTACAAGCGCATTACGGATCATAGAGGATTGTTTCTTAGCTCATGCGATTTTCAATGTTTTTTCTTTCATTGATTGACTGTAACCGTCAAAGTGACCAATTAAAATAACGGTTCGCTCGAATCAGCCAAATGTTGTGACGTTAACGTGGGTTAGTACAGTCTTATTTAATCTAAAGTCGGTTATAGGTAGTAGTAAAGGAAGGCGTACCTTGAGAACTAGGTTAAATGGCGTTGTCTATTTACGGAGGTGGACTTGAAGTCAGAAGTATCTAATTGAGTTCACACGTATGTTTTGTTAAGTGGTCCCTGCTCACCCACCAACTACTCATCTATTCCCACGCGCTCTTATGTTGTATCTCCTGGTGTTTCCCTTTCATCTTCACTCAACCCTCTCTTAATTTTTCTGGGGTTTTTTTTTTCAGCTGTGTATCTGCTTACTATTATTTGTGTCTTCCAATGAAGTCATATCGGTATACTATCTGAATACCTTCATTACTGTATCTCCGCTACAGACTTGCTTTTTTTCAATACGACATGTTATGTAAATAATAATTGGAACTGTTTATGTGATTGTATAATAATAATAATGGGAAATGGTTATGTGAGCGTAAATAATAATGGGAACTGGTTATGTGAGTGTAAATAATAATGGGAACTGGTTATTTGAGCGTATAATAATAATGGGAACTGGTTATGTGAGTGTATAATAATAATAATGGGAACTGGTTATGTGAGCGTAAATAATAATGGGAACTGGTTATGTGAGTGTAAATAATAATGGGAACTGGTTATGTGAGCGTAAATAATAATGGGAACTGGTTATGTGAGTGTATAATAATAATGGGAACTGGTTATGTGAGTGTAAATAATAATAGGAACTGGTTATGTGAGCGTAAATAATAATGGGAACTGGTTATGTGAGCGTAAATAATAATGGGAACTGGTTATGTGAGCGTAAATATATATGCGAACTGGTTATGTGAACGTAAATTAACATCAAATACTCAGCAAGCACACATTCAACTGCCGAAATCATGTCTAGTTTTTGTTCATCTTCTTCTGTAGTCTCTCTCTCTCTCTCTCTCTGTCTCTCTCTGTCTCTCAAGCACTTATCTTTAAACGCTGTATTTCGTCGAAGATGGATGTTTCTGGCATTTGGAGCAAATAAAACGATGACAGAGTATTTCCATTGTCTGAACTACATCCTGCTGGAAATCTTGTAGGTACAGTGTCCTGCTACAAGAGAGATCCAGTGGGAGTTTGAGAATGAACGTTAAAGAAGAAGAAGAAACACGATATTGTTCGATAAAATAATAATCATCATCATCAAGTGCCGTCTCCGCAACGAAGGTTGGCTGCAACGTATCTCCAACATCTCCTGTCTCTTGTCTTGGTGGTGCACTCTGCTAGACTGTAACCTGTCCATCGTGTAATGTTACTCTCCCACTTGTATCTCTGCCTACCTCTTGCTCGCTTCCCTTTGACTTTACCCTCAAGTAAGGTCTTCAATAGGGTGTCATGTCTTTTAATGTGTCCAAAGTATTTTATTTGCTTGATCTTTATTTCTCTTAGTAGTTCTTTCTTCATATTAAGTGTCTTTATCACCTCTTTATTTGTTTTCTTCTCTTTCCATGATGTTCTCCCTATTCTTCTATATTCCCACATCTCAATAGCATCAATTTTGTCTTCTAATTGTTTATTTAGTGTCCATGTTTCTGAGCCATACATTAATATGGAATAGATGTAGCATTTTATAATTCTCATTTTTAACTTGTTTGTAATTTGTTTAGATATTAATAATTTCCTCATGTCATTGAAGGTACTTTTAGCCATTCCTATTCTCCTTTTAACTTCTGTTTCACATCTGCCATCATTTGTGACTATGTGTCCAAGATATTGGTACTGTTTCCGCCGAAGACGGATGTGTCGGGCCATTGGCGCAAATAAAACGGCGACACAACGCATTTCCATTCTCTGGACTACATCCTGCTGGAAATATAGTCCTGTTACATTGTTACATTGTATAGACCATTGTCCTGTTACAAGAGATATCCAGCGGGAGATTGAGAATGAACGTTGAAGAAGAAGATACTGTTTTACGTGTTGTAGTTTCTCTCCCTGTATGTTTATGTTTACCTCCTGTTTTTCTGTGTCTTTGCTGATTATCATGGTTTTTGTTTTTTGAATGTTTATATCCACGATAAAATAATGCATTGTCTTCAATATGGTTATAATGTCTGCGCCTTTCGATGGGACACATCTATTATCACTTGTGGTGTTTGTTTCACATTTAACTAACTGTTCGCCTGTCGCTGTCGATCATGACCATTCAGCTCAATTGGGATAATGACGAACATGATGATGTCTGCAGTATGTCGGACTGCTACTAATGAGTCCTATTAGTGGCTGAATTTCTACCACACTATGAACATGTGTGGGCGGAGTCTGTTGGACATTGGGGAGCTCTTGTCTCTCTTCTTGCACTGTTTAGTTGCACATAATTATGTTTGAGTTCCCCTGTAGCTGCTGCACTATTTTAGATTTTGTGGCACCAGTTGGAGATGTTTTGCGTATTTTTGCCCCATAAATGTGTATCTATCTATGTTGAAGTGAGTCAGTGATATCGAAAGTGCCTATAACACGTTTATTCTGTCCTCCGGCATTGTGGGAGCCAACCTGGAGTTCTCAATATTAGCACCTTTGTTGTTATTTTTAACAGATGATGGTCTTTCATGCCGACCAGGTGACCTGTCCATCGTGTATGTGCGTTCATCAATATTATGTAGTAGTAATTACCACGCTTACAGTCCATATTTTAATTTCATCATTACTGCACTGTGATATATTTTGTGCCACAATTCGACGTTGAGCATCTTACGGAGGCAGCTTAGGTTGAAATGATTAAATCTCCTAACGTGTCTGTCCTATACTGTCCATGCTTCACATGCATAGCGAGGTGATGATACTACTGCTGCTTGATAAACTATGGTGACAGTCTTTATTTCACTTTTATCCATACATTTGATTGAAACTTCCAAATGTGGCACTAGCTATCGCCATTAAACTTATACAGAACGGGGAAGCCAACTTAAACAGAACGGTGTAGCCAACTTATACAGAACGGGGCAGCCAACTTATACAGAATGGGGCAGCCAACTTATACAGAACGGGGTAGCCATCTTATACAGAACGGGGTAGCCAACTTATACAGAATGGGGCAGCCAACTTATACAGAACGGGGTAGCCAACTTATACAGAACGGGGCAGCCAACTTATACAGAACGGGGTAGCCAACTGAACGGGGCAGCCAACTTACACAGAACGGGGAAGCCAACTTAATCAGAACGGGGTAGCCAAAGAATGGCTAAAAATCCAGTCTCCTCTTACGGAATGCATGACAGGTCACATCGCAACTGTTCCCTACCTCCCTTTCATGTACCGGCAAGACACAGGCCACGAGTTTGATATTGTAGCTAGAAACTATACAGCCGTTGTGCTTGAGAACAATTTGTTCCTTCATGGATCATTATGAAGTGTCTCATTCAGCTTGCCAACTTCTAAGGCGACACGCTGTGTAAATTCTAGGAATTGGCGGTATTTGCAATCAATATTCGTTAACGCCTGCAAATACTTGTGTCTTCAGGAAAGGTATAGACAATTTTTAAGACACACACTCAAGGTGATGAATATTCTTTATGATTGATTGGATTTTACTTGTATGTTCTATGACAGTAAAACAAAACAATTTACCAATTTACTTGTATATTGTTCGTGTTCGTTCATCCATCACAGGTGATGATGACCATTTGTTACATCCACTATTGAAAATTCTATTAGAGTTATGCCCTTCATTATGCGTTCGTATATGGCTAAAGAGCCCTATTCAAGCTATAAATGTCTTTGGACAGTTCAGGCATAGAATGACCACTGTAGACGGATCTTGGTCTATCCTCTTGTATATTATATGATAGCAAAACAGCATATTTAAAATGTATGTTCTAGAATAGCCAAACAGCATATTTAAAATGTATGTTCTATAATAGCCAAACAGCATATTTAAAATGTATGTTCTAGAATAGCCAAACAGCATATTTAAAATGTATGTTCTAGAATAGCCAAACAGCATATTTAAAATGTATGTTCTATGATAGCCAAACAGCATATTTAAAATGTATGTTCTATAATAGCCAAACAGCATATTTAAAATGTATGTTCTATGATAGCCAAACAGCATATTTAAAATGTATGTTCTATGATAGCCAAACAGCATATTTAAAATGTATGTCCTATAATAGCCAAACAGCATATTTAAAATGTATGTTCTATAATAGCCAAACAGCATATTTAAAATGTATGTTCTATAATAGCCAAACAGCATATTTAAAATGTATGTTCTATGATAGCCAAACTGTACATTTTTACATTGTGTTCTACGATAACTAAACAGCAACTTGTACGTGTATGTTACATAGTAGCAAAACAGTACATTTCCACACACACACACACACACACACACACACACACACACACACTTCCGTACACACACATATCACTAACAATACAGTTTTAGATAGTCGTCGGAACGTCATCATTGCACTCCGGAAACGTCCATAGTTGATGTGATCTTCCATTCAGTGTACCCACTATTACACGATGTCTGACAGTTCCAGGTCTTTGTTGACAAATATTCTTCTAAGATCGTAGAAACGATCATATCTGTCAAAGCCACACTTTAAGCCCAATAAATAAACAGCCTCATATATATACACACATACAGGATAATACTTACACACCTTGTTAGATACACACAGGCACACACATGTAGAATCACTGGCATTCGTATTCAAAACACGCACACAGTCAGATAAAAACATGCACCGACAATAGCATACACAACATTGCCACATAAAGAATCGCGTGTTCTCATACATAACCACATATTCACATATAAGAATGTAGAAACAGAACTACAAATACCCACACAGTAAGATACAGACAGAAGTACACGTACCCACACAGTAAGATACAGACAGAAGTACACGTACCCACACAGTAAGGTACAGACATGCACAGACATAGTTGCACACACCCACACAGTCAAGTACAGAAACAAACAGACTAAAGCATAACACACACAAATACAATGATAGGGAATACATAGAGAGAAGTACATGCACATATCAGGGGGCATAAATACACAAACTGAGGTACACATAGTCATAGACAAACATGCAAATGCAGAAGCACACACACAAGTGATACCAACATCCACATGTGCAGCAATTTTGAGCATCTATATGATAATTTCTAACGTGTATTAAATGATATCTAGTCACTTAATTTCTAGCTTATGTAACAGTTATGCTTCATTAATTCAAAGACATGAGTTCAGTTTCTTTATATTAAAACGTATGACCATCAACATAGTGGAGGTTGAGGCTCAGTTAATCTTGCCACCACGAGTGTACGTATTAATGTGCTCGCTGACGTTCTATTTATATTCTTTCTTTAGTGCATGCGAAAGCTTTGAATGTCTAATTAGGCATTTAGGAATTATTGAAAGTGCCTACATGCACTCAAATCTTAGTGGAAGTGACGACATAACATTTCAAACACCTTTCAAAGTATTTCATGTTTACTTCTCCTAATTCTTCATTATTCACAATCATATTGTTTGTTGTCCAACCACAGACCACATAAATTCACAGGACAAGGCGATCTGGCTGCAAATGATCTGGCTTCAAATGAGACGTCAAAAACACACAAAAGGCGTAAATGATTGACTTCAGTCGACTCGGTTTAGCTCATATGCACTCTACCCTCTCAACGAAGGGACATTAAAAAAAAGTAAAGTAACCCATAGCATTTATTAATGCCGTAGGGGTGTGAAATGTTAGCGATCTCACATTTCAGAGGCTCTGCAAATGAGGGCGGTAGCCATCTCTTCTCCCTCGCAGTCTTTACTTCCTGGATTAATCCGGTACCAATTTAAGGCTTGGTCGACCTGGGAGTCGTTGCGATCTGAAAAACATTTCCGCCTCAACTAGGGAATGAACCCAGGACCACTCATATGCGAAGCCAGTGCGCTAACCACTGCGCTGTGCTGCTCAACGAAGGGACATGTAACCTCGTAGCTTCAAGCGATAATCCCCAGATATCTTAAAATAAAAATTTAAAAAAAAAACACTTTTTAAACAAGGCGTCGCGGGGATTTCAATCTGCAACCTCGTGAATACAGAGCGATTGGCTTATCCCCTACGACAGAGAGATCCCCGTTAATTACACACGAGCAATGTCTGCTCTAAAGATGTTTGCCACTAATGCCTGTTTCGGATCCCCACTTTCAGACTGTCTTCTATGTTCTTAAAATTAGATCTCACAATAAGACTTCACCTTGTTCAGTATAAACTATAAGATATACGTTAATATGCACACATGAGCCAACAGAAGACACAGTTACTTGAAGATCAGAAAGATGACCATTCATGCCACTACCATAAAAATAACCTTGCAGGCGGAAATTAACCAGAACACCAATGAGTAGACTAACAAGAAAGTGTTCATCATTGTGTTACACTATTTACAAGAGGCAGGTTCGGACGGAGAAAGTCAATAGCTACGGTTGAAGTTGAACATCACATAAAGCATTTATCATCATCAATGTCAGCAGGTACACAGATACTTCGGTAGCGTGCCAGCTTCTGTCACATTATCTTCCGTTACCGATATTCTGTCTTCCATTGTTGGGTTCTTTACCTTGACACGCATTTGTTAAACCAAGCAGTCGCGCAGTTGACATCACGATACCATGTGAAACACCGTACCGGGTGAGAAAGTTGTAGGTTAATGATGAGAGATCCTACACAAATCAATGTAAACATCTAGATATTGGCAAATTACAGTGTTTCGGGATGTGAAGCTCAGGCTAGACACAGAAAATTTTGGGGATCCATTACAGCTAACAGGAGCCGCGTTAGCGCACTGGCTTCGCATATGAGTGGTCCTGGGTTCATTCCCCAGTTGAGGCGGAAATGTTTTCAGATCGCAACGGCTCCCAGGTCGACCCAGCCTTAAATGGGTACCGTATTAATCCGGGAAGTAAAGACTGCGAGGGAGAGGAGATGGCTACCGCCCTCATTTGCAAAGCCTGTGAAATGTGAGATCGCTAACATCTCACACCCCTACGGCATTAATAAATGCTATGGGTTACTTTACTTACTACAAACTTACTTACACCTAACAACTGCTGTAGTGTAGCTTGTTTGATCTGATAAATGAATGTTAATATTCTGTGACATAACAATCTGTCTTTTGTGCTGTCATCTTTTTCTTCAAGGGGAAGTTGCTAAGGGAGCGGAGGTTGTGAAATGTTAAGTCATTTGCAGACCAACCAGTAGGAGGCCATGTTTTGGAGTCCACTCGTTAATCGTGACATGGAATAGAAAATACTTCCGTGGTTCACCCAGTTACAGGGAAGTAGAGATCAAGAACTCATGCTTCGGGAAGGCCAATTAATGAGTCATTAAAAAAGTCGACGCTAATCATGAAGTTTCTGGTCAGCCACTGACTAGGCTGCTGAATACTTATGTTTCTGGTCAACCACTGACTAGGCTGCTGAATACTTATGTTTCTGGTCAACCACTGACTATGCTGCAGCATACTTAGGGGAAACGTGTACTATGACGATAGTACACATTTCAACTTTTAACTTAGAAACAAAAGTTTCCCCGTAGTCGTAACCTTCGATAACAGTTACCATGTTGTTCCGACAGACACTTTGTGTTACAACTAGTTACGGGCACGACGTGGGTGAGTAGAACAACAAAGAAATCTGTCGCAAGGGCAAGAGTTGTGCCCTGATGTCGACGACTGTTTCGGCGGAATTAGACTCGAAACACCGAGTCAGATGGCTGCTGGAACAGAGGGCGGAGCACTTATGGGAATGCCACACGTGCTGTGAGGCCAGTTTCTAATCAAGAATAAAGAACTTTTATCTTTTTCATTATGGCAAAAGCAGTACGGCATATCAGGCTTTACTTGTACACTCACTGCTAAGGAAGGTGTAAAGACTGGTTTTACAGCAGATATAAGCAGCACTTTGCATGCTAAGGTTCCATCAACAGCAGTATATCCCCATTTTTGTCCTAACTATTCTTTTAATTTATCTATTTCATTGCCCTGCGTATTGCTCGGTGCGGCATTCGGGAGTCTTCGTGCCAACGTCTGCATCAGGCGTGGTGTCAGTTTGACAACTAAGTTGGACGTATACCGCTCAGTGGTTCTACCAACACTGATTTATGCTGCGTCATCCTGGACTGTGTATGCGAAAGACGCTCGACAGCTTAACTCTTTTCACCTTCGGTGCTAAAGAAACCTCATGGGAGTACGTTGGCAGGATCGTGTACCAGACACGGAAATCCTTCAAAAGTCCCGTATGAAGAGCATCCATGCACTGCTGATTAGGTCCCAACTCCGAAGGACTAGCCACATCGTCCGTATGCCAGTCTAGCGTCTTCCAAAGATATTATTCTATGGGGAGCTGTGCGATGGTAATCGTTCAAGCGACGGGCAGAAAAAGCGCTTCAAAAATCACCTTAAAAAATCACTCACGCACTGCAGCGACGATCCTAGCTCCTGTGAGACTACAGCACTTTATCGCTCAGTTTGGACACCCATATCACAACTGGCATCGATAAATTTGAAAAATAAAGAACACTGCGGAAATTTACAAAAAGAAAGTGGAAGGACAAATACCATAACTCTCCTACTCCAAATCCTCTACACTCCTGCATGCACTGCAATAGAACTTTCCTGGCACGAATCGGACTCATCGGGCATCTACGAACTCACAAACCAAATTAGACATTCACAAATGTTTTGTTGTTTTTCTACTTGTTCATCACATTTATTGTTTTTTATGCCATGCTCATCTTCAGATGCGAAGGAGGAACACCATCACCATTCCTATCTGCTACTTTAGATCTAGAAAATATTTAATAACATCCAAAAACATTCACAAACTTTCAGCTCATGAATACTAGCAATTTGTACTGCAACTGTTCATGAATACTAGCAATTTGTACTACAACTGTTCATGAATACTAACAATTTCACTGCAACTATTCATGAATACTAGTAATTTGTACTGCAACTGTTCATGAATACTAGCAATTTGTACTGCAACTGTTCATGAATACTAGCAATTTGTACTACAACTGTTCATGAATACTAACAATTTCACTGCAACTATTCATGAATACTAGTAATTTGTACTGCAACTATTCATGAATACTAGTAATTTGTACTGCAACTATTCATGAATACTAGTAATTTGTACTGCAACTGTTCATGAATACTAACAATTTAACTGCAACTGTTCTTGAATACTAGCAATTTGTACTGCAACTGTTCATGATCTTTACCAACATCTTTTTTTTTAAATATTAAAAGGTAGAATGTCACACAAGGAAAGATATTTCGATATGCATGATTTTGTAAAGCAGGTTCCAGTTGTGAAATTATATGTTCAACACCATTTTTGTCTGTGAATTTGTCTGAATGAATCAGTTGACTTGACCGACAATGTTTGCTACATACCACACATGATTTAGTTTGTGTTCAGTCCTTTCATGGGATACATTTAATCCACTTTTATCTAAGCTCAATATCCGAAGGTAATTGAAATACAGTCACATACACGTTGGTTGTATGATAATTAGAAATGCAGCAAGGAACACAACACTTTAGAGGTGTGTATGCTGCCTTTCTCGTATGATATTGTTGTGTGGTATATTTGTATGATAATTTAGAAGAAATTAAATATAAGTTCTTAGATACCATAACAAACTAAGTTTAATGTTCTAACAATATAACAATCAATATAAACAATGCAGTGAAGCGGAACAACAAAAATAATTACGTAGAACTGGTTTTCGATGTTTCACTTGAATACAAAAGACAATCACTAAGACTAAGGGGTTATGAGATGTAAACACGAGAACATACAAATTAATATACACAAGACAGTATCAACGTTTCGAACCGTTAGGTCTTTCTCAAGAATATATAAAACAAAAACAAATATATAACAATATAACATGATCGTAGAAATTTTTACAAAACAAGAGTCAACATGTTTTCTATACTGGAGACTCTCATGCCAAGGATTCTAACTGCGGATTGGAGAGAAGAATCCATGCGTTTGAAAACAAATGTTATAGACGGGTGTCGGACATCTGGTAGCCAGAGCATAAGACCAATGTGTTTGTGCATGATATAATTAAAGTACTATCGTGTCAACAATAACCATTGTTAACAGTAATGAACTTAGTAAATCATGTGGTAATGAATTATCCCTCGTAATGAGATGTCCGTCGATGACAACAGATGTTTTTCAATGTACGGTGGAGGGTAGAAGAAGACGAGGTAGGAGAAGAAGACATGGCTGGATAATATCAAGGTCTAGACAGGGTGTGAAGTTTCCAATCTTATCAGGATGGTAGAGAATGGAGATGCATGGAGATCTTTCTGCACCAAATATCTCAACTCCTACAACCCTGGCGGGTTATGGGTTATATTATTATTATTATTATTATTATTATTATTATTATTATTATTATTATTATTATTATTATTAATTATTATTATGAATTATTGGTCGAATTTGTCGAATATCTAATTTAATCATTTACCCATGTTAAATCTGAAGCAATCTTGTCTCTCCTTTGTCTTCGTACGCCTTGCGGCGGACCCTCTTAAAGCATTCCGCTGACCGTCCTGAGAAGGAAGTATGAGGGTGATCTGCGTTGTGTCATATTTTACAGCAAGATGCGATATTCGTCCCTTTCGACCTGACACATCCGTCTTCAGCCAGCATTTTGTGGGGCCGGGTTAGCATTCCCGTATTTTCTATTCCTAGTACTTGGCCAGGCTACAGCAGGTTTGTTGAATCTTGTCTCTGTTTATGCATTATTTATTGTTATAAGAAGATCTACATTTCTTGTAGTATGGATGTGTAACTGTACTTACATGTATTAAATGTATACGTTCCTGGGTGAATGCACATACCTGTTCTCATGTGCGTATATTAATGCAAGTGTCTCCACCGATCACTGCTATTCATACTAACTTGAGAAAATACATCTTGAAAATACATCAAAATACATTGACTAGGAATCACAATGGATTCTTGGATTGTTGAAACAAAGAAAAAAATAACGCGTAGCAAGATCTGGTGGGTGTGACCATAATGGAGGCAATGAAATGATATAGGGTGGCCAAATACAGAAAACGTGTTACCTCAAATTACAATGGGAATCAGTGTCAGCTCAAAGTACCCGATTAAAGTCATGTCGGATACCTTCATATTTTTTCGGTCTTCCAGTACGTTTCCTAATTATATTGTTGGTTTTCAATTACAAATAAAATGTTCTATAAAATATTGTTTGTTCAATTATTACTATATAATCGGAAGATGTCATTAATGAATGCAAATGTTATCATTGTGTCTGGTATAGTTGCAAGTGCAGTCTGTGTACAGTATCAGATTATCCAGTGGTTCATGTAGATCACGGTCTATCGGCCTCAAGTCTTTTATAAATTCAGCGATAACAGATTAACTTGTCAATAGCCACGATCAAACCCACAAGTCTATTTGGGTTACTACGGGAATATTTTAGGCTAAGGAAACAAACCCTGACGGGAAAACCCCACTGCCTAGCGGGTTAGCACGGGTATGCCGTATTCTAAGGGAGTAAATTTCAATTTAAAAATTCGGATGGGGGACCCTAAGGAAGCTGATGCTCGCATTTAATCATTTTCTGGCATATCTTGCAGTTCTGCTTGATTCTAAGTGTATCGGCTTTGCCTTTCTCTTGGAAGTCATCAGCGGAATCGAGAGGGGGTTAGTGCGAAATGGGCAAGGTACTTTCTCCATATAAGCCGCCGGACTTAGCATCATCGCCTTAAAAAGTCCCATGTGCTGAGAAAATGTTCAAATGATTCATTTTTCTATTTACCTACTGACCGTCTGCAAGACATTCATATATATATATGAGTGATATATGAGAGTGTGTGTGCGTTTCATGCTATGTCTGGCCAACATATAAGGGATTGCGCCCTATTATGATTGATCGTCTCCATGAATACACGGGAAACAGCACACAATTCTATACACGGGAGACAGCACACAATTCTATACACGGGAGACAGCACACAATTCTATACACGGGAGACAGCACACAATTCTATACACAGGAGACATCACACAATTCTATACACGGGAGACAGCACACAATTCTATACACGGGAGACAGCACACAATTCTATACACGGGAGACAGCACACAATTCTATACACGGGAGACAGCACACAATTCTATACACGGGAGACAGCACACAATTCTATACACGGGAGACAGCACACAATTCTATACACGAGAGACATCACACAATTCTATACACGGGAGACATCACACAATTCTATACACGGGAGACAGCACACAATTCTATACACGGGAGACAGCACACAATTCTATACACGGGAGACAGCACACAATTCTATACACGGGAGACAGCACACAATTCTATACACGGGAGACAGCACACAATTCTATAAACGAGATGGTGTACTTGTCCCTTCCCTCTTCATCGTCATCTTTGTTGTCTTTCTAGAATACGTATTCAATGATTCTGTTGGTGATGTTTTTATCCGCTTTAGACCTGACGGCTCACTCTTGACTTTAGGTCTTTAGAGAGAAAAAACGAAAATCACCGAGGCTGAAAATCCCTGGACCTTTTTGCTGATGATGCCGGCATGGTTTCACATTCTCGGGATAACATGCAATCTCTGATCACTAGCATGCTTACGATATTACCTCTCTTATTTAACTTGCGAACTTACCTCTCGAAGTTTTAGAAAAACTGTGGCTTATGTCAAGAAACTACTGCTCTGACAACTATCCGCTTCATGTTGAACATCTCAGTCAAGTACACAAATTATGTTACTTAGTTCCCACAGTCGCAATCCATCATTCGATGAAAAAATTAATACACGAATAGAAAGTACAGGTGGAAAGTCTGACAGATTGTCAAGACGAGCTTGGAAAAACATATAATTAACATTTCATACCGGATCTCCTGATCGGAACATGGGTATCACACTTCAGACGTGAAAACAGACTCAATATATTTAAATAACCAAATGGCCGGAGGGTGTCAGACAAAGTGGAAGGTGCTGCAGTAACCAAAGGAACAAATAGTAATGCAAAATTAGTTATTCATAGTTAGGTTTTCCTAGTAATCTGTTTAACTAATTTTTTTAATCAATATATTTAAACTTGGCTGTCTTGGCAACATAGTGACAAGCAGGTGACAGAACAATATTACAAATACAGTGGGGGTTGCAACGAGCAAAATCACCATCAACAATAGGAATACTCATCGTTAGACGACTAAGATGACTGGGTCACGTGCGAATAATCAACTGCAACCGTATCCCACGGATGATATTGTTTTATGACATTTAGGAAGGGATATTTTCACTATTTGTTGGATACACACCACTCCTGAGATACATATGTGAATATGAGATACACAGATGTATGCATGAGATACACAGATGTATGCATGAGATACACAGATGTATGCATGAGATACACAGATGTATGCATGAGATACACAGATGTATGCATGAGATACACAGATGTATGCATGAGATACACAGATGTATGCATGAGATACACAGATGTATGCATGAGATACACAGATGTATGCATGAGATACACAGATGTATGCATGAGATACACAGATGTATGCATGAGATACACAGATGTATGCATGAGATACACAGATGTATGCATGAGATACACAGATGTATGCATGAGATACACAGATGTATGCATGAGATACACAGATGTATGCATGAGATACACAGATGTATGCATGAGATACACAGATGTATGCATGAGATACACAGATGTATGCAAAATGAAAAACATTTGTATTGACTACAATAAATGGGTAAATATGACAAATGTGAGGCATAAATAGCACTGGACATGGAGGTGGATATTACACAAAACTGCGTAAACTTTCAACAGAAAGTTTTTCTAGAGGGACACACTAGACCACAAATGTTATACGTAAAGAAAAGGCCTTTACTGCATCATATATCAATGCAGTGATTAATTAATTCTACAGAAAACTCTACATAAACATTAGAGCCTTACGCATAACTTGCTAATATATATATATATATAATTGGTTACTAATTGTGAACCAACATAAAATGCTCAGTTTTCCTTAGTAAATGACTAAAAGTATTTATATTGACGGTTTCCGCAGCTTTCTGTTCGCTAGGTGACTACGCTTCTCATTATGAATAGAAATATATAGATATATATGCCGTAAATATCTATAACTGGTTAGGAAATGCGTATTCCATTGAGAAGTGGTATGATTTTCATAAGAATAACCATATTTAACCATATACATATAACCATATTGGTATTTTAAGCTATGATACTGGTGAAAGCAATCACTTTGAACCTTTCAACATCGGTACAAACATGTAAAATGTGGCGACATTATTTTGTGCAATATTAACTCAGTGTCAATAAAAGTTTATAGAATCAAGAGAAAGCACATGAATAAACAAATAAATAAATGGACCTCTTGAAGACTTTCTCAGCTTCACACTTCCAGAGTACATGAGCTCAAAGGATCTGACCCACAAAAGACTTGGATGTGAGGAGATCTTAGACGAGTGTATCTCACGGTCGCCGGCCCGGATCGTATCACCATCTTGTACTTGTATGGTCCTCTTTGTGCCTGATCTAAATCTGCTGAGACCAACAATATTTATTCTCGGTCACGGATTACTAGAATTTTAACGCAGAGTCAACAATGAAAAAAAATACATGGCGCCACTTTTGGGGTGGAAGTTGTTATGTCTGTACAGTACAGTGTATATGTTTTCTTCTGTTGCCTGCAGATACACATATTTATAAGCACAATAATACAAAACATATAAATGTGATTCATGTATACGTACATGCTGTGTATTCAACAAATTCTGCCACATCAGACGATAATTAGAGATATCATACGTACATATTCACGAACAGACAAATGATAATTAGAGATATCATACGTACATATTCACGAAACAGACAAATGATAATTAGAGATATCATACGTAAATATTCACGTAACAGACAAATGATAATTAGAGATATCATACGTACATATTCACGAAACTGACAAATGATAATTAGAGATATCATACGTACATATTCACGAAACAGACAAATGGTAATTAGAGATATCATACGTACATATTCACGAAACAGACAAATGATAATTAGAGATATCATTCGTACATATTCACGAAACAGACAAATGATAATTAGAGATATCATACGTACATATTCACGAAACAGACAAATGATAATTAGAGATATCATACGTACATATTCACGAAACAGACAAATGATAATTAGAGATATCATACGTACATATTCACGCAACTGACAAATGATAATTAGAGATATCATTCGTACATATTCACGAAACAGACAAATGATAATTAGAGATATCATACGTACATATTCACGAAACAGACAAATGATAATTAGAGATATCATACGTACATATTCACGAAACAGACAAATGATAATTAGAGATATCATACGTACATATTCACGAAACTGACAAATGATAATTAGAGATATCATTCGTACATATTCACGAAACAGACAAATGATAATTAGAGATATCATACGTACATATTCACGAAACAGACAAATGATAATTAGAGATATCATACGTACACATTCACGTAACAGACAAATGATAATTAGAGATATCATACGTACACATTCACGTAACTGACATATGATATAGAGATATAACAGATTGTTGATTTCCAACTCTCGTCCTCCAACGTTGGGACCATTGTGTTCATTTATTAACTTGTGAATCTAACATTTATGCATGTACATGCCACTTGCAACACAGCAGTAAAACGTTTCTTTCTCTAGAACTTCTCTACCTGTAGCTTATCAACGTCTTGCTTTACAAAAGGAATGAATAAATTGGACTTGATTTATCAATGCACTTGGAAACTGAATGACCATTGAGTAGTGGAATACAGATTAGCTTACATCTAAACAAAACCAAGTTTATATAGAAACAACAATAATTCGTATACACACAAAGCAAATCTAATTCACATGAAACAAATAGCTCACATATGAACTAAACCTATTTCATAACAAGAAAAACATAATTCAGATGCAAACACTACCTAATTCACATTGACATAAAACATAATACACATAGAAACAAATCCTTTTTCACATTCAATCAAAATATATTGTTTAAAAAATATTTGTTCTTAGGAAACAAGAGCTTCATCGCCCGCAAAACTTAGGAATAAAAACAAACTTTAAAACATATTTTTTAGAAAGGTCGCGCTGATATTTGCATTTTAAAAATAAAAAAAATTAGTAGCATATCCTTTACAGGACTTAGCTATCAGCCCAGCAATTGTTGGCTGTTGTGATTTTCTAGGACATATAAATACGTTCACTAGTTTGCCATTGCTTTCTGAACGGTCACTACACAATTGTCTGTGGCGGGGATCGAACTCGGTACCTTGGCTGTCACAGACGCTCTGTACCACTTCGCCACAGAGCAGAAATAGGTCAGTGCTTTTGTTCTGTTGATTGGTGTTATTACAGGGAACATGTCAATGCAGAGAATCTGATAACAAGTCTAGACAGGGGAGACAAATAGGATGTGTATGCCCTGTCCACTTTATGTATTCAATAGTAACCATGTGTTTTCTTAGCAGAAGTTTTAACTCCATGCATGCTTCAGAAAGCAAAAGGTAAAGGTATATGTCACATGACAGCAACCTGCCGTCGGGGATGAAAATAACTCTTCATGTACTAAGCCGCAGCAACTATTAGGTGGGGTGGCCAGTTCCCTTCCTTGCTGTCTTTACCTCCCCTAACCTCCCCATGTATCAGGTACTCATTTACAGCTGAGTCGACTGGAGGAGTGGTCGTGTCAAGCGAGGAATCACAATCCGATTTTTTTTATCCGGGCGTGATTTCGAACCTGGCACGCTGTAACCCGGTGATAACAAGCAAGCTCACTATGAACTAGACTTCCGCGCTCCTCAAAAGTAGTTACTTGAGAAAGTAGTAACTGTCTACAAGGTCATGTGTTGACGACAGTTGACGTCTAATCCCATGCTGATGGTCACTAGTGCTTCACATGATGGATAATTGAATAAAGAATGAGGAAACATCTGGAAGGCCCAGAAGTGCGAGAAATGGACTGAATAAATATTATGGCGAAGTGCTATTTCAGGTCTCTTGTTAGTTTTGCTCTTAGAGATGTGTCTCTCTTCCAGATCGTGCTACTTGGAGTCGTCAGTTAAGTACCCGAATGAAGAGAATGCTCTCATGAACAGTGAATATCTTGGACATCCTTTATGGGCTTGGTTCATATTGAGAATAGAAAAATACGGTTAAACACAATATAGGATGAGATACATTTGAGTGAGATAATTCCTTTGGACGAGTAGACTCGTTCGGAGATTTCCATAAGTATATTCCAGAAAAGTTGCGAAGATAAACCACGACGAGAATGTGAAAGTAGTTATTGCTGGATGATAGATGAGAAGATTGTCAGTTCGAAACAGATGTACGTTCGAGCATTGTGTAGAAGTGACTTTATCGTTCATAGTTAGACGTTTAGGAAATGTTTATTATCAGAAGTGAGAGATCAGGCCTAAAGTAAAGTTAGTGGAAGTGTTGTAGCTAGAAGTTAGGAACGTTGATGTACTTGGGTTGTGCGAATCAATCAATATCCAGTGAGTGTTTCACTAGTATTTTACAGATAACAAAATACGAAAAAAAACACAGATCTAAAAAAATTAAATTATAATAAAATAAACAATTAGGTGATATCCATAAATAAAGTCGACAAATTAGGGCATCCGAAGGTGTTAATCTGGCCCTGTTGGTACATGTATGTATTGGTACACTTGTACCAATACAAGTGTACTTGAACCCTGAATACTTGAACCCTGGGTCCGCATAGAGCAATGCGTTCCCTTTGCACCCCAAGTACTTTTAATATTACATTTAATTAAACAACCCAAAATAAATATTTCAAAAGCATCAATCAATCAAGTGCCATGCCGAATGGCGTAGGCGATCTGGTTTCTACACGACTCTCTGTCTCTTGTGTTGTCAATAAGCTCGGTTGGTGAGCTTCTACCGTGTCACGATACAAGCCCATCTAGTAACTTTTCTCTTTGTCAACCTCCATCTCTTCTCCATTTGATCTTTCCAGTGGTTATTAAGTGTTCAAGCTGTGTTCTTCTCAGCACATGCCCTAGAAACCTTGACTGTCTGCCCCTAATGTTTGATATGATTGATCTTTTTACGCCAGCATCAATGAGAACCTCTGCATTAGTTTTCTTGGCTGTCCATGGTATTTTCATAATTCTTCTCAGAAACCACATTTCTGTAGCCTCCGATTCACTTTGAATTTTCTTGTTTATAGTCCATGCTTCACATCCATAAAAAAGAATTGGTTCGATATAACATCTCAGCACCCGAATTCGGGTCTGCATTGATAGAATTCCATTGCAAAAAATGGTTCTCATTTTGTGGAATGCTGATTTGGCTTGTTCTGTTCTGCTCTTTATCTCACTTAGCATCTACCTCCTGATGTTAACAGGGTGCCAAGATATTTTACTTTTTCAACTTGTGCAAATTTTGTGTTATTAATTATTATGTTGCATCTTGGTGGTGTATGTCTCTTTGATACAACCACTATTTCTGTTTTCTTCTTGTTTAAACTGCGGCCTTTGTTTTCACTTTCCTTCACTACTTTATCTTTATTAACTACTTTCAAAAGTATAGCTCACCTTATAAGTCCCACGGTGTCAATGCGCCGTGTAAATACACACGTTATCACATACCTGACATATATGTAAATGTGCAAATTATTCGGTGTTAATAAACAAAATCTACGAGAATGGATTCCACAATTCAGAAAATTTTTTTCTAAAATTAATTAAACTGTACAGTTTTAGATGCAGCAATTGAATACTTTTCTTCTTCTTCTTCTTCTTCTTCAGCACTCGCTCTCAAATAACCACAACGAATATTTCGTGTGATTTCCGCCGGAGAGCGTGAGGTACGTTGTGCTTCAAGTTCCACAGTAGAACTGTGATTATTTGCACCGCTGTTGGCCACTTGAGGTCCAGAACATCTTCCTTTCTCTTCGCGAGCATGTTTCCGGTATAGGAAGGCTCGACATTAGAGTTGGTTTAGGTCTTCTTGCTTTTCCGAGCTCCCACGATTGGGTCTGGGTCTCTGCCTATAAGGATTACAGGTAACTAGAAGCTCGTCTCGAGCTAACAGAGCTTATAGTTCCCCTTTCCTAGGAACTTTTTACTTTTCATTTGCAGTTCGCGCTGCCCTCTGGCGCTGTTCTGCCCTTTCATTGTGTCATTGTACTCATTATGACATATATTTGTTTCTCTCCATGCACCCAACTTTACGTGCCATTAACATTGGCCGCCCCTCCAATGTTCTGACTGGACTAAACAAGCGTCACTGTATGTCGACAGTGTCGCTGTTATTGGTGATGCAAATGGTGTTGGAGATATTGTCTGTCTCTTTTGCAGTCTAATCTATTTCCATCTGCTTCCTCCACATTCTCGGACACGATCCCCAAATGATTTGGCCAGAATCAGCACGAGCTGCTGTTTTCTGTTTCCATGGTGCACCGCGAGGATCCATGTTGCTGCGGCTTAGTACATGAAGAGTTATTTTCATCCCCGACGGCAGATTGCTGTCATGTGACATATACCTTTACCTTTTGCTTTCTGAAGCATGCATGGAGTTAAAACTTCTGCTAAGAAAACACATGGTTACTATTGAATACATGAAGTGGATAGGGCTCACATTTGGGATCTTAGTTATCTGCTAACCCTGGGTCCGCATAGAGCAATGCGTTCCCTTTGCACCCCAAGTACTTTTAATTTGACATATTCTTTCCAGAACGTGGTCTTCCTTATGGATTCTTTGATAATTCTGCGATTCTGGGCGAGTTGACCTGCCACAATTAGACATATTTAAGCAATCTGATATATCACTGCACCATCGTCATTTTGGGCGCTTTTTTCCCCTTTGTCGTTAACTCTGCCTTCAGCTATTAATCGTTCCATGTTGTTATGTCTCTTTATATGAACAAAAAAATACAGCTTTTGTTAGGGTGTTGTTAAGGAGCCAGCCCTCTCCGACGTTTCACTTGAATACAGCAATTATAATTTGTTACAACATTTAAAACACATCTTTATTGTATTGCAGTTAAATATTTGACACTTTTAGTGAGACTGGAGAGACTTTTGTTACTGTGTTTTGTTCTTTAGCTTATTAATTCTGGTATGAACTGATGACCAAAAGAAAACATAAAGTTGCAGGTTGTTCCTGTTTCGTCTTTAAGCAAAGTCATAGCAGAAAATGCAGCTTCAGGCAGATATGTAGTGCAAATCAAAGAAGAAATATCATTGCATTTTCACACATATTTGGATTTTGTTTTTATTTCTTATCCAGAATTTTGAATTATCTCAACTACATAAAGAAAGGCAAGGACAAACAGAAGTCTGACAGATATAGACCAATAAGCATAACCAGCTGTGTCTGTCTGCAAGACATTGTAAAAAAAGAAGATCAGGAGAAGCTTGAAATGGTACCTAGAATCAGAGTAATTATTGGTACCAGAACATGCTGGATTTAGAGATCACAACAGTACAGATGACAAAAATGACATTTATATCCCAGATCATTGAAGAAGTGTTTCAGAAAAAGAAATTTTTTTTCACCCTATGTACAGATCTCCAAAAAGCTTCTGACAAGGTTTGGGTAATGGACTGATAGTAAAGCTGCAAAGGAACAGTTTCAGGGGGTCACATGAGTAAGTGGATGCGATCATTCCTGCATAATCGAATTGCAGGAGTCACTCATGAACTGTCACAACAAAATAGGTTTTCCTAAATCATGGAGTTGCTCCAGGCTCTGGCACTGTCTCCAACTTAATTTCTTGTGTTTATAAACAATCTAAACTGCGAACTGCCACATATAACTATGTTATTCATTTACCCATGCTAATCTTGTCTCAGTTTGTGTATTATTTATGTTTACAAGAAGGTCTAAAGTTTAGTGTAGTATGAATGTATAATTGTACTTACATGTATTAAATTGTACTTACATGTATTAAATTGTACTTACATGTATTAAATTGTACTTATATGTATTAAATTGTACTTACCTGTATATGGTCATGGATGAATGTATATACCAGTTCTCATGTGCGTATATTATTGTCTTTGTCTCAATCCAACGATGATATTCGAAGTAATTTAAGAAAATACATCTTGTCTTTCTCTCTTAACTAGAAATTCACGTTGGATTTCTGAAACAAGAAAAAGTCACACTGAGCAAAATCTGGTGAGTGTGACGAAGTGGAGGAAATAAAATGTGTTTCATTAAAAATTCACATCTTTCTTAGTGATATTGTGTGGATGAATATAGAAAACGTGTTACCTCAAATTGCGTTGGGAACCACAGTCAACTCTAGGTACACAATTAATATTCTGTCTAACACATTCTTATTTTCTCTGTATTCCTGTGTGCTTCATAAATATGTTGTTGGTTTCCCTATAGTAATAAAATATCCTACAAAAAAGAAGCAGTAACACAGCAGCAAAAGCAGAGAAATGGATGGTAATGATCAACGGTGAAAAATCCGCAATAACACTCTTCATGTTCTCACATAAGAACAAAGCAGGATACATAAAACTTGGAAATACATGTATCCAACCAGAAAAGAAGTGGGTGTATCTGGACACTAGATAACACATCTAGGTACCACACTAAATAAGAGATAGGAATGGGGGTGAGGGATCATTGAAGCAACATTAAAGAAGGTACAATTAAACCATTACTAGAATATGGATCAACAGCATGGACTTCAGCATCAAATTCCCAATTAAAACCTCTGGACAAGATACACAGGTAGGCCTAAAGGAAGTCATACGAGAAGTGAGCATCCAGTGAAGGGTAATACTACAGTGGATACCATCCCTCTGTGGTATACGAGGAAATGAAACAGCAAGTATGCTAGCAAAAGATGGAGCAACACAGTAACTAAAAGACCAAGAAATCACTTACCAGGAAAAGAGGATCCTCTTCAATGTTACCCATGCTAAATCTGAAACAATCTTGTCTCAGTTTATGTATTATTTATGTTTACAATAAAGTCTAAAGTTTCTTGTAGTATGAATGTCTAATTGTACTTACATGTATTAAATTGTACTTACATGTATTAAATTGTACTTACATGTATTAAATTGTACTTACATGTATTAAATTGTACTTACATGTATATTGTCCTGGATGAATGTACATACCAGTTCTCATGTGCGTATATTATTGTCTTTGTCTTAATCAACGATGTTATTCGAAGTAATTTAAGAAAATACATCTAGTCTTTCTCTAGCCCAAAGTTCAAAATACCAAAGGACAATTATCACTATATCGACAGAGTTCAGCAGGTTATTATCTTCCGCATCAGAAAATGACACAACACATTAAATAGCCACTTAAATGGAATAGGACTGGTTCCATTATCTATGTGTCCATGTTGGCAGGCAGCACTTGCTGCCGAACAGGTTCTACAAGACTGCAGTACACTAAGCCAGGTGAGGGTGGGGCACTGGCCCACAGATGCAAATATCCACAGAAAACTGTAAGGAAACCGTAAGGAGCCTTAAAATACAGCAGCTTTTATTAAGAAACCCGGACTTGATGTGTAGCCATATCAAACTGCGAGCGAGAAAAAAGGGGATCACTAAGTCTATTCTGTTCCTGTTGGTAAGCTCGAAGAGGCTGTGTAGATGGGTTGTTGGGTTGACATCCTCTCTCTTGGGAAAATAGAACACGACATATAGTACTAGGAAACAAGGAAAATAGAGAACTCCCATAACTACTAGAAAACAAGCAAAACAATTATCAAATATTACACAAAATGTAAGTATCTTTTCTTTGCCAGTAAAACATTCCCCTGACCAAAATCGTATCTACATTCCTGGCTGACAATAGTCAGTGGACAATAATAATGCTTGCTTCCAGTGCTAGGAAAATCATTCTCAATTAAACCTATTATAAGTAGATTTCAGATTGATAACCGTTACTCGTCTCTAAACCTGCTTGAAATCGTTGAAGAGATGCATACTAAAAAGCCGAATTGTAACTTGTTCCCCATTTATCCCAGTAGCTACTAAGTTATGCTTGGAAATATCTGACGTTTCTCAAAATTCAATACAAATTTACACGTCATTATTTTGTCCAGTTTATTTCGTATTCTAACTTCCAGTGAAATGAATCAAGAGTCCCATCACACAAAAAAAACTGTAAACTAGGATTCTTGCTCTAAATGACAACATGGATATTTCGTATATAAACAATGTCCCAGCGAAATATAGTCCATGACTAACAAAGGTATTTCGTATCTAAACACTGTCCCAATGAAATATAGTCCATGACTAACATGGGTATTTCGTATCTAAAAGCTGTCCCAGCGAAATATAATCCGTGATTAACATGGGTCTTTCGTATCTAAAAGCTGTCCCAGCGAAATATAGTCCATGACTAACAAAGATATTTCGTATCTAAACTCTGTCCCAGCGAAATATAGTCCATGACTAACACGGGTATTTCGTATTTACTTGCCGTCCCAGCGAAATATAGTCCATGACTAACAAAGGTATTTGGTATCTAAACGCTGTCCCAGAGAAATATAGTCCGTGGCTAACATGGGTATTTCGTATTTACTTGCCGTCCCAGCGAAATATAGTCCATGACTAACAAAGGTATTTGGTATCTAAACGCTGTCCCAGAGAAATATAGTCCGTGGCTAACATGGGTATTTCGTATCTAAACGCTGTTCCAGCGAAATATAGTCCATCAAGAGACCTATGGGAATCCAACGATGAAATAAAGGACACAATAATAGAGGAAATAGACGGTTCCTTATATGGCATTACTCTTCTTCATCGTTTTTCAGTCAGTTATCAAATTACATCTGCTTTCTCTCATAGAGAAAGTGAATATTAGAACAAAACATAAACATGATCGAATAGAAGTTTTACATTGAAAGAACGTTTCTCCTGATCAATCACGTCACTATATCGTGAGTACATAGATAATGACGTCACAATATCGTGAGTACATAGATAATGACGTCTCCATATAGTGAGTACATAGATAATGACGTCACCATATCGTGAGTACATAGATAATGACGTCACAATATCGTGAGTACATTCATAAGAATGATATGAGAGCACACAAGAGATCAGGATACATAATCAGTTATCAACTTTCACCAATACTTCTCTACCCCTAGATCAAGATGGAAATCAAAAGACATAATCAAGGAGGAAATAAAGACTTTTTTTTTGTCTGACGTTGTTCACCAGTGAAATTGTTCTAATTTGTTCTATTTTAATGTTACGGAAAAATATAATTCAGTGAAATTGTAACATAAGGCACATCATTATTCATGAGTGTGTCAATTGAAAATCTAACTTGTTAACAAACTTTCAAATACTCGGTAGAGTTCTCCAATGTGATTGTGGGTCGTTTCGCAAGCTGGACATAGACATCATATAGTCAATCATGTTTCTATGATTAAACTTCTATAACTGGATATACACAACATAGAATTAATTATGTTTCTATGATTAAATTTATATAACTGGACATAACATAGAATTAATCATGTTTTTACGATTAAACTTCTATAACTAGACATAACATAGAACCAGCGCCGGTCTTAGGCCATTGCAACCTATGCGGCCGCAGTGGGCTCCGCACTTTCATAGGCCCATAAATTCATATTAGAATTTATTGTATTATCTTCTTCCCTACCTAGACTGGGCCCCGCGCAATTCGTTTCGCATAGAGCCCCGCAATTGTTAGGGGCGGCCCTGCATAGAACTAATCATGTTTCTATGATTACACTTTTATAACTGGATATAACATAGAACTAATCATGTTTCTATGATTACACTTTTATAACTGGATATAACATAGAACTAATCATGTTTCTATGATTACACTTTTATAACTGGATATAACATAGAACTAATCATGTTTCTATGATTACACTTTTATAACTGGATATAACATAGAACTAATCATGTTTCTATGATTACACTTTTATAACTGGATATAACATAGAACTAATCATGTTTCTATGATTACACTTTTATAACTGGATATAACATAGAACTAATCATGTTTCTATGATTACACTTTTATAACTGGATATAACATAGAACTAATCATGTTTCTATGATTACACTTTTATAACTGGATATAACATAGAACTAATCATGTTTCTATGATTACACTTTTATAACTGGATATAACATAGAACTAATCATGTTTCTATGATTACACTTTTATAACTGGATATAACATAGAACTAATCATGTTTCTATGATTACACTTTTATAACTGGATATAACATAGAACTAATCATGTTTCTATGATTACACTTTTATAACTGGATATAACATAGAACTAATCATGTTTCTATGATTACACTTTTATAACTGGATATAACATAGAACTAATCATGTTTTTACAATTAAACTTCTATATTTATAAGGGTAATTGTTATGTAAGCATTAAAATATTATAAAACTTGAAAAATTGCTTTAGAATCTATGTTTCGTCCGCGAAAAGGAAGCAATAACAAATAATGACAGTTTTACCTGCCATGAACGTTGTAAGGAGCGACTAAGCAGGTGTATAGGGATGAAATTGACTGCCGTGTCTATTAGAGAATCAAAGTGACACCCAAAAAAATGAAGTCGGATGTATCAGGCTGAAAAGGACAGATATCGCAGCAATGTGGTAAACCCTGACACAATGTACTTAGTTCTCTGGACTGCGTCCTGCTAATCTACAGGAGTTTGAGGTTGCCAAATGTTAGTGAATGGTTGCGCTGGTTACACGGTGGGTGGTATCGTTCCTGTCAATTTACTTCAGGAACCGCTGTTACAGTTACGCGTTTTACGAGTACTAGCCAGTCGAACTCCGACTTGGAAATAATTTTAAATGCCAGTTTGAAATAATTACTTTCCCTGACCTGATAATTCTACACTTCTTCCGGATCCGAGCCTGTGTGTTATCGGAGCGCTTCTATCGCTGACGGATGTGGAGACAAAAATACTAGAAAAACACAAGATGCCAGACACATATCAAGTGTGTTTCTGAATTTCATGCGCTCCCAGATAGAGGGAAGCAAGACGTCGCCAGTTGCGCTAAATATACGTCCATCTTAGATCTAGATTATCCTGTTACTCAGTCTGTTTACAATATAAATACAAATAGAAGACACTCATAAAACGGGCGCGTGAAGTCGTAAACTTTGGCGTCGAATGAGAAAAACGATTAAAGCAGGACTTCCTAAGATCTGTTTTTGGAGGTGTCAATTGTTATTTTAAAAGTGGTATTATGTGAATCACATAGCCGTAGCCTGGGTGCGCTGGAAGAATAGGCAGACTTGACGATTCCAGAACCACCCACAGGAAATCTGGTACGGCAAATAAAGGAGCAAACAATACAATCAAATGTGGAACAAACAAATGATTAACAAAAAGATATGGATTCACTCAATTTTCTCAAATTTTGGACAATTCATAATCGGCGCACCCTAGATGAACAACTACGTCGAACCGTTTGTGGAACTTGTGAAATATTTTTATCTCAATTAATGATCATGTTATTTAGAGTAGCTTATATCACATTGTGATGGCACACAGACTTCTAGGTACATATGGTATTAGCACTGGCGTCACACAACGAGGCGGCTGCCACAGAAAAATCTGGGATTTCACGTACAATATTATATGAATGTCTTCTCATGAATAGTCCTGCGTGCAGATCTAACCAAGCGTCATTCACCTTGGCTGATGCGACATACCCATTGTCGCTTTCCATATACTTTGTATCGCCAGCCAATGAAAAGCATCGAATAAGTCAGATATATCAGGAAATGTGACGATGAACAGATCAGTACGCAAACTATACTAAAGAAGTACATGCTTTGTATGAGACTTGCTTTACAATGTAATATTTCTATTTCTTAATAACAAAATACAGAGATGTGGTTCTACAGAAGAATGCTGAGAATAATATGGACTGCCAGAAAATCTAATGTAGAGGTGTTGAAAGAGTCAAATGCGAATCGGACCTTAATTAACAATATAAGAAAAAGGCAATCTTCTTTTTTTGGCCACTTCATGAGACAGGCAGGTTTAGAGAACATAGTCACAACAGGCAAAATTGAAGGCAACAGAGACAGAGGGCGACAACGAGAGAAGATATTAGACAGCTTGACAACCTGACACGGCAATGAATCAACAACGACTTTGATACATAATACTGTGGACAGAGAGCTGTGGAGAGCCATGACCGCCTACGCCAGCAGGCATGACATCTGATGATGATGATCAATAACCAAATGTAATATGGATATTTCGTAATAACAGCCGCCTCTTTTTGTGACTCGTACTAAGTCCATGTGTATCTAGAACACGGGCTCCCAAACTGTGGGGCGACACCCCTGTGTGGTGTGAGATTATAATCTTAGGTGGAACACAAAGCGATTTGGGAATTTAATGCATTTAAAGATATGAATACTTTTCGGTTTAAAATATAAGTATGTTTTAAAACAAAATATGTAAGAAAACGCAAACGAAATAATAAATATTGTTCCAAGTGCAAATTATTCTTTTTATCACAAATAATGTGGCTTTAAATATTATTATGAAAATCTCGCACTGACCGAAAGAAGAAACATTTTCCTCCTGCGCCACAGCGACTTAGAAGAATGTTCGACATGAATTTCCCCAGAATTACGTGCGAATTGATGTTCAACTTTTCAAAAATTGAAGTAATTTTAGGCATTTCCATTTGATTGATTTCAATGTCTACACTAAAGAATAAAATGTGCAAGGATGATTACATAAAGTACAGATTTACAATGATTGAAAATAACGAAAGACAACAGCTACAGTACGTAATTTGTCGCCGTGTTCTAAGTAACAATGCAATGCGACTGGAACGATAACTGAACACAAACCATCCAGAATAAGAGGACAAACTACAAAAATGTGTAAGCAAGCTCAACTCTCTTAAGCATATGAAATTACATTCGTCGAGCTCTTGTAGTAAACGAAATGAGAAGGTTGTGTATATAAATGAATTGAATCTGCTTATTGCTAAGGACAAGAAAGCTCACAAAGTTAGAATATAAATAACCCAAATATCGGAGGATGTCGGACAAAAAGGAAGTGCCGCAGTAACCAGACAAATAGAGGTAAATACAAATAAAGTAAATAGGTTACTAGAAAACTATCAATATAAAATAATAAAATATAGAAAATAACAATAAAAAAAAGAACAAATACAATTGTCAACGTGTCGGTCCAATTGGGACCTTTATTATTTATTATTATATCATTCCATTTTCCTCTCACCGCTTACTTTTGTTTTTAACTATTTACTGGTGGGAGAAATCCATTTTGTTTTTATTCGTTTTGGTTTTTTGTTCTTAACTGTTTTTGTTGTCTTAATAAAGGTCCCAATTGGACCGACAATTTGACTATTGTATTTGTTCTTTTTTTTATTGATAGTTTCTATATTTTATTATTTTATATTGATAGTTTCCTAGTAACCTATTTCCTTTATTTGCATTTACCTCACAAAGTTAGAGAAACATGGGTAAAACCACGCATTTCATTAGCAGCTAATATTTTATATTGAATGATAAGTCAACATATGTTAATACATATCTCGCTTTCTATAATAATGTGAAGTGTAGAATAGACGATATTGCAGAAGATATCCAAATGAAGGTTGTTGAACAAAAGGAAATCTTCGCCATATTATTTTATTCAGTGTGATGAAACAACCGACTTAGCTCGGTGTTGTCAGATAATAGTATATTGTTGATTTGTGGGTAATGGAAGTTTATAAGAGGGCATGTTCTTTACTGAATGTCTAGCGTCATCAAAAGTTTCTGTGGTGCAAATGGTTCCACAGTGCTCTCGTGCTGACACAGTGTTAGCAGATAACCAAGATCCTAAAAGTACCTTCTCATGGTTCACTCTGGAAAGATAGCGGCTCGTGCTATGTTAGGGATCCTGTTAGGGATCCGTGGATGTGAAGGCTGTAGATGGAATGATAATTGACTGCAAAAAGACAAGCACTATCTCTGACACCTCTGGGTCAACATATCCAGCGGCACAGTCGACATAAAATGATGATAAGCATTCAGTAGATCAGCCGAAATGCAGATGCATTGGATGGACAGCCAATGTCGATGTTCCGATATTGGTAGATGTCACGACAGTCGAGAATCATGGGCAAATCTCCGGAGAAGTAAAGAAAACATATTGAGTACAATGAGATATCAGCACAACGCTAGAGCGCGGCGCCACGTGCAAATAGAATGGAGGAAAAATTATGAAAATTTTAAGCTACAATTTTTAACCTGCTGCACACAAGAGCATGTGTAACACTGAAATACCTCGTAGCGTCGCATTTCGCGGCCCTTTCCACTGTTACCAGCAGTTATGTCTTTTTTTACTAGTTTCATCCATGCAGTTATGTTTCTTTTCTTGATGCCAATAGAACTAGCATGTGTTGTTGATTGTCTATTCAGCAGAAGTAGCCACATTCAATTCTCTAGATGGGGATGTACTCAATTGTTTACATGACTTACGTGAACAGACAAGAAATGGATTAGAACATTCAAGATCGAGTGAAATGTATTTCGTGTTTGTCAAGCATGTAGATAAGAGATAAGAGGGAGTTTAGTTGAACGTTCAAACTATCGTCCCTCTCTGCTTAGGAAATTATAACATTACATTTAGCACTAAGAGGCAAGGCAAAAACAAAAATAATTCCCCGTCCCTTTTATGGTTTATCCAAAAATGACAGAAAATCCCACAAAAACTAGAGATTATTCAGTTTTTTTTTTAAAGACAACCCCTCATCCCCTCCACCTTTTACTGAAGGTGTATCTATGAACCTGGTGTTTGCATAAAAAGAACAACATGTGCTCAGTCTCCCACAGTAGATGTCCAAATCTACGCATGTTGATGGTATCAGTTTTCGCTGGTACAGAATAACCTATATTCCGGATTGTATGTGAACATTCCCATCTCTTGGCGTTGATGTAAGCAAACTAACCTCCAGGTAAATCCTGAAAAGTGTTCATTTTATGGCGTGTTCTGAAAAATAACTACGCAGGTTACATGTGACTGGCAGATCATTATCACTAAGATATGCTGCATTCTCATAGCTGTTGATCTTGGCAAATTGCGAGAAGTAAATTCACTAAACGATACATCATTGTAATCGAGGAATTGCTGCATGTAGAACTATGGCAGTTGTACTCCTTAAGCAGCAAATACTTGTCTCCCTATTCCATTAATTAATTATCTTCATGATTTATTATTATAGTCATTCGCATAATCTCGTTCTCAAAGTGACAGTATTCGATGTGAGAAGATTGAAGCATGCATGTAGTCATCGTTTACAGATTGTCAGTGTGGGGGATGTGAGAAGATTTAAAGCATGCGTGTAGTCATCGTTTACAGATTGTCAGTGTGAGGGATGTAAGAAGATTTAAAGCATGCGTGTAGTCATCGTTTACAGATTGTCAGTGTGGGGGATGTGTGAAGATTTAAAGCATGTATGTAATACTCGTTCTCAGTATAACAGTATGAGATGATAGAAAAATGTGACAATTTGTCTTTTTTTAAATATAACTACCTTGAAATGAAGGAAATGTGAACAGTTTGTCTTAAAAGAAAGTATAACTACTTTGAAATGAATGAAATGTGAAATGTTTGCCTTGAAAGAAAATATAAATACCTTGAAATGAATTAAATGTGAAACGTTTGCCTTGAAAGAAAATATAAATACCTTGAAATGAAAGAAATGTGACAAGTTAGTCTTGAAAGAAAGTATAACTACCTTGAAATGAAGGAAATATAGCAAGTTTCTCTTGGACAGAAAGTATGAATAGCTAGAAATGTAGAAAATTGAACATGTTTCTCTTAATTCTCTTGATTCGTGATTAGAAATTGGCTTTACAGCACGTGGTGCATTCTCATAAGTGCTGTGCCACCGTTCCAGCAGCCATCTCAGTGTATATAGACTCAGAATCCTGGTCAGGTGTTGATTGTGTGATTTTCGGGACTTTCCAAAAAAATATACTTTTCCTTCCCTCACCTCTAAGATGCTCCCATTTCTAACATTCTCTGTATGTGTATGTTCTCAGCCTAATTGACATCATCTTCATCTTGAAATGAATTTATTACTTCCTTTATCAAGTCTGCTTTAACTCTTCTCAGCAATGTGCCGTCTATCGCCGCATTGCCTGCCAATAAGTCAGCTCTCTCGTTTCCTCTGACCCCAGCATGACCAGGGCAGTATATCCATGTAATGATCTGGACAACTGAGTTGTTCAATAAGTCCCACCATTTTTTTCTTAGCATGAACATTTCTATTTTGCGCGGCATGCTTTGAGAGTATGTGAGTGTTACCGAAGTTTCTCTTAAAAGAAAGTTAACAATTACCTTGGTCTCTTCAAAGGAAGTGAACAATGCATTCAAAGAATACAGTAGTTTGTCAATGACTGTCAAACAACTGGGTTGAAGTTTAAGGGGAAAAAGGCGTTGCACATGTCACTTGACAACATTAGTTTAAAATGTGACGATGTTTCTCAAGGCCACGCAAACAGTAATCTAATTAGACAATTCTGCTGAATCCTACCCTCACAATCTTACCACCAACAATTACCACCCACACGACTCGGGTTGTACAATTACGTACAACACGGCTACCTTCCCCTTCAGAAAGACGTGGATGCATCTAGAAATACACATTTGATGATCATACTTGAGTAACGGTAACCATATAAGGTTATAGTCGAACAATTTTAATTTTCGGCACAGACAGTCAGAAAGTGTTAAGTGGCCATCTTCAGTTACAAATGTTAAGCAACGTCAGATGAATCGCCAACACTTATTATTACGCTCGACGGTATACACTTCACATAGATATGTTGGGAGGGTTCAATATTTTCACGATTCTGTTCATACTGAGTTTTGCGTCATCATTATCGCCTGCTTAGATGGTCCACATATGTGGTGGAGGTTTGTTAGAGGCGTGTTCTTCTTCTTCTCTGTGTTTCTAGGAGTCATTCTTCTGCTTATATCAATGTACTAGCTGTACAGATCGGTGTTGCTCGGGAGTAAATATAAATATATGTGTCTCAAGATCTAAAAGATGCTTCTATAGTGCACCTATATAAAGGAAAAGGTACCAAACAGTCTTGCGATAATCACAGGGGCATATCACTTTTGTCTATAGCTGGTAAAATTCTTGCTTGTGTCCTACTCAACAGATTAAATAATTCACTATTAAACGAGCTACTCCCAGGAGTCAGTGCGGTTTTCGTGCAGGTCGTGGTACAGTTGATATGATATTCTCTGCACGGCAAATTCAGGAAAAGTCACAAGAGCAACATAGTGAACTCTTAGCAACATTTGTGGACTTAACTAAAGCATTCGATACCGTTAACAGAGAAGGACAGTGGAAGGTGCTTACAAAGTTCGGATGCCCCCCAAAACTTGTCACTGTGATACGACAATTTCATGACGGTATGATGGCTAGTGTTATCTGCGACGGAGGAGTATCTCCTGCATTCTCTGTCACAAATGGTGTAAAGCAGGGATGTGTGCTCTCCCCTACTCTTTTCAGCCTGTTATTTACGGCCATGCTAACGGAAACACACCATAGTAATGAAACAGCTGGCATAATGATCAATTACAGAACAGATGGTGGTCTTTTCAATTTACGTCGTCTAAAAGCAAACACGAAAACTAAATCTAGTACTGTTAGAGAATTACTTTATGCTGACGACTGTGCATTGTATGCTGACTCTGTCGTAAACATCCAGAGCACCATAGACCGCTTCTCACAGGCCTGCAACAACTTTGGTCTCACTATTAACACCAAAAAAACCAGAAGTCATGCACCAAGCAACATCAAATAGTCAACATACTGCTACTTCCATCATCGTCAATCAGGAAAAACTGCAGGTAGTCGACAATTTTACTTACCTTGGAAGCACTCTCTCTCGCGATGTCAACATTGATGTGGAAATTAACAATAGACTGGCAAAAGCTAGTGCTGTATTTGGCAGATTACGCAAAAATGTATGGGACAGAAGAGGTATAAGAACAACCACCAAACTACAAGTATATCATGCTGCTGTTATACCAACCTTACTATACGCCTGCGAAACGTGGACAGTTAATGCTAGACATGCAAGAAAATTAAATCATTTCCATCTTACCTGCCTACGTACATTACTAAACATCCATTGGTGGGACAAAGTACCAGACTACGAGGTCTTGGAAAAATCAACCTCAATAAGCATCCACACAATACTTATGAAGACGCAGGCACGCTGAGCAGGCCATCTTGTGCGTATGGAGAACTCGCGTTTGCCAAAACAAATATATTATGGAGAACTCAAGGCAGGATTTCGAAAAGCTGGTGGACAGAAAAAGCGCTTCAAAGACACGCTCAAGTCATCCTTGAAACATCTTAACATTGACGTAGGCGCTTGGGAGAGCCTCGCTCAGGATAGAACAGCATGGCGTTACAGCATAGAACGGGAGCACTAGCGGCGGAAGAATTCAGACAAGATACTGCAGGACAGAAGAGGACACGTAGAAAAGAAAAAACATCTCAACCTCACACAGATACCTTCTATTGTTGTCAATTCTGTAAAAGAACATTTTGTGCGCGCATTGGACGTGCTAGTCATTTAAAAACGCACTATTAACTTTTATTATCTTTATTATTTATTATTATTATTATTATTATTATGGTTGAGTTTTTGGTCATCGCTCACGACGGACGAACATCATCATCATGTGTTTTATTATGCAGGCCTTCAACTTTATAATCAAAAGAGAAATGTGATAAGAAGTATTGTAAGCGGTTGACATCAGGTGTAACAGATAGATTAACATTTTATGTTAGTGTAGCTTACAAGCGAAGAACCCGATACCCAAATAAGTTGATGGCCAAACAGGGTATTGATACGAAAAAATACAAATAACAGTATACAATACATTTTTAATGTTTCAACCTTAACGTATTTTTCAAGAAAATGCGAGTCAAATAGTAAAAGAAGATAAATGTAACAACAATTAAAAAAAAATTACACTATCACAAAAGCATTAGTTGGCAGTCATTTAACAACAGAAACAACCAAGGTAACAATGACGGTATGTATACACATGTATTATCCAAGAGGAGCACATTTAAAAAATATGGGTAATGAGAAAGGAATAAAACAGCTATAACTGAAAACAACAAGAATGACAACACAGCAAAAGCGAAAGGTGAAAAAAATCCCAAAATCGAAATTAATGGATGATCATTATTAAGACCATATGGCTTAATGATGCAAACTGCAATATATATACTGATTTTCAAGATATATCTAGCTATGGTCAGTGATATGGTCATTATCTAAAATCAATAACCCTAATATCACGAGAACCACGATGATCCGCACCAATGAAATGTTTTGCGGCAGGAGTAAATATTCTGTGGTTAATGGAATGAAGATGTTGGCAGAGACGGCCACTTAGTCTTTTGCCAATTTCACATAAATATTTCTTGTCACGTCGTTTTACTAATGATAGAGTAAATTATATTATGGAATTCACACGTGGGTGCATCATCGACAGTGAAAGTGACAATATGAAGTGAAACGGAACGGATATGCACTACATAGGAACATGTGAAGCAACGCTGCAACTAAACGTGCCAAAATGATCTGAAACATTAAGTCATCGGCGTTTGCAAGCAAAAACTAAGGTGCGAGACACGATGGTCAGGAAACTCCTCCATGCAGATAACTGCGCATTGTATGCTGATTCTGCATACAGTATGCAGGTCACTCTAAAACAATTTGCTGAGGCCTCCGAAAACTTGGGTTTCACCATCAACACACACAAAAAAAGAAATCATGTTTCAACCCAGGTCAAACAAACCACACTTAAATTCCAATTTAAGAATAAAAGAAGAAGAGCTTCATACAATCAATAGTTCCACCTACCTGGACAGCACTCTCTCACAAGGTGTAAACATCGACAGAATAGTGGAAGCTAGTGCCACATTTGGAAGACTACGAAAAAACATATGGGACAGAAGGGGAATAAGAATTACTGCCAAACTCATCGTTTACTAGGCAGCAGTACTATCATCACTCTGTTGTGCCTGTGAAACATACAGTAAATGTCAGACACGCTAGAAGACTCAACCATTTCCACCTAAGCTGCCTTCGTAAGACACTCAACATCCATTGGTGTGATAAAATAGCAGACAGTGAAATACTGATGAAATCTATATCTGTAAGCATACACACACATGGGGTATTTCCCACGCGTCATGGTTAAGCAGTCATGTCGCATCCGGTTCATGTCGTCTTGCGTATAAGGTGGATTTTTTTGGGATACCCGTGGATTATTGCTTGAATTTGCGAAGTTACGTGCTATGAGTTGTACTCTCGGCAGGCGGCGTGTCGTTTCGTTAACAGTGATGGAGTACATATGGGAAACCGAGTACATTGAAGTCAATTCTCTAAGTCTTTTGAACCCTTTTGAAGCATACACATAGTATGAACGCGCAGATATACTGGAAAGGGCACATGGTCCGCATGAAAGACCATCGTCCACCAAAAACAGCTGTTATAGAGACCTCCAGACTGCTCCCGCAAGGTCGGGTGACAGAAGAAGCATTTTAAAAACAACGCGTAAGACATCACTGACACTTTCATAACATACACAAACTCATGGAAGAATCGTGCACATGACAGATCCGACTGGCGTCACAAATTCAAGAGTGGTGCAGCAGCTGCATAGAACCGCAGACATAAAGCTGAGCAACAAAAACGCGCTAGGCGAAACGTAAGAACTACTCAATGTCCCACAGACTCCTACTACACATGCTCAGAGTGTGGTAGACAATTACGGACACGCATAGGACTCATTAGTCACAGTCAGGTACACCGCAAACATCATCATCCCAATTGAGCTCACACCACCATATACCACGATATGTTTCACATTCTCTTGTTTTGCCACTGTTTTTCCATATTGGGACAATAATTGAGTTTTGTCAATCCTTTGGGACTGTATCTTCCAATGCTATAGAAAATATTTTTTTCGGCCATTTCACACCTATCTCTCTGCACGCTTTAATTCCTTCGTTTGGTATTCCGTCCTCTCCTGGTGATTTATATTTGGCATGCTTTGTTTTTTTACGTAATCTATAATTGTGAAGATAAAAAAATAAATGTCGCATTAACGTATTGAGCCATAGACATCTTGATGCAAGGTTCTGAAAAACGTCACAATTGAGGAGCATTTACTTGAGAATTTCTTGTGTTTGCCTATTTCTCACTAGTATAAGCTAGAAAACAGGAGCTTCTCCCGGATAGTCTTTTACTCTGATCTCCTGCGTCGTCACTTAATATGGTATATCTAACTACTCCGTGCTTTTTCTTGGCTGTCACACAAAGTAGGCATAAGCGCAAAGTAAGCAATAATCGGTCACTTCTCTCTCAAAAGAAGCTACGCTGTGTGAGATCTGCACGCATGACTACTCTGGAGAAGGGCTTAGCAAATATTGTACATGAAATCCAGACTATTTTTTGGTAACATCCGACTCTTTTTGTGACGTTTTATAAGCTTGTTTCATTGCCTTTTATATATCTATATGTCCATGGTATATATCCTTTTGTCTCGTATACTACAATCATTTCTTCTTATAGTTCATGTATTAACGGTGGATATTATTTGCACATATAGCCTACTGTCCGGTATACTGCTAATCATTTCTTATCAGTGGCGTTGCGTTAAATGTAAGAGTGGGTACGCCGAGTGATATTTTTTAGCAGCAATATGGCCCCTCCTCCCCTTTTCCCACCAGAAACACGTATTTACGGAGCTGTATAACATAATATGTTTTGGGAACCGCGTAGCGCAGTGGTTAGTGCACATGCTTCGCATATGAATGAAATGGCGGAAATGTTTTTCAGATCGCAACGGCTCCCATGTCGACCCAGCCTTAAATGGGTACCGGTTTAATCCAGGAAGTAAAGACTGCGAGGGAGAGGAGATGGCTACCGCCCTCATTAGAGCCTCTGAAATGTGAGATCGCTAACATCTCACACCCCTATGGCATTAATAAATGCTATGGTTTACTTTACTTTTTTTAAATAACATAATAACGTGTTAAAAAAAAAATTTATATAAACTTATAATGTAACTCCAGGCGTCCGCGAAAATTTTCATTACAGATAGGGAATTTCCGTTTTACGTTCTGAGAACTAACATCTTAATAACTTATTTCTAAGCGTTTTATTTGTCAGAAGTCAATGTCTTAAAGCACAATCCATTTGATATTACAAGATTAAGGTAATAAACGCTTCCGCTCTTTAAAGGATATGTGCGCCAAATAATTTTTGACATCGAGAACAAATAACTTTCAACCAAAAATAATAGTGCTGCAATTGCCTTTCTGTAATGTTTATAGAAAACCTAATTCTGAATGGAAACAAGACCAAGATTATGACGAACTACAAAAGCACTAGCAAGCTCTTCACCAGTTTTCACTAGTCACCAATTTTGAATACATTAGTTCTCTAATCAACAGTAACGGTAATTGCTATGGTGTCAGAAAGAAGTTGGATATCGCGTCAAAGAAGCTGATTTAAAAAGAATAATAACATATGACTGAGCTGCAGTAAAACAACAAAACTAACATTCTTAAGAGCTTGCATAATCCCAGTGGCATTATATTAGAGTGAATCTTGGACAATCACCAACAAAGTGAAAAATAAAATAGCAACATTAGAAACAAAAGGTTCAGAATACCATCGACCAAAAAAGATCACCAATGTAGCTATCATGAGCGAAATTAATGTAAGAAAACTGGCTAAACTGAATGGTTCATTCCGGAAACCTTCAATATGTTGGCCTATCAAACGTCATGACAGTCTAGAGCAGATCATAATGAAGGGGATGCTGTCAGGAAGGCGCACAAGAGGCAGACTTAGAAGAAGATGGACGCAAGACATCAAAGATCACCTGAACGTGACAGTAACAGTAGCAGAAATACTGGCTCAAGTTCGACAGAATTTTCGAAAAGCTGCGATGCCTGCTTCATCCTGTTCACGGTATGCTACCCGATGATGAAGAATGTTTATATTAAAAAATTATACGTTTGTGTGCTTTTGCTCCAGAAATAATGAAAACCACAATAAACCAACGCCAACAGGTAGTGTGTCTTGCTGATGTGTTTCTGTCTGCCGTACAAATAGTGTAATGATGTGATGGTCCGCCGAGCATTGTGGCGTCTATTGGCGCTACGCCACAGTTTCTTATATTTCATTTGCACGCTTTTGTGGTAACAAGGGCCTGAGTTTCTAGTTCAGGGTGCAAAGAATAAGTTCACTGTCTTCATTCCAAGTATGCCGTAGGAGGCTGCTAAGGAAAACTGAAGGATATGCTGTAAGAGTGTCGCGCTGCATGCTTTGTCTTATTTTCTTACGTATGTCATCTTTCAAATGAACAAATACGAATCACGAATGAATACGGCCTGCAGACTTAACCTTAGCAGTCTTAGATGGTAGGGGCTAACATATGAACGATCCCTGCAGATGGGTCAAACAATCTGATGGAAGAATGATGAACTAGATGCTCAGAAGTTTATGCTGTTCACCTGGCAGGATGATCCTGGGATACTGACAGCTCACGTCGTGTTCAGCAGCTATAATTTACTACATGTTAGAAGATTTTGTATTTCTTCAGGCTACTGTTTTTCGTTAAGCACTGAGTCCCACTTGTTCTAATCAGTTTCTTCATCGTCGAGCTGCAGCTGTTTTATTGAAGGCTCCAAGCCTTAATTTTTTGAGGCGATGATATTTTTTGTTGGTCATCTTTCCTATCTCTTTTGTAAATATGAATCTCTTGTAAAATTAGAGACTTTGCAGCTTTGACGGCTTCCTGGTAGTACTGTCCAGGATATAAGCGCCTCTCTATACATAACTGTATAGTTATTTTCATGTAAAACTTAATCGCTTTATTTGCGCCATTTACATGTACATTTTGTTTGTACAATATCATACTAAATTGCGAAACCCACTGAAGAGCATCATACAACGATATTCAATCTAAAATAAACTCCACAGTTTTAATTTTCTTTATCAATCCCTCATATGTCCACTTATTCTTTTTATCTCTGGAAATATCGTCTTTAGCATTTCTAAAATAACAAACTGTGGATTTATAATCCTGCCAAACTGCAGATACTGAACGAAAACTGTATGATATTCATCGAGTGCTTAAATATTCGTCCAATGTTCAAGAACTGAGCCTCCAGTGAATTGACACATGTTTGTGAATGTTTTTTTAGTGAAACAAAGCTTCCCAATAAATAACTTGAATCGATTAATTTCAGAAAATTTCTTAACAGCATCGTGGACAGATAATTTCAGCCTATGATTAGCAAAGTGCGACACAATTAATGATGAAAATGTATCTTTTAATAACTTTCTGCACTTTACTACGAGAGCCCAACTTTCCGCTGCACCATCACAAGCAACAGAAATTAAACATGTATTCAGAAATTCCTTTCTATGCAATACAATGAAGATATTTAATCAAAGTGGATAACACCCCGACGGGTGTTATACCTTGTGGTTCAATTAAGTTAAGAAACAAATTAACTGGTCTGATCATTTAACAACGTGAAATTATTACGGGAATATACACAAGTTATGTAGATGTCTGTTGTCGTTTCGTTGATGATTAATAACATTATTAATTTTGTATTTACAATTGTGTTGATCAATGTAATTTTCATCTCAAAGCTAATATAGTGTTCACAAAAAAAAAAAAAATTTAAATTAACAAACGCAACATTATTGCGATGCTAATGGGCACTACAATTCAAACGTGTACCAATCTTTTATTTTACGGAATTCATGTTTAAACCTTGACATGAAGAACCTTTCAGACTTTAACAATGAAATGATGTTCATTAAATTTGGTTTGTATATTTATTCTTTGCGACTGAGGCCTCCGTTTAAGTAAGGCGTATGGCTTCTATCAGAGAACGACATCTCCTTGACATGGTTCAGATGATCTGTTTTCACTCACTCTTCCCGTATTGCAAGCGACAACTGTCGAAGATTGGCTGGAGCCACGTATCGCTGGCGGAGTCGTGTGTCGATTTCATTCCATAAGTGTTATATGGGGTTCATGTCTGATGACATGACTGGCCACCGAATGTTCTGGATGTTGTTGTCAGGGAGGAACTGGGTGGTGAATTATGCTACATGAGATCGAGAGTTATCCTGCTGAAAAATAATTTATCGTGCAGTCAAAATTGGAAGAACGCAAGGATCAACAATTTCAGTGACATATCGTTCGGCATTGAGGCATCCTTTAAATCTGAATCAGGTCACTTCTTCCCATGAAGGTGATCACTTTCTCCCCCATATCAGTACACCTTCGGCTTCACCACCATGCGGAGGAGCCCTAACAACGCTGTTCTGTTAAAAAAAGGTTTCATCACTAAACCAACCCCTCTCCAGTCATTCCCAACGGACCATTCACGAAGCTGGTTCGCTTACTGCAGTCGATTCTTGCGATGCCGAACCGTAAGAACAGGATCTCTGTAGGATAATATAACCCAAAGACCAGTTGTGAAGCCGGTTCCTGACTGTTTTATCTGAAATTCGATGAGCTGCTGGCATTGAGAGAACTGTGAAGGACGCAGATGCAAATCAATTCCCGAGGAGACGCAGCCGTATGAAGCGGTCTGCGGAAGGTGTTGTGACACCGAGTATTGAGTCAGTGTGCTGAAATCTCTCCCAAAGGCGACTAATGGTTCTTCTAACCACATTGAATTGTCTGACCATTTCACTTTGTGATTGTCCTGTCTGTAACGTCTAATGATGATGTATCGTTGTTCTGTAGTAAGATGAACCATACTTACGCATTACATTTTCAACTGAGTTTATTCAAGGATCGACAATATTTTTTATAGGCATTCAATAATATGGTCAGAGAGTTTTGTTTTCATTAGGTTTAACAAGATTCTCACAAACCGGTCACGAGTTATTACCTAAAATGTTATTTTGATCTTGACCTTTCACCATATCACGAATTATGAGGTGAGTACAATTGAGGTAACCACGAGAGGTTAATGACCAGGTGGGCACAGTCGATAGTTTGAATGATGTCCAATCAGCAAATATATTTTATAAAAGCAACTCCATAAAATGCGTTTTCTTTTGTTTTTTTTAAACAGTATGTAATGTAAAATGTTAATACAAGCATATGAAGCGTGAAGTATTCGCTCCATGTCAACGCAAGTAATGCTCTTGCAGATTAATTAACGTATTGAATGCCTGATTTTTGAAACTTAATAGGCTGTACGCAACACTTTTGCAGTTGTTTCTTTGTGGTATGATTGACATTTTGGGAATATCTTTTCAAACGTTTCTTTCTTCGCGTCTAGCAATATTCTCATGAAAAGTTTGTGATCAGCACTTGCTTCATGTTTAAATATTTTACATTACTGCACTGTTTTCACATTCTTTTGAGATATTAGGCCTATATTCCATTTTAGCCTCCGCTCCGAGCGTTTGAATTTTGCCACAAGAACTGCAACTTATTTTTCATCCTTTGTTAGTAACCAAACTTTTCTTTTGCAGAAATCATTCTCTTGTTACATTGCCCAACAGGACCGCAAACTATTTTTCATTGGCCGTAGTAGAACACGAAGATGCTGGAACTACAATCGATTTAGACGTTTTCATTAGTTGCTCCGTGTGATCAAGTTTCTGTAAGTTTAGTGTTGGTCATTAAAAAAAAAGTGTAATTTTAACTTTTTTTAGACACAAACCCGTATTCACGTGTAATAAAACAATTTAGACCTAATAGTTGTGTAAATATTTGTCACACCCCAAATAATGATTAGACAATATTTATCACAAAATAAAATACACGAACACAATTTGTTTTACACAAGAAACTGAGAAGAAGTGGTTACTGTTACACTTCTTAATTTGCACAATGAGTTTCAAATGAATAATGAACGTTTCGCCGAGATATCATACTGTACTATACGTTCAACTTTGGATGTAGACACAAGGTCCAGACTTCTACCAGCTTTTCGTTTGTCCCTTTGTGCTGCATTTTTGCATGCCAACGCAAATCAACGAAATGAACAGAAATAATCGAAAATATGACGTAAAACGTTTTTATGTGCTTCTTCTCGCAGAACTTCTATTATCGATAATTCGAGTACAGGCAGTGTTTAATTGTCAGGTGTTTTATCTAATGTGAATTAGATACGTCTAAACAGAAAACTAGCATTTGTACTAAATTTTTATACCATGGGAAAAGTTGGCGATGTCAGCTATAAAAACCAAAAAACATGATATTTTTTTCACAGGGATATCTTGCCTCAGTTTTCTTGAACGTTTACCGCATCGATAAGAGAATAATTGAGAAGACCTTTTGAGTGTTTCACGGTTTAATTTCATGGACATGCATGAACGTTTATTTATATTTAACTACATCAGAACCAAACTAAGAAATAAATAACAAGGTGGGGATGCGACTTCATTTTTCGTATCCCCAGAAAAAAGCCCGGAATTATATATAGGTCTATGCTATATTCTATGTTATACGACAGATGTTATCAGAAAACGCTGTTGGTCCTACATCAGGCATGTCCTACGCGCAGACACCAACAGAATACACCACCAATCTCTTGAATGGTTACCTAAAGGGAAAAGAGCAAGGGGTAGACCAAAAGAAACACTCAGAAGAACAATACTTAGAGAAAGTAAAACAACCAATATTCATACTATTCAAGAACTGCACAGAATAGCTTTGAACAGACAGAATTGCAAAGATCTGACATCTGCGCTAACTTAGCTCAAAAGGAAAATGAATGAATGCTGTATTAAAAAAAAAAAGTCTTCGGGAAAAGAGCTTTTTCTAAACTGTAGAGTGGTAACACGGAATTGGCGCGGTTGTGGTCTATTGGATTGTTTTGCATCAAGTTTTATTTTTTAGCATTGTTGGTAAGCAATTATAGGTTTTTCTGCAGTACAAATTTATTCAAATAAACGTAGGTGGGACATAGACGTTTTAAGTCACAAGTCTTGTATTATTCTTTTAGAACTTCCTTACTTAAGAGTAGTCTAGAGTCATAGACTAACTTTAAATTATGTGACACTCAACTGTGCTGGCTGTCGTCTGCAGCTTTTTCCCTCGTTGGTGCCATCAGATAACGTAAAATAGGTACTTGGACAAAATGTGCAAAATAGTGCTACCTAATAAAATTGCAAATAATATAATTAGATAGCACTTAAAAATTGCAGTTCAACGATACCTCAACCAAGTCCAGTGTACGTCAATTCTGAACACAGTTATGTTTTTATTCTAATGAATTTGACATCAAAGGACAAAATAATTTACATTAAGCAGGCCTGAGGAAAATATAAAAATAATATGTGGGGGACAGGTTATGAGGTTCTACTGGATAACAACTGACACACTATCACTGTCAGATGCTTACATGAAATAATACACAATATAATCATACAAATGACAATACACGGGACATAATCATAATCAACATTTCAAACCAAAATACCTTTTTTTGTCAAGATAAGTAGATAAGGCTTATCACATAACAAACAAAACATAAAAAAGAGAGTAGAAATTTATCTAGTAGAAAGTACTAGAGTAGATAAGAAAGTACTACCCTTTATTGAGAAAAATATAAATAAGACTTGTGACCACAAAATTTAGCTGAGCAGATAATTTCTAAATTATCTTTGTTATTTTCAATAATACAATTCAATACACAAACCAAATGTTGATCACATTTCTAGAATTTTCAGATGGACACAAAACTAATTGATAATAAAAAATATCGGCTAATTAGCATAATTATCAATCAATCAAGTGCCATGCAGACTTGCGTAGGCGATCATGATTCTCCACGACTCTGTGTCTCTTGTGTTATCAATAAGCTCGGTTGGTGGGCTTCTACCGTGCCACGATACAAGCCCATCTAATAATTATAATATAATCATAATTAGAGCATAAATATAATGAAAATAAATTATATATCTATTAAACATAATAAAATACCACATCGTATTTGCAAAGACAAGACGCATCTATTGATCACATTGCTGTGATTCTCAGATGTACGTACAACTAATTAATATTCAAAATGTTGGCTAATTTGCATAATTTAAACAAATATTGATGTTTTAAAAAATTAACTGCTGGTTTGGACAATGTCAGACACTCTTAAAAGTTACATATATAAAAAGAAAAATGGTTACAGAACTTAATAAATCTAGTTTCAAACGTTGCCATCACTATTTTAAACCCTCTCACACGAAATTTATAGACTATGCAAAATTTTCCAAACAAGCTAATCCAAGATGTCCAAGTACCTTAAAAGTTATAAGCAAGTAAACCTAACTAGTAACTGGTGTATAGTTAACATTATGAAGTATTAGTAGTAGGTGATATAATATAATCATTACTATTATTTATAGAGGCCTAGGCCTAAGATTTAGCTATCTTAACTTGTCTTCAGCACCGAATATGCGGTGTATAGGACTGAGAAACAGCTCTTCAGTTTGAGTGATTTGATGCTACAATTATTTAGCTAGGCCTAATTCTTGCATGTTGTTTTTTGTTGTTGTTGAGATCCATTGCCATAGTCACACCCTCTTTGATGGTTTGTTCTGCGAATAGTCTCTTGGCCATCCTCTTTACTTTTTATTTTTATTGGCACCCATTTTAATTTTAATGCTTGTCACTTGTAGTGGCAGTCTGTTTTCATTCATCCCTAACATGTCCAATATTGCTAATATAAGAAGTCCATTATTTTCTTATTGTTGTTGAAACACAAGATTGCTGTCTTTTCCTTGCTTGTTTGACTTGAATTCTTTACAACCAATATTTAAGAGTTGGTCCAGAGTAATAGCTGCTAAGAAAAGCCTGTGACAGCCTTCCTATCTGTCGCCAGACGGTGAATGTGTACTGACTCTATGCCGAGACGGTTTGTCTTTCACGTCTGTCTTGCACGAGGCATTCCGCAGTCAGTGAACATGCCTCATGTAATTAGACGTATTGTGCCCATGCTCATCAGGTACTAAACCTTTTCTCGTCCTCAAGCCGGGTTCCGGTTTAGGAAGAACTTGACAGAAGAGTTGGGCTCGGGCTCGTTCATCTTCTTAGCCGAAGCGTTATTCACCAACTTCGTGAGCCCCTCGTCCAGATCTGAATCTGTACACATATTTAGGAACGTTAGGAACTTGTGCTTTGTTCTAGAGCTGAACAGTGCTTGTCACCTCGGACTGCTATGCCTGTGCCCATCGGGTACTGAACCTTTTCTCTCTGCGAGCATGCTTCCGGTATAGGAAAGACTCAACAGTAGAGTTGAGCCCAGGCTGGGATCACTGGTAACTAGAAGCTTGTCTCGAGCAAACAGTGCTTTAGTTCCATTTTCATCGAACCATCTTCCATGCTTTTTACACATGACGCTGCCCTCTAGCGCTGTGCATCTTTCTCAATGTACTCATTGTGCTTTTATTTTTATTGGAACATATGCCTGCTTCGTACCGACTACATTGGCCGCCCTCCAATGCTTCTACCAGACTTTCTAGCTTCACTGTGTGTCGACAGTGTTGCTGCATGTGTTGGCACAGTGGTGTCGGAGTTATTAACTGTCTTTTTGCAGTCAAATCTCATTCCATCTGTTACCTCCACATTCACGGACACAATCCCCAAAAGGTTTAGCCAGAATCAGCATTAGCCGCTGTATTTCTGTTACCAGGGTGCGCCACGAGGAGGCACTTTTGGGATCTTGGTTATCTGCTAACCCTGGGTCCGCCAAGAGCAATGCGTTCCCTTTGCACCCCGCAATTATAATAATTAATGACACAAAATTAGCACAAGTTGAGAAAGTGAAATATCTTGGCACCCTGTTAACATCAGAAGGTAGATGCTCAAGTGAGATAAAGAGCAGAAAAGCACAAGCCAAATCAGCATTCCAAAAAATGAGAACCATTTTTTGCAATGGAAGTCTATCAATGCAGACCCGAATTCGAGTGCTGAGATGTTATATGGAAACAATTCTTTTTTATGAATGTGAAGCATGGACTGTAAAAAAAAAAAAATTCAAAGCGAATTAGAGGCTACAGAAATGTGGTTTCTGAGAAGAATTATGAAAATACCATGGACAGCCAAGAAAACTAATGCAGAGGTTCTCATTGATCCTGGCGTAAAAAGATCAATCATATCAAACATTAGGGGCAGACAGTCAAGGTTTCTAGGGCATGTGCTGAGAAGAACACAGCTTGAACACTTAATAACCACTGGAAAGATCAAAGGGAGATGAGATAGGGGACGACAAAGAGAAAAGTTACTAGATGGGCTTGTATCATGACACGGTAGAAGTTCACCAACCGAGCTTATTGACAACATTAGAGACAGAGAGTCGTGGAGAAACATGATCGCCTACGCCATTTGGCATGGCGATTGATTGATTGATGCCAATTAGCCGACATTGCGAATATTATTTAGTTGTACATGCATCTGAGAATTACAGCAATGTGATCAACAGATGCATCTTGTCTTTACGAACACAAAAAATATATACCTAGTTTCTGTGGTACTTTAGGATGTTTAATAGACATAATTTATTTTCATTATGATTATGCTAATTAGCCGCCAATATGAATTAAATATGTATCCATCTGAAAATTTCAGCAAAGTGATCAACAGATGCATCTTGTCTACGCAAACTCAAAAATGTATAGTCTGTGTATTGTTTTATTGAGAATAACTATAATTCAGAAATTATTATAAACTCAGGCCCTCTATTAAAAGTTTATTTTATGGTCACAAGTTCAGTTTATATTTTCTTATATGAAAGTGGCCATGCTGTTACGTTTTCTGTACACTTTAGTGACAGTCAAATTATTAAGTAGTGATTGAACACTTATAGCCATTGATACTCAGGGGTTATTCATAGCTGACATGTTCAATGCCCAAATATCTCTAATGTACTTTGGCTGCTACATTATTGATCATAAGGCAATGAGCATTGACTTCATTGTACTCTGGTTTCTCCATATGTACTCACTCAGTCCTTCTCAACAGACCACAGAACTCCATAGCACAAGTGATAATCCTCATGGTCCTTACAAAAATGCTATTCTAAATACATCACCTAAACTTTGCCAGTATAAACACAGCCACTACAGGAAAAATTGCTATTTTTGTAATATATCAAGTTACATATTCTTTACATAATGTTGTCTTTACTGGATACTCTGAATGCCTTTCTGTCCCGAGCAAGAAGGCCTGCATTGCCAGAGACATGTTCATACATTCTTCGATGTCGCTGGTACATCGTCTTGGTCTTCTTCTGTTCTCTGGCATTCTGCCCTCAAGAATCAGCCTTAAAATTCCACCTTGTTACTTTAAGGATCCAAAATGCTGTAGCTTCCTTCTTATGATTGTGTTTAGAAGCCACACTTCATTTAGTTTAAGTAATTTCAAATTTCAATGTTTTTTTTCTCTGTCCATGATATATTATTTCAGTATCTTTCAGTAGCACTTCATTTCAAATTTCTTCTTCTGAATATTGTCTTGTTTAAAGTTGCTATTTTTACATTTATTAATTTCTTTGTTTTCTGTAACTTTTCAGAATAATGCCAGCAGTTCTGTGCAGTGGTGACATTGAGGATCAACTACCACATGGACTGACAAGTTTAGATATTAAAGCACTGAGACCTAGCACAGATCTTGTCAATAAATATGTGAGAGTAAGTTATATTTGTCTGTACCTGAGCCTCAGTGCGAATGAATAGACCCTATAACATTCACTTTAACCCCTTAGCTGCTGAGGTATCCATAAGTATACAATAAAAGGTTACCTGCATTTTGCTGGCATCTCCTTATGGAGCATAGGGCTATGTATTCATATAATTTATCCCTGAAAACACCTCAAGGTGTTCAAATACTCTAAGTTTTCTCAGCAAAATATTGAAAATCAATTGGCTGGGCAAGGTTACCATGGAAGCCTTGCAGTAAACTAGGATACCATCCCTCTGTTTGACTCTCAGACAGATATCTGAGATGGCTTGGCTATTTAAAAAAGAATGTCAAATGATCACATTCCCAAGAACATTTTCTTTGGCAAGCTCTCATCTGTGAACTGCAAAGGGGGCAAACTAAAACTGAGATGCAAGGATATCTGTAAAACAGCCTTGCAAAATGTCATGATCAACCCAAATTTATGGGAAGAACTGGCCAATGATCGTGCTGTAAAGAACTTGCATCTTTAAATTCAAATCCGTCATGTATATTCTGCTCACACCAATGCGTATAGAAAATCAGCCAGCAATGAGAGAAGTTGCAGTTTGAGGTCTTCATAGTCCATGCAAAATGTTACCCCAGCCTGCTCCCTGACCATTTGTCAAAATGCACCAGGCCATTGCTATCAGCACAAGTGTAGCACAAGCTTGGGCAATTGTTTAAAGGGAATAAGCTGTTTACAATGTAATATATTTGCCTGTTCTACACGAATGGGTATTTTCATAGGAATCACACTTGATACTCTTCCCTGGATCATGTAATTCATTCACAGAGCAGTTGAACATTTCTAAACATTTTTGATAATCAATTATGATAATGAATTATGTGAGTAAGATGGTAATCTCCAAGCAGATGCAAACTGCAGTGTCCAATTCTACTGAGAAGAATTTCCTTATTTTGAAAGGCTCATCACCTGAGACATATGATGAGATAGTGGAACTGAGGTACCGGTATATGATGGAGTAGTGGACAAGATTTTGTGGACACATTGGAGACTGTAGAGTTTGAATGTCACTCACATTTCAAGAACAGATTGAGAGCTTGTTTAAGATACAACCATCAAAGAGTGACCAATCATCAGCAAAACAGCAAAAAAATATTGAGTACTGGTAAATTAAACAATTCATTCTCGAAGACCTTTCACGTGAACAATTCACGACATCTGTTGTATGACTGCAATTATTTGCGTTCAGTCAAGAGCTCATCTCAGAAAACCTGAAGATGCATCACTTTGCTGTCAAATTTGTTCCCAGGCTCTTGGAACTCTTTGACGCTCAAATCAGAAGTGGTGTTGCTTGATATGTGCCTGGATACAGTTGCTTCAAATGTGAAAGGACAAACAGATCATCACAGTGTTGAAAGTGAGGTTTATGGGCATCGTTCATAGACAAAATAGCAGTCATCCTAAGGACAAGTCTTCATTCACCAAGACCAAAGAAGGCACAACATATAAATCATAGGCATTGAGTTTTTCCCAATCGTCTTAATTATCCCAATAGTTTATATATATATATATATATATATATATATATATATATATATATATATATAGGATATATAGTGATGCCAACCTTCATACACTTCAGTCTTTGGCCACATTGTCCTGACGATTATTGTCAACAAAAAAGTCTTTCATTGAGACCTGCTTAATGGTACATCTTTGTATCTAAGGAGTTTCAAACTCCTGGATAAAATTTGCCAAACATTATCTGTTGTGGGATAAGGTTGTTGTTCATTCTTTGTAATATTAATATTAGTTGTCTAATATTGAGTATTTACATTGTTGATAGTAATGTTTCTCACTGCAGAATTTCTGTTTTTGTTGTTTGTGATTGTGTCCTGCCACATGATGTTCATTATGTTGTGAAGACATGAAAGGTGGTTTCTAATGTCTGGAGTATGATATCCATGGTTGTGAATTGACTGTATTTGTGTTTCAATTCATTGTATTGTTTCTTTGTGTTTCAATTCATTGTATTGTTTCTTTGTGTTTAAATTCATTGTATTGTTTCTTTGTGTTTCAATTCATTGTATTGTTTCTTTGTGTTTCAATTCATTGTATTGTTTCTTTGTGTTTCAATTCATTGTATTGTTTCTTTGTGTTTAAATTCATTGTATTGTTTCTTTGTGTTTCAATTCATTGTATTGTTTCTTTGTGTTTCAATTCATTGTATTGTTTCTTTGTGTTTAAATTCATTGTATTGTTTCTTTGTGTTTCAATTCATTGTATTGTTTCTTTGTGTTTTAATTCATTGTATTGTTTCTTTGTGTTTCAATTCATTGTATTGTTTCTTTGTGTTTCAATTCATTGTATTGTTTCTTTGTGTTTCAATTCATTGTATTGTTTCTTTGTGTTTCAATTCATTGTATTGTTTCTTTGTGTTTAAATTCATTGTATTGTTTCTTTGTGTTTCAATTCATTGTATTGTTTCTTTGTGTTTCAATTCATTGTATTGTTTCTTTGTGTTTAAATTCATTGTATTGTTTCTTTGTGTTTCAATTCATTGTATTATTTCTTTGTGTTTTAATTCATTGTATTGTTTCTTTGTGTTTCAATTCATTGTATTGTTTCTTTGTGTTTCAATTCATTGTATTGTTTCTTTGTGTTTCAATTCATTGTATTGTTTCTTTGTGTTTCAATTCATTGTATTGTTTCTTTGTGTTTAAATTCATTGTATTGTTTCTTTGTGTTTCAATTCATTGTATTGTTTCTTTGTGTTTAAATTCATTGTATTGTTTCTTTGTGTTTCAATTCATTGTATTGTTTCTTTGTGTTTAAATTCATGGTATTGTTTCTTTGTGTTTAAATTCATTGTATTGTTTCTTTGTGTTTCAATTCATTGTATTGTTTCTTTGTGTTTAAATTCATTGTATTGTTTCTTTGTGTTTCAATTCATTGTATTGTTTCTTTGTGTTTTAATTCATTGTATTGTTTCTTTGTGTTTCAATTCATTGTATTGTTTCTTTGTGTTTCAATTCATTGTATTGTTTCTTTGTGTTTCAATTCATTGTATTGTTTCTTTGTGTTTCAATTCATTGTATTGTGATTGTGCTACATTAACTTGCCAAAGACATGTGGTATTACAAAAATTGCATGAATCATACTTGAGTTTTGACATTATCTCCACTTTTTCCTTCTCTTTAAAAAAAAAAATATTGCCATTAAATGCAGCTGACATAATATAAACTAGTCATGTTTGATATTTCCAGGCAACAGTACATCACAGATACCAACACTATGTGAAGCCAGTTCCAGTATTAAAACTTATAATTACAAATAGTAAGTATGTAAAAATCTTAAATGTAGTCCTATTAGTGTCTACCTTGTATATCTTGTCATGTTTTCTTATCATGTGATGCATTCTTTTCAGAGTAGTGTGTGCCATGGTGAATCACTTGGACTGAATAGTGTAGATAATAAATCACTGAGATCTCACACAGATCGTATGAATAAATATGTGCATGTAAGTTCTATGTGCATGTACCTGAACATCAGTGGGAATATAACATATATTCTAAAGCGGCAATGATCTTCTATATTTCTGTTGAATAACAATCTTAGTCGCAAAGACGTTTTTTCACAAAAAACAAGCAAATTATAACAAAAAAAGAGTTTATAATCATACAAAATTTCTGAATTTATTTTGCAAATGTCCTGGAGTGTGGCAACAGTATATTATAGACCTAATTTCACCGTATTTATGGTCAAATTGTTATAATTTCACGGGGGAAAAGGACTAAACTTACAGGTATGTCATAGAACCCTTCTATAAATCTAGATCTAGTCAATAACTGTGTCGTTCGAAACCGGTTGATGTTTTAATATCAAATTAAATAAACCAGCGTGGTGTAACCGATTTTCGAGTGTGAAAACAATATACCTCTCCATAAATATTAATCTGAATCACATTCCATAATGATTTTTAATGAAAATACGATAAAACAAAAGTCTATAAAACTGAATTCAATGTCATGGCACTGTTCTTGTTTGAAATTGTCAACATATTGCGAAAATTTCGATATTTCAATGACATTTGGCACATGATTGCCACTAAAACTGTAGGAAAAGGTAGTCAATTGAATAAAATACCAGATTTATCTAATCTGGTCACCAAAATATAAATAAAATTGTGTTTTTTATTGATTTCAGGGGACCTAGTGACGGGGCCTTTGTGGGGCTTGTACACTCAACCACAGACATTTTAGATAGCGTAAACCGTTGTCGAGCGCACTCTACTCTATGGGTTAAAACAGTCATTGCATCAATAGAGAGTGTAGGCGATGTAGCATTGTGAGCTTGGAGGCTGAGCTCAAGGCACTCATTTGCGAACAGGCTGATGATACAGATGTTTTGATTTAAACGGATGGGTTGGTTATCCACCACCAGCGGTGGGCATGGGGTGTTACTGCCAGATCACGCAAAAGAATAGTTCATGAAGCCTGTGGGGTCTTCACTACAACAACAATTTTACAATGAAGTTGTTTGTCATGATGCAGGAACTAAACTGGTTGCAATCACAAACCTTTTCCAATGTTTGCATTCCTACTGACTCAATGAATATGATCCAGTAAGGCAATACAGAGGATGTGTGTAGGCGATAGGTGGAGTCATTAGAGAAGGTTAAAAAGTGAACCTCATTGTGAAGCTATGGACTCGGTGCTCTTTGTGAGTCTGCATGATTAGAGGATTTTGAGATATGGAAAATCGCTATATAATTTGGTTTGGTACCTTTAAGTCATTTGGTCTTAATACAAATCATTCATTTATTTAGATTTGTGTGGTGGGGTCTCTGTTGTATTGTCGTTCATGTTGTTTTCAGACATTTGTTTTATTTCATTCTCTCCCCATATTTTTATGTGCGTCTCTATGACAATACTTGTGTATGCGTATGTCATTGTTATCTTGGATGTCTCAGTTGTTAAATGTCTGCCGTCTAATACGTTTGTGATAACGCCTTTATTTTACTATTCTCACTGTTTGCCTTGTATTTTCTTGAAAATGACTGTACGGCTGAATCTTGTATACTGTTATCTGTGTTTTTTCTTACCAGTACCCAATATTCTGATAATCTGTGTATTCATTGTAAATCTGGATGACATATTTTATGTAAGTACCATTAGAATATGGCTTAAAAGCTTTTAAACATTAACTGGGAAGAATTCAAGCAAATAAGATCTCTGATGAAAAAATGGACAGAGAGATTGAGACAAGAATTCAAAAAGCCAGCTATGTAAATTATGAACTTAACACCAATCTTAAAACATCTATCCCAATGGAAGCTAAAAGGCAAATCATTAAAACAATCTTCATATCAACATTGTATTAGATTTGGATAACAATGTCAGATGTGGACACTAACTAATAAAGAACAAGAGAAAGGTTACAACGTATGAAATGAAATGTTCAAAAACAAGCAGCAAATAGAACATGAAGAAATCATGTGAAGAATGAAGAGATTACTCAAACTTTTGGAGCATCTGTGGTCATATATAGTGGAAAAAATGAGACTGAAATGGTTTGACCTCTTAAAGAGAATGAATCCTTATTGGTCATCAACAAGAAGATACAACATAAGAATGGAAACAATAGACAGAGGAAGAAGATCAGAACTTACCATCACTCTGAAACATTACAATATTACTGCATATCAAGCAACCAAATGTGCCATAGCCCGAAAATATATTATCATTCAATCCAGCGACGCCTAATAGTAAAAGTATAGAAAACAATAAATAGATAGACAGTAGTGTAATAGCTGTGTCACTCACTCACAAATCAGTTGGCTTTATTTGATTTCCTTTGGCAAGTATGGAGTCATGCACAGTTTGCCAAGAAAGTAGTTGAGCTAACCACTAAGAAATGGTTATCTGACCTCATGATGAGGAATCACTACACAGTGTGCTGAAGGCAACGCTAGTCAGCCAGCTCTTGATCAACAACTGTCTAGGTAGATGAGTAAAGCGGCATGTTATAATGCTGTTTTATAGCTCAACTGAACTTATCTTACCTCATCTATATAAATATATTTATTGCCCCAAAGCCCCATCAAGGCCAGCACAGTGCAGTGGTGATGGGGAATTAGTTCAGCCATCAGGGGCTGGAAACTAAGACTGGTCGGGCAGTCCCATTTGAGCAGGACCATAGTCCTGCCCAAGTAAGCAGAGTGCTGAAGACGGAGGCATCCAGCCAAAAGGCGCACAGATAATCAGGATGCCACGCACAAAACACAATGGAAACAGAGTGCCAAACATATACTTCAAGAGTGTTCTGAGCATGAAATGCTGAGGCAGACATATTGACCAGAGGAAACAACACTGGAATCAAAACTCTATGGGACACTGTATGAACTACAAAAGACAGTGAGTTTTATTAAGGAGACAGAATTACAGATATAGACATGTTTCAAGTGAACGAAAGAAGAAGAATTGCCCCAAAATTTTGGCTCTCACTTGGGATGACTAAGAACCAAAGAAATCCATGTTGTTTTTTTGTACGAGTCTTAAACTTCACAAACCAAGTGAGACATCACTTAAACTACCAACTTTGAGAATATTTTCATTGACAATGTTTTAAAACAAGTAACAGTTCTGTTCTGGTTAGGAACCCATGTCTCCCTGCTTATTTTAGGATTAATTAATCTAAATATTATGTCAATAAATAATTTAAATATTCATTGGTTAGGGTTAGTTGTTTTACATAACAACCCTAACCCTAAATAAATGTATATTTAAATTAATAAATGATAAACATAAACTGATAAACAAAGCCAAGGTAAATAATCAATTAGGGGGGGGGGCACAGGTTCAAAACCAGAACCCAAGTAACCTCATCAGATAGATCAAATTCCATTCTTCCATTTGCATTACATGTTGAGAACCAAGGATTGCAAATTAAGCTGTGAAGAATAAATAGTTTCAAGTTTAACCCTTTTTTTGTTTGTTCATTTATATTTAATATTTGCTCTGGTTATTACCAATTGTATTCTTTCTGTATATCTTTTATACACAAATTTGCTTCATATGTCCTTTGTCATATTTTTTATGTGTCACTATAATCTGCAGCACTAGCTTGCCTTTTTGCTATACAATTTGTCCTTACAATTTATTAAATTGAATTAGGTGAGGGCAGTGTGATAGGTCTTTTGGCACTTGGACAAGTTGCTGATGACTTGGATATCTGTGCACAGGGGGTAAGACTGCGTAGCTTGTTGCATTTGTTATGTGAAAGTAACAAAACCTGATGACACAGGTACTGTCATCCATATGCCACTGCATGTTATCTTCCACTTAGTTAGTGTCGGATCATCATCATTGCAAACTGGACACGTCCATAGTTGCTCCGATCTCTCCTTGAGTGTATCTGCCATTACACTTCTGCTGACAGTACCGGTCCTATGCTGGTTGACCATTATTCTTCTGCACTCTCCAAAATATTCACTTCTAGCAACACCGCATTTCAATCCCTGATCTTTAATCCTAGCCATTGAAAAGGAATCATCATCCACATTAGTCTCATTCTTGCGTGTTATATCTCTTACGGAATTCAAAATGTCAGACGATCCATTGCCCCATCGCCCTGTGCCACAATCGCGCATGATGCCAGTTGATCCGCTCTTTCATTGCCTCGAACGGCCACATGTTCCGGCACGAAAATAAATATAACCACTTTCAGCCTCGCTTTTCTCAATGCCTCAATCCACTGTTAGCGAATGAGACCCACTTGTACCTTCTTAATCATACTCATAGAGTCACTCAAGATGCAGACCTGTGTTACCTTCTGTGTGCATAACCACTCAAATGCCATAGTCTCCATGGTCATACTACTTGTAGTGACCGCAAAGGCACCACTCTCCTCCTTGATCGTTTTACCTGCGCACTGAGCTGTGAAGGCCCAAGCACTGCGAACATGTCTAATCACAGATCCATCAGTGTATATAATCACATCCCCCTCTTTGGTATTCTCACTGACCAAAGCCCGCACTTCTTTCACCACAGCTGTGGGACACCATTTTCTGCATTCCCTGCTAAGTGATATTACTACTCTCAAACAAGTTTCGAAATCTGTGGGTAGACTTATCCATTCCGCACCTGCTGCTACATCCTGCAATCTGCACACGCTTTGTATGACATCCTCAGCACGTCCCATCCACGACCTCCCTCTCTTCAGTCTTCTGCCTTTAACTTTCTTATTTCGAAATGCAACAGGTGTTTCTTATCTGCATATATTTGAAGGTACGCCCGTGCACAGCAATACTGTAATCTGTGCTCAGCTTTTGGACAGTCAAGTAGGTATCACATAGCTCTTGTCGATGTGTCTCTTGTGCATCCCAGCATGATACGCATTGCTGCACTCTGGATTCTATCCAGTCTTTCGATCTGAGTTTGGCTAAGATTCAGAATTGCCAGTGCATATTCCATCACAGCTACAACGAAACCCTGGTACAAAAGAAATAACAACCTCTGCTAACATTGCGCAGCAGCCATAACCTTCATACGTGCTAAGCCTTTGCCTGCCCTTAAGATAACGTGGTCAACATGTTCCCTAAAACTCAGGCTTCTGTAAAAAAACACACCCAGATATCTCATTGTGTTCATCATCAGGTGCCATGCCGGCTGGCGTAGGCAGTCATGGCTCTCCACAGCTCTCTGTCCACAGTATTATGTATCAAAGTCGTTGTTGTTTCCTTGCCGTGCCAGGTTGTCAAACTAATATTTTCTCACGTTGTCGCCCCCTGTCTCTGTTGCCTTTAATTTTGCCTGTTGTGACTATGTTCTCTAAACCTGCCTGTCTCATGAAGTGGCAAAAAAAAAGAAGATTGCCTTTTTCTTATATTGTTGATTAAGGTCCGTTTCGCATTTGACTCTTTCAACACTTCTACATTAGTTTTTCTGGCAGTCCATGGTATTCTCAGCATTCTTCTGTAGAACCACATCTCTGTTGCCTCTAATTTCCCACTTTCCAGTTTGTTTATTGTCCAAGACTCGCACCCATATGTTAATATAAGAGTTATATAGCACTGCAGAACTCTCTTTCTTCACCTCTAATGACAAGGACATATTACACAGTGTATTTTGCATTTTTCTGAATGTTGTTTTTGCCTGTCCTATTCTGCATCTTATTTCTGTTGAACTTCTTCCATCTGCTGTAATCATTGTACCTAGATATTTGAATTGGTGGACTCATTGTGTTAGTTCTTTCTAAACTTTTCCCGGGCAACGAAACTTGTGGCAGGGGTGTCTTTACCATGCGATTGTTCAAAGAAAACCACGTCACAAATTCTTTAGAGGGATTAACCACTGCTCCCGTATCTCGACACCAATTTGTCAGTCTGTCCAGCTCCTTCTGTAGTTCCATGACGCACTATTCTTGATTTCTGCCCTGTCTATACACCAGGATATCATTGGCATATGACATCGTTCTGCCAACACCTGTGATTTGATTGCCAGCGATATGTACTGTGTATACATTGAAAAGTACAGGAGATAGAGGCGATCCCTATGGCAGACCAGGGCTAATAACCGTTGGTGTAGATATCCAGCTACCACACTTAAGAACTACTATTCTGTGCATCAGGGCGGCGCAAATTAACCGCACGACAAAAGGATTTACTACAAGGATTAACAGCTGGTCCATCAAGATATCCAAGGATACCCTATTGTGCATATCCTCAAGATCTATTGTGACCGCACTTTTCCATGCGCGAATCGAACCCCTCAAAAACATTCTGCGCAAATATGGGTGCATTCTGCCATGTCTTCTTTCCTGGGCGATACCCTCCTAACAATATTGGTAAACACTTATTTCTTTCAAGATAACACGATACCTTCCAGGCCACAATTTTTTCCCATTTTTTTCCCCACAGTGTAGAAAAATAACACTGCTTGATAGGATAATTATATATTTGTATTTAAGTACATTTGAGACAATACATAATTATACATGATAATATACATGGGGAGGGATGGAGTGGAGACCAAATTTTCTGTGTGTGGGTGTGAATCCAAGCATGTAATTAGAAGGTACATGCTTATGAAATTTAATACCCTGCGCATATAAAGACAATAAGAATGACAGTAAATACATTTAAAGTTACAAAGACAGCTCAAAACAGTTTTTCTAGTTAACTGCTGAGCAAAATATTTTGGTTGTTTGTAGAGATTAAGGTTGACAATTTAATTCTTAATTTGAGTTGTACCTGTCACTGGTATTTGCCTTAATAGAAAATCAAGAATGTTGTTTATTGGTGGCCAGTCATAAGAATGCAGAGACAGACACATAAGTGATTATTTATTGCTATGTTGCTGGATCAGTAAGTCAATTTTAATCTTCTTTCGTTCACTTGAAACATGTCTATATCTGTAATTCTTTTTCCTGAATAAAACTCACTGTCTTTTGTAGTTCATACAGTTGCCCATAGAGCTTTGATTCCAGTGTTGTTTCCTCTGGCCAATATGTCTGCTTCAGCTTTTCATACTCAGAACACTCTTGAAGTATATACTTGGCACTCTGTGCTGCCTGTACACATGACCGTGTTGCCAATCTTGAATTTTGTGTACAAGTGACTGCGGAGTCGGTTGTGTCCTGTTCTGAGGCGTAGAATTACAACTTGTTCTGATCTGTTCATATTGTGATAGTCATCTTGTGGTGGTGTTTGTGGCTTTCTAAATGACTTGATCATCTGTTTTTTCTGATGTAAGGTGATTGGTACATCTGGTTGGTCTTTGGCAGCACCTTTCTTAGCCAGTTGCTCTGCTAAATGTCCTAGTATTCCACAGTGAGAGGGTATTCACTGCATGGTTACTCTATACTGGTAAGACAGTTCGTTAAGACATTTTTGCAAGTCTGTTTGTTTTCCAGACTGGAGAGCTTGAAGCACTGACCTTGCATCTGTCAGGAATACCACGGACTGTGGGCCAGGGTTGGAGTTCAGCAGTATTTCAGTTGCCACCATAATTGCTTGGATTTCTGCATCATAATTATTGCAGAATGTCTCTGTTGGTGTTCTGATCGTATCTCTAGGCTTGTGTGGATATTCTATATATATATACACCTGCACCTCCATTTCTCACTGCATTCTGTGCTGACCCATCTGTGTATACTCTGACCCATATGTCTTGTGGATATTCCTCATCCAGGAAACTGATGGTGACTGTCCTTTGGTGCACACTGTTCTGTTCATCCTCGCTTAGTATTCCTTTTACTTGGTTCTGAATGTATATTGGTATTTCACGCCTTTCACTCCAAGGGGTTTGTTCTGGTACAGACCTTAAGGTGCTGTCAACTTCAGGTAGGTCTATAAGTTGTCTACGGAGTCATTTAGCTTGATGGATAAAGCTGCTTCTTTTCAGTCGCCCCATTGCTAGATTTTGGAATCTTTCCTTCATTGGATGACTTGGCATACACTGGAACTTTTCTGCTTGTATTATCACCTGTGTGTCTCTGCATTCTTCCCATTTTCTGCATCTCTACTATGAGTGTTGATTTCATTGCTCCCAGCCTTATCCTAAGTGCCTAGTTTTGCATTTTATCTAGATCTTGTAATGTGGTGTTTGATGCAGGACACCACGCAGCTGAACCATATTCCAGGTTTGGTCTTATTCCATGCTGGTACACTCTTTGCGTAGTATATTCCCACTAGCTCCCAATGTGGTTCCACTTAGTTTTCTCAGGATAGCTAACTTCCTCCTGGCTTTTGTTGTTGCTTTGTTTATGTGCTGCTTCCATGTCATCTTATCATCAAAAGTAACTCCGAGGTATATGGGTTGTTTGTCTTCTTTCAAAAACTCTCCATCTATCGTGATATCAGCAACTTTTTGTTTTGGTGAGAGGGTAAAGAGTGTAGTGCTGCACTTATCTGTGTTAATGATGATGCACCATCTATTTGCCCATAAAGTTAAGGCATCAATAGTTCTTTGTATTTGTTTAGTGGTGACTGTCAAATGTTCTTCCATGCACCAGATCGTCAGCAATCATTGCCACTTTGATCCCGTGTGGTAGTTCAGCAACTAGGTCATTGTTTACTCCCTTGGTTACTCCATGACACAGTGAGACTTTCTTGCTCTTGTGACTATCCAATTATACCCTGGCTCTTCTATTATGCAGGTATGCGTTTACCCATTTGTACATTCTTGAGTTAACCCTGCAATTTCACAATTTATTTAAGAGTTCTTCTTTCCAAACCTTGTCAAATGCTATCCTGAGGTCTATCCATGCTGCTAGTACCACTTTCTTATCTTGGAAGGTGTCCTCAATCTCTTGGGATAGGCAGGTTGCCTGATCTTCTGTAGAGTAGCACTGTCTGAAGCCTGTTTGCTGCGATACCAGAAGGTTTTCACTTTCAAGGTACCACTGCATCCTAAGATTGATAGTGTGTTCCATTGGTTTGCATAAACAGTTTGTGAGGCCGATGGGCCTGTAGTTGGAGACTGTTGCCATCTTTTCCTGATTTGAGGAGTGGTATTATTGCTTCCCTCCATGCCTGTGGAACATTACTTGTGGTCCAGCTTGTATTGAAGATCTGCAGTAGCTTTGCTCTTGCTGCAGTTTCCAGGTTTTTAATCATTTCATTGGACACTCCATCAGCTCCTGGGGACTTTTTCATTTTCAATTTGGATATTGCATGCTCCAGTTCTTTCATTGTGATTGGTGCCTCCATGATTTCAGGTATAGGCCGTGTCCAATGTTTTGCTGGTTCTCTTGAACCTCCTGTTGTTTGTCTGCGCTAACTTTGACATTATTGTCTTCTGCAAAGTAATTAGCTGCATGTTTGTTTACCTGTTAAAATATTGCTATCTTTGTAGAGTGTGATCCCTGTATTTCTCCCTGTACTTTCACCATTTAGTTGTTTTACCAGTTTTCATAATTTCTTAGTGTCTCTTTCAAGGTTCATCAACTTTGTTTTTTCTTTCTAGCTGCTCTGTCTGGCTTATTGTTTGTTTGTTTTTCATTCGCTCCATTGTAACCATCACGGATATCCGTGCGATTTCCGCCGGGAGCGTGATTACGTTGTGCCACCGTTATGCGCCTTGTAGGCCTAGCACATCTGATTTCGGCATGCCTTGACAATTCGGGTGGGCTACCCTTAGCCTGTGACAGCCTCTATATCTGTCTCCAGGCATGCGTAGTGGAGACTCTTCGCCCAAACGATTTTTTTTTGCTCTCGTCTGACTCGAACGAGGTGTTCCACTGTCTATGAACTTGCCTCGTGTAATTGGACGTGCTGTGCCTGTGCCCATTGGGTACTGAACCGTTTCTCATCCGTGAGCCTGGTTCCTTAAGGGGAAGAACTCAACAGAGGAGTTGGACCCTGGCTCATTTGCCCTCTTAGCCGAGGTGTCATTCACCGACATCGTGTACCCCTTGTCCAAGTTCGAGTCTCACACCACGCGTTTGGGAGCAAGGCGTTCTTGAGCTGAGCGTCCTTTTCCCAATAGCGCCTGAGCCCATCAGGTACTGAACCCTTTCTCTCTTCAAGTGTATTTCCGGAATAGGAAAACCTGATAGTAGAGTTTGGCCAGGGCTAAATCGTTGTCCCTTTTGTGCCTGAGCGCATCGAGTCCCTTCCTCTTCGCGAGCATATTTCCGGTTTAGGAAGGCTCGACATTAGACTTGGATTAGGTCTTTTGCTTTACCAAACGCCAATGAATGGGTCTGGGTCTCTGCCTGTAAGGAACACAGGTACCTAGAAGCTCGACTTGAGCTGACGGAGCTTGTAGTTCCCCTTTCCTAGGAACCTTTCATTGTCTATTTGCAGTTCGCGCTGCCCTCTAGCGCTGTTCTGCCCTTTCATTGTTTCATTGTACTCAGTATGAAATCTATGTCTCTCGCCATGCATCTGCCTTTACGTGCATTTTACATTGGCCGCCCCCTCCAATGTTCGGACTGGACTGACTAGCTTCACTGTATGTCGACAGTGTCGCTATATGTGGTGCTGCTGGTGGTGTCGGAGATATTGTCTGTCTCTTGTGCAGTCAAATCTCTTTCCATCTGCTACCTCCACATTCTCGGACATGATCCCCAAATGATTTGGCCAGAATCAGCACGAGCTGCTGTATTTCTGTTTCCAGGGTGCACCGCGTGGAGGTACATTTGGGATCTTGGTTATCTGTTAACCCTGGGTCCGCCTAGAGCAATGCGTTCCCTTTGCACCCCTGTCTGGCTTATAACTTGGCTCTTTGAAATTTAGCCTTTGTTTGCTATTTGTTGTGGTGATTTTGGCTAGGTCTGTTCTCTGCCTGCTTTCTAGATGTTTCCATCTCAATTTGCTGCTTCTCCAATTCATCATTCCAGTAGGTTTGTACTTTTTCTGTGCCTCCCTGGGTATGGTTTTACTAGCAGCATGTAGTATGCATCTATTTAATTAACTCACTACTCTGTTGATGTCTTTGTCCTTGTTCATGTCCTTAGCTAGAACACTGGTTAAATGCTGGTACATTTTCCAGTCTGCTCTTTTATAGTTCCACCTAGTGAGTGTGTTATCCTTGAAAATTCATTGTGGATTTCCAAAAATATTGGTCTGTGGTCACTACCTCCAAGCTGCTTTCCAATGACATGTGTGATGTTCCATTCAAGGCCTGGTGAGTGGAATGTCAGGTCTGGTGTAGAAGTGGTGTGCCATGCTCTCGAGTAGAGGGTTGGTGAGTCTGCTGACTGGTTAATAAGTATGAGATTATTTTGATCCTGCCAGCTCTCAAGTTCCTCACCTCTCTTGTCCATGTGAGTAAGTCAATGAATTTCAAAGGACTCAAGCAGTGCACACAAGTATCTACACAGATTTTTTTGCAAGGAGGCGAAATCATTGTCTTAATATAAGAAAAACTGCTAATGACTTGGCTGGAGGAAGATAAGTTATGTAAACATCATTCTCATGAAACTAGCATCCAGTATCAGATTGTTTCCAGACACTGGAGTTTTATCTATTTTATTTGTCTGAGTTACCTGTACGATATTGTTCAACATCCGTCCATTGTTATATTTGCATTGATATTCTGTTTTATTAGTTTATAATTGTTATATTTGCAGTGATATTCTGTTGTGTTAGTTTATAATTGTTATATTTACTTTGATATTCTGTTTTATTAGTTTATAATTGTTATATTTGCAGTGATATTCTGTTGTGTTAGTTTATAATTGTTATATTTGCAGTGATGTTCTGTTTTATTATTTTCTAATTGTTATCTGTGCAGTTATATTCTAACTAATTTACTGGTATCTAAATTGGTAGCATATCCTTTTCAGGACGTAGCCATCAACCCATCATTTATTGACTGTAGTGATTTTCTAGGCAATATAAATACATTCAACAGTTTGTCATTGCTTCCTGACGGGTCCAGATGCTCAAATGCATGTGGCAGGGTATCTAGTTGACAACTGGCATCTAATTGGTCATATTTACAGTATATACTATTATTTAAAAACAATTATTTCTAGGATACTCTGATTTGCCTGAAATTTGAGGTTGAAGCTTGTCCAGGACACTACAGCACACCTTTCCAAATGATTGTTAAGGACACAGGGGATATTTGCTCTTTAGTCTGGGTAAGTATACATTTTCATTTGTGTTGGTTGGTTGCTGATCCAGCAGCTCATGCCCTTTGACCCAATGCCATTGTGTGATATATGCATTTTCATTTGTCTATATAATAATAATTTCAGACCAGGTTTTCAATATACATATATTGTTCTGGCTTGTGCTATCCTTTCCAATTCTTCCAAGTCATTTTTTGCATTTCTTTTTTGATGTTCCTCTCTCTTTCCTTGTGGATTCAACCTTACTATTGCAAAGGGGTGCAAAGGGAACGCATTGCTCTAGGCGGAATCAGGGTTAGCAGATAACCAAGATCCCAAATGTACCTCCACGCGGTGCACCCTGGAAACAGAAATACAGCAGCTCGAGCTGATTCTGGCCAAATCATTTGGGGATCGTGTCCGAGAATGTGGAGGTAGCAGATGGAAAGAGATTTGACTGCACAAGAGACAGACAATATCTCCGACACCACCAGCATCACCACATATAGCGACACTGTCGACATACAGTGAAGCTAGTCAGTCCAGTCCGAACATTGGAGGGGCGGCCAATGTAAAATGCACATAACGGTAGATGCATGGCGAGAGACAAATAGATTTCATACCGAGTACAATGAAACAATGAAAGTGCAGAACAGCGCTAGAGGGCAGCGCGAACTGCAAATAGAAAATGAAAAGTCCCTAGGAAAGGGGAACTACAAGTTCCGTCAGCTCAAGTCGAGCTTCTAGTTACCTGTGTTCCTTACAGGCAGAGACCCAGACCCATTCATTGGCGTTTGGTAAAGCAAGAAGACCTAATCCAACTCTAATGTCGAGCCTTCCTAAACCGGAAATATGCTCGCGAAGAGAAAGGGTTCAGTACCTGATGGGCTCAGACGCTATTGGGACAAGGACGCTCAGCTCGAGAACGCCTTGCTCTCAAATGCGTGGTGTGAGACTCGAACTTGGACAAGGGGTACACGATGTCTGTGAATGACACCTCGGCTAAGAGGGCAAAAGAGCCAGGGTCCAACTCCTCTGTTGAGTTCTTCCCCTTAAGGAACCAGGCTCACGGATGAGAAACAATTCAGTACTCAATGGGCACAGGCACAGCACGTCCAATTACACGAGGCAAGTTCATAGACAGTGGAACACCTCGTGCGAGTCAGACGAGAGCAAAAATCGTCTGGACGAAGAGTCGCCACTACGCGTGCTTGGAGACAGATATAGAGGCTGTCACAAGCTAAGGGTAGCCCACCCGAATTGACAAGGCTTGCTGAAATCGGATGTGCTAGGCCTACAAGACGCATAACGGTGGCACAACGTAATCATGCTCCTGGCGGAAATTGCACTGATATCCGTGATGGTTACAATGGAGCGAACGCAAAAAAAACAGATAAACTATTGCAAAAAGTTCTAATTTACAGCATATCCAATCCCAGAACTTATTTTGTTTTGCTGGTATTTGCTTTTTCTATGCATCTATTTCCCAATAGTTTGTTTGTCACACAGATTCAGCCATAATATTTGTATGTGCACAAGCATATATTTATAATGTCCTGTACGTTTTTTTTGACTAACATGGTCTTCCATATTACTATGCCCTGGAATGTAAACTTACAAGTGCTGTTTAATGATTTTGCATGATAAAATATGAGGCACTTCCTAGCTAAGAAAGACCTCAACTAAGACATTGACTTGTCTGTTTGATGGTGCACACACAATTGTATACCTCTACATCGCCATCTTTAATAGTTAGTATAAAATCAATCTTGTGCGACAGAGCCTTGAAACTTTTTGTGTTGTAACTGTTTGCACTTTCTGAATGAATTTGAAAGCCCCAAAGTTATTTCAAGTGCAAATTTATTATAATGCTTGGCCTAGATTTAATTACTTTCTATATATCATACAATCTCACCTTCAAAATTTCAGATATTTTCATGATAAATACTCATGAACGACGTCTATATCTGTATTTCCAGCTTACTGCCATTTTGGAACAACATACTTTCTCGAATGAGCTATTTTTAGTAACAGTATCGCAGCAGATATTGCTGTGTTTCTTATCTATCATAGCGGTTTGAATGTTTTTCATAATTGGTTACCAAGGTTCTGTTAACGGAGATTCAACAACCGTTGAAATTGGTTAGTAAAGTGTTAAATCCACAAAGTGATGGGTTGCCTAAAGATCCCAAAGTTCTGATCCAAAATGACTTACTTAGCTATGGCTCACTTAGGGTCCTCTTGATTAATTTAAATTGTCAATATACTTTGCATATTGTATCTGCCACGATCACCCAATCAAGTTTTGTCTGTCTTGTTGAATTCCATCATTCATTCTCCTGTGGTTTATATCAAGAATATAACACACTGTTTATAACGAACAGGTTCAGCTGTAATACATATATTAAGTAGAATTTCATTATTTGTAGGACAGGTCAGGATAAAAAGATAGAGATGATATTGGTGCATGCGTTAGATGATGCGTGTGCTAATTCTCTTTTTGATTGTTTTGAATGTAGCTGTTATAATTCTTGGTCTTATTTCTAGTAGGATTGGTTACTGCTATGTGTGACATCCTGCTTTCACACACCTTCCATGTATTTATGGTCTGCTTACCATTCGCTTGTCAGACCTACTTTGATATGACTGAATAGTGAGACTCTTCTCCCAAGTGAAAATCATTTGAACATTCATCTTTAACTATACATGTTTCATGTTGTATTTCCTGTTGTCCCCAACACATGAGCATGTCTTGTCTCAATTTCTTATTTGTGTCTTCTATCATATACTGTTTACAAAAAGAAAAGCAACGTTTTTGGAGTTACTTTTACAAAAAATATTCACTGTTTGGAAATCATTGAACCTATTGACTGTGTCCACTTGGTCATTAACTTTTCGTGGTTACCTGAATTGTACTCACCTCATCACCTCATGAATTCTTGAGGTCATGAAAGAGGTCAAGGGCAAAAAATTTTTTTTGGCAGTAACTTGTGACAGTTTCATGAGAATCCTGTAAAATTTAATGAACACCAAACTCTCTGTCCGTATTATTGAATTTCTATAAAAGATTGACGGTCCTTGAATGAATTTGTTGAAAATTCAATGCGCAAGTGTGGTTCATCTCACTACAGAGCAATGGTACACCATCATTTGACAATTACAGACTGGACAATCACAAAATCTAGTGGCCAGACAATTTAATGTGGTTAGAAGCACCATTAGTTGCCTTTGGAGGCTATTTCAACAAACTGGCTCAGTGGCAGACCTGCCGCTCAGTGGAAGACCCAGAGTCACAACTCTTGTAGAAGACCGCTTCATATGAGTGTGTCACCTCAGGAATAGATTTGCATCTGCATTCTCCACAGTCCACTCAATACTAACAGCCTGTAAAATTTCAGATCAAACGGATAGAAACTTGATGCACAATGCTGGTCTTTGGGCTAGAATACCATGCAGAGGTCTGTTCTTATCGACCGACATCGCTAGAACTGACTGCAGTATGTAGATCAGCATCGTCAATATTCTGTTGGGAATGACTGGAGATGGGTTTGGTTTATTCTTCTTCTTCTTCAGCGTTCGCTCTCAAATAACCACAACGAATATTTCGTGTGATTTCTGTCAGGGAGCGTGAAGTACATTGTGCTGCAAGTTCCACAGTAAAACTGTGATTATTTGCACCCCGGTTGGCCACTTGTGGTCAGGACGTCCGAGGTCCAACACATCCGTTTTCGTCATTCCTTTATTTCGGGTTTGGTCCCTAGTCCTTGACAGCCTGTGTATCTGTCGCCGGGCACACTGATGTGTAGTGCCTCTTCGCCAAAACGCTTGTCGAGCACGTCTATCTGGCACGAGGTGCTCCACCGTCTATAAACCGATCTCGTACAATTGGACGAACTCTGCCTGTGTCCATCGGGTACTGAACCTTTTCTCATCCGTGAGCCTGGTTCCGTATGAGGAAGAACTCGCCAGAAGAGTTGGACCCTGGCTCGTTCGCCATCCTACCCGAGGCGTCGTTCACAGACATCGTGAACCCATCGCACAAGTTTGAGTCTCACACCACGCGTTTGAAAGCAAGGCGTTCTCGAGCTGAGCGACCTTGTCCCATTAGCGCCTGGGCCCATCAGGTACTGAACCCTTTCTCTCTGCAAGTGTATTTCCGGTGTAGGAAAACCTGACAGTAGAGTTGGGCCAGGGCTAAATCGTTGTCCCTTTTGTGCCTGAGCCCATCGGGTACGGAACCCTTTCTCTCTGCAAGTGTACTTCCGGTATAGGAAACCTTGACAGTAGAGTTGGGCCAGGACTACCATCGTTGTCCCTTTCTTGCCTAAGCCCATCGGGTACAGAACCCTTTCTCTTCGCGAGCATATTTCCGGTTTAGGAAGGCTCGACATTAGAGTTTGATTAGGTCCTCTTGCTTTTCCGAGTACCCACGATTGGGTCTGGGTCTCTGCTTATAAGGATCACAGGTAACTAGAAGCTTGTCTCGAGCTAACATAGCTTATAGTTCCCCTTTTCTAGGAACTTTTCACTTTTCATTTGCAGTTCGCGCTGCATTCTGGCACTGTTCTGCTCTTTCATTGTGTCATTGTGCTCATTATGACATATATTTGTTTCTCTCCATGCAACCACCTTTACGTGCCTTTTACATTGGCCGCCCCTCCAATGTTCGGACTGGACTAACAGGCGTCACTGTATGTCGACAGTGTCGCTGTATGTGGTGATGCAAATGGTGTTGGAGATATTGTCTGTCTCTTTTGCAGTCAAATCTATTTCCATCTGCTTCCTCCACATTCTCGGACACGATCCCCAAATGATTTGGCCAGAATCAGCTCCAGCTGCTTTCTGTTTCCAGGGTGCACCGCGAGGAGGTACATTTGGGATCTTGGTTATCTGCTAACCCTGGGTCCGCCTAGAGCATTGCGTTCCCTTTGCACCCCGGTGTGGTTTATTGATGTATCATGTTTTTGGTGCTCCAGCGACACAATAGATGGAGAAAAGTTTACCGCAGAGTATGTGACTGCTATGCCCAGAACAGCGTTGATGAGACTCTTCTGATGGTGGTGTACTGATGTAGGGTGGGGGGCACGATCGTCTTCATATGAAAAAGTGAAGGACGCATGAATGCTGAATGATACATTGCTGAAATTATTCTTCCTTGCGTCCTTCCAATTTTGGCTGCACGGTGGTAGATTTTTCATCAAGATAACACTCGACCTCATGTGTTTCAACTCACCACCCAGTTTCTTGCTCACAACAATGCCCAGACAATTCCGTAGCCAACCATGTCATCAGACATGAGAATACTATAGAACACTTATGGGATGATATTGCCATAGATGACAGACGACTCCCCCAGCGAGACGCGGCCCAGCCAATCTCTGACAGCTGTTTCTTATACTGCGGGAAGAGTGGGCAGCCATCCCACAACAGATCCAACGGTTAGTTGGATCCATGTCAACATGTCGTTCTCTGATAGAAGTCAGAGTTGGCATCAGTTGCAAAGGATAAAAGTCTAAACTAAATTTAATGAACATCATTTCATTGTTAAAGTCTATACAATTTTGGTTCACGTGTGAAATTTGGTGTCCATTAGCACTGCAATAATGTTGTTTCTTTTTTTTAATAGTATATAATCCCCATGGATGAGAAGAGATACAAGTCAGCGGACATTGCACCTTCATCCTTCTATGACATACTCTAGGAGGTGAAGAATGAAACATTCTACAGATGGGCCAATAAAAGATGGAAGAATGATGAACTAGTTGGCCCAGAAGTGTATACTACACTCCAGAAGGACAAGACAATTCTTGGAAACTATTGCACTGGAATACCTCTCTTTGGGAAATAAACATACATCCAGAAACCCCCTCACTTGCATGCTGAAGGTCTCACTATTAAACTTTTGGACTGACCATTATGCAACATTAAACTCTCAGTAGATGACATGCCAATATAGTGAGACTTTCCTCTTGTGCACGCTGCACAGCATTTCATCTGTACAATTATATTTCTCTTTGTGCTGCAACATTCAGAGAACCCGGCATTGCACATCACGCTGTTAGAGTCAGATGTACTCAAAACCAGAACATGGTCCTAACTGCCAATGTGTACATGGTGCCCCAACTATGAATAGTTGGCACATGGAGTATGATGAAAAACAACTATGCAGGACGTGACAATTCCCTGTGAGAGCCCAGAATCATGCAAACATGTTAGCTCTGCATATCTGAAGAGCCCTTTTGGATGACGGGGAATGCAAAGCTGGCTGCTCCATCCATCCCAGTGACCTTGGTCCAGAGCTGGGTTGCAATGGACACCTGACAGGAAAGGATGCATGGCAGGGGAGCTAAGTCAATAACTCAATGAAGTCCATTTATGGTTGCTATGGCAATTTTGTTTGTACACTGATTACTTTAGTTCTATTCAATGGTATTGTTATGAGGCTTGTTTTGTATTCTGTGTTGTATTATATTGTTATTCTATTCTATTGTTATGAGCCTTGTTTTGACATTTTTTCCAGATTTTTAAGAAAACTACTAAGAGTGATGGACCACAGCAAACAAAGCAACTACAGGCAAACCCTGGAAAGGTATGTATTATAGATTAAATGATTTGAATTTGAGTGAAAGAAATTACGGATAAAAATTTACAATTAATGGTCACAAGAAGTCAAATATATTTTTTAAATATAAAATTGGTTATATAGGTTTATATAATACACAAACCATGGGTAACAGATGACATTCTTAAATTATGTCATGAGCAAATGGAAACACCCGTTAGGGTCATACAGGAACTACTTTGGATGCATCAATAGAGTATTTCAGCAGCTTCTATCATTAACCATACAAATGAGTGAGCAAAAATCCTGATCTTCCCAGTACTTGATGTTGTCTGTCCATGATTTTCTTTACCCTCCTCTGCTTCCTATGCCTTCAACTGTTCCCTGTAGTAGCAGTTTGGACAAGGAATCATGTCAGCAAAGATTTCCACACCAACAGGCTTTTGTTATTTCACTATTGAAAGTTATGATTCCTCTGAACCTTGTATACATTTCAATTTATTTCTTACCGACTCATCTGTCTTATGCTGTATAGGAAATGCACAGAATTTGTCTGTAAAATTTGTATTCATAGACCTGTAACCATCTTGCCATGTCTGCAGTAAATGTCAAACTTTCACAACCATATACCACAATGGAAAATACAAGTGATTTATAAAGTTTGACTTTCACTCTGATGTTGCTTTTTCAAGTTGAGCCTTGACATAAACAGGTTAAACTTTCTCCAGCCTTATCTTTAATTCTATTTTGTATTTTCCATCTCTGCATATGCAGGATCAGAGGTATTTGAAAGTAATCACTCAAATTTATGCCCATTCATCATGATGTTGGTCTCTACTTCAGTGTTTCTGCTGTTAAACAAAATTTTATTCTTTTCAGTGTTGGTATCTATTCCCTACTTGCAGGTAACCTTTTCCAACTTTGCTGTTAATGTTAACTTTTGTAGTTATTTTTCTGACCCAATTATAAGATAAATAAAAGTGAGTTTTATTAAGGAGACAGAATTACAGATATAGACATGTTTCAATATAGACAAGTGAACGAAAGAAGAAGAAGAATAAGAAAAATATCATCAGTGAAGTATATGGTAAACAGTCTTCCATTAATTTATGAAAAGAATTGCAAACATGCATGATAAAATAAGGTAATGAATGACACAGATACTATGAACACAATTTGCAGAATGAATAATGTACAATTGTAGAGATATAACATTAGCACAACTACATGAAAATCTAGAACAATATTCAGAAATTATCACAACAAAGGTTCAGTACATGCGTTAGTTTAAAGCAAAATAAAATGTATAATTAATGAGTGAAAAATTTGTGTTTACTCCACACAGAACATTTTTGCTGATAAAATAACTTAAGTATTTCCTATTAGCAGCTATCTCCAAAAATACAAAACTACACCTACAAGCCACTTTCAGAACTGAAGGTGAATACCATCGTTGATGTTTATGGAGTTGTCAAATTCTTTAAGCCACCAATGAAAACAAAAGGTTCAGGTTAGTATATCATTTTCAATTTTGTTGCTAGCTTGATAGAATCAGAATAGATGTACTGTCTATAGAATTCATTTTCCAGTATTTGTCTAATGAATGACCAATATGTATGTGTCTTCCCATTATGTTAGGCTCTGATTGACTGCTGTTTTGACTGGCCGTTTTCTTCCCTCATATATTTTACAGACATTTTTCCCATACCATTTCCTAAATAAAGTCATATTTTTGTGTGTTTCTGACATATTTTATTTCACAATTCCATATCTCTCTTAATATTTATCTTTTCATCAATGATATTTCTAGATAGAAAATATTTATTTGTTTGCTTTTGTTTATGGAAAGGATGCTCTATTTATGTTTTTCTCTCAAGGTCATTCTTTGTAAACTTTAGAATTCTACATCTAACTAAGCAGGTGCAATGAAATCCCAAACATAAAACTAGAACAGCTGAGCAGAACTGTGAAGTTGGATCTTTGCAGGATAGGAGTTGATATAAAATACTAGAACAAAAATTATAACTATAAAACTTTATGACTAGAAATATATATCAGCAATGGAGACAAATCTTCAGGTTAGTATATCAGCTTGAGTTTTGTACTGTCTGATTTCAGTTACCATATATTTCCATATATAAGACGATCCGCTTATAAGTTGAGGATGTGACTTTAATATCCAAAATGTGACAAAAGTCGAAAACCCGTATATAGGCTAAGGTAGGAAAAAAATTATACCAATAATAATACTGTGGAATCTCAATATTATATGAATGAAGGGACAAGTGAAATCAATAGTGTTAAAATGAAATTAACACAAACTTTAGCAACAATAGGAAGCCAGCTAATTTCTTCCATTTGACCAACTCACATAAAATATTGGAGTATTTAAGAGATAATACAGTGTGACCTTTACCAGGAGTGTCGCAGCTGTCATAAAATCCGTAGCCATCAGATACCAAGAGTGTTTTGAGCTATCATTCATGCATTCAGTTAGGAACGGTGGCATTACTGTATCGTAAATTCAGTGCTTACTGTAGCTAATGAATGGTCAACTTTTCGCTTGGCAAATATCAGATAGCATCAGTTATTACATCCAATGCACTTTCCAAACTGACAGGCGAAGAACCATTATAATGGATTTATAGTCTTACTCACTTTAGTTCAAATTAACAAAGATAGAACTATTAAGAAGCTATATTTTTCCAGTGGTTACATTGTGAGATTTGTCAATAAGTGAATTTTGTACGGTGCTACCTGTAAGTAGGAACAATGTACCAACATTGGATGCAAGTATTTATAGGAGAGATGACCAGGTTTTAGGTAAGTAAGAACAATGTACCAATAGTGGAAGAAAGTATTTAAAAGAGAGATGACTAGGTTTTAGGTAAGTTAAAAGTCAGAAACATTTCTTGAACTGTTTAATCAGACCACATGTATTTTCCAATTGACACACATGTATTGTCTCTTCCATAGATTATTGCTGCACTGTTTCCTTGACTGATCCTAGTATAGATAGCCAAGATGACAAACTATCATGTAACATCTTTAGTACTAATGTAGCTCACCTGCCAATCTTGGAAGTGGGAAATGTTGTTAGGTTTCACAGACTTAAGGTTTGTCTAAATAATAGTAACCTTGAATCTTCATCAATGCAAACATGATTTATTAAGTTTTGAGCAACCTTTCATTACATTTTGAGGTTTCAGAAACAAGAAAAAGTTAGAGAGCAAGATCGGGGGAGTATGGAGGTTGTAGGAGCAATGGTGTGTTGTGTTTCATCAAAACATTTGTTTGTGGTGACAGACCTATGCACAGAGGCATTGTCATGATGCAAAATCCAGTTGCTTGGGCACCACTTCTCAGAACAGTGTTTCATTTTGAAATCTTCACTTAAGGTTTTATGACACATACCTTTGTGAGATGAAATGCCTGAGAACAACAGCAAGAATGACCAAATAGACAAAATGATAAAAGAAATGACTAGAGAAATGATGAAATCATGAGAAGAATCTGTATAAAACCATGCACAGAATACAGGGAGAAATAAATAAAATGATTTGAACACTTTATGAGAAGGAACCGTAACCACCTTCTGACAGGAACATATAACATAAGAAGATCTGGATACAAGGCCAAAGGAAGACCTAGAAAAATATGGATAGATAACATCAAGACAACTCTGTAACAAATATAGATTCATTGTCATCAAGGTTACACATCTTACCTTGGATAGACAACTAAATAGCAAGTGGATATTCTGACCATCATCCACCTGGGGATAAACAATAGATACATAGTATATGATATTTCAAAACATCAGCAAAATCTCTGATAGTCAGACATCTGTCAGTGTATTATTTCTTACACAAACACTACAATCTTGTCAGTGTGGATGATAGATAGTTTACCGTGATGAGGATCATCTTCGAATGATCTGCGTCAACTTTTGAAATCAGAATCCATAACTCAAATGTTATAGATCTACTTAGCATCCTGTAATCTGAGTACAAATTTTATAAATTTTGAATCAGTTTTTTCATTTCAAAAAGCATAAATCAATGAACACATGTTGTTGAAGATAAACATCCATTTTTGAAAAATGAGAGACAAAACTAAGTCACTTTCACTTGTAGGATCCCACAATGCACATGTGTGAAGTTGCGTGCTTCCAGTGTTGCAGATACATTGGTACATGGTCATCACAACCACATGGTGATGATGCAATACCTTAAGTATTACAGTTTTCTGGAAAAATGTCAATCTGAGAATTTGTTAAGCAGTCCTTCTACTGATGTAGAATGATATTTGAACTTGATATATTTTCACAAACAGGCTTTCGTCTATTTTTTCTATAAATCTGTAACCCGTTAGAGTCATAGCAGTACCACATTGGATGCTTCACAATACAGAATCCTCCAGTGATTGCTATCTTCAACGGTGCAGATGAGTGAGGAAAAATCGTATCCTGTCCATGTTTTTATTTGTCCTCCTGTGCTTCTTCCACCTTCAACGGTTCCCTGCAGTATGTTTTGACAAGGAATCATGTCTGCATACATGTCCAAAGCATTCTAGTTTTAACAGGATTTCTTAGACATAATTAATTTATAAATATCTAACAGGCTTTCTTTGATATTTATGAATTAGTTTTGTCGTATAAATCATCATTTTCTATTAAAAAAATAGCAGAACCATCCAGAGATATTTGTTATCACTATAGTTCATTTGTCAAATGTTTGTTGTAAATGGTTCTTGTCATCCTTTTATAAGTTCTCATTTCTTGCAATTCAAATAAATCCTATGGTAATTGTTTGTATGTTTGAGAACCCCTGGAATTGTGAGCTATTAGCTCTTACTTCCTATGTGCAGTGGGTTGGTTTTTCTGAGCTTTTTTTCATACCCAGGAGACTCAGCTTTCAACTTAGTGTACTGCCTATTGAAGGAGCCTTCTACTCAGAAATGGTCTATGGTAATAGTTTGGTTGGAAAAGGTCAGTATATATATATATATATTACCATAGACCATTTCTGAGTATATATATATATATAATATATATTTATATTACAGAACAATTGCAGTGATCAGTCATATCAGCAAGATACTTGTCAAGATAATCATGAAATGAATGAAACAACATATAGACAAAGAAATCAATATAGTTCAGGCAAATTTTAGACAGAACAGAGGCACTATTGATCACATCTTCAACATGAGAAATATAATAGAGAAGTGAAGAGAGTTCAATGCACCTGTTTCATTGACTACTCAAAGACCACTCATATGACTGCGTAATGCACCAGAAATTATGGAACATAATGGGCTTCCCTCACCATTTGATATCGTTCATTAAAGTGTTTTATCAGAAACAACAGGCATTTGTCCATCTCGAGGGGGAAACATCTGACTGGTTTGAGATCCAATAAGGATTTAGACAGGTATGCATCTTTTCACCATGCCCACCATATACGTAGAAAACATCATGCGAAATGTATGAGAAGACTCATATTATGAGCAGTTGCAACCCCGTAATATCGGAGGGCATGAAATTGCAGAAATTAGGTATGTAGATTACATCACCCTAATATCGAGAAGACCCCCCAAAGGTGTTGTGCACATGATTATGTTAATCAAACATCATAGCAAGGCACAAAATCACATCTTTTCCTCAATGCAAAAAAGACAAAAAAATAATGCATGTCAACAGAAATTAACTCACACCAACAATAGTTATTGTTGTGTCATGTGACATATTCTTTCCAGAGCGTTGTCTCCCCAATAAACTCTCTGAACCCCCTTCTATCTTGGACCATGCAGCTTGCATCTTCCAACGATGTATTCATGTTATCTTTAATGTAAACAGTTCATCGTCTTCTTGGTCTGCCTTTTCTCCTCCTCCCAGGTACTTTGCCCTCCATTATTTGTCATCTTTATATCACCAAACAGGCGTAGTTTTCTTTTTGTTATTGTGTTTAGTAACCAACACTCTGAAATCTTCAGTGTCTTTATAATATCTGAGTTTCTCTTTTTTTCCTTCCATAATATTCTAAGTATATTTCTGTAGCATTTCATCTCAAAGGTGTTGATCTTCTTTGCCGCTGTCTTACTTAGGATCCATGTTATAGTCATTGACAAAGAACAACTAGTAAATGTTAGTAACTTTGAATATCTCGGGTCAACCAATGGTCCTGCAATGAACGCATTGTGTTGCTGTTTTATTTGCTCCAATGGCCCAACACATCTGTCTTCAGCATTATGCACACATGATTCCCTGTCAAAAACAATACTGCAGGGAACCGTCGAAGGGGTGAGAAGCAGAGGAAGGCAAATAAAGACATGGACAGTCAATATCAAGGAATGGACAGGTCAAGATTTTTTTCTAACTCCTCCACATCGTTGAAGATAGAAAGCACTGGAGGACTCTCTGTGCTGAAACATCCAATGTGGTACCGTGATGGATTACAGGTTTATTCATTCATTCATATCATGTTAATATATTTGGCATGTCTTTAAAAAAGGTACAGAATTATCAAGGTAAAACGCAGGGCTACAATGGTCCAGGGTTTCAATGGCTGTTATTTCGTGGATCTTTTGATAACAGACAAGCTTCTTCACTTTCATATACACTTGAGCAGCAAGATCAAGAGAAGGTAATTAGTTTTGTACAGGGAAACATTTCATTTTGCGTGCATCCAATATACTCATCTTGATTCTTGATTAGGAACCAGCATCATGTCACTGGGACAATCCCATCGGTGGCCAGCTCATCAGCCATCTATGCTATACATTCCTCTGTCCTTGATGACAATTTTATAATGTCTTAGGGTTTTATCCCTATTTCTTTTGCTTACTTTTATTTGGACTGGAATTTGGCAATTGGAATTGATATCCTAACTTGCAAAAATGTTTCATATTTATATGAAATGTAAACAAATATTATAATCTTACGACTGTGTGATTTCCTAAATTAAAGATGGTACACTCTGAGCATCCCCGTAACCTCCGTCTCTTTCAACAGATGGCGAAGGTTATGTATTCCGATTGGTGCCATAGACCATTGCTTGTAAATGAAATTAAACCCGCTCATGCTGCTTCACCTATGCCCCACAGAAGCATGAAGACTGATGCTTCTTATGAACATGTCAATGAACAAATGGTAATGTTGTAATTTTCTTCCTATGCTTAGTTTTCTATGCAGGAAGTCGACAAACATGGCTGATGTGAAAATGAATCTGCCCAACGAGCAGTTTGTTTGTTTGTTTTGCGTTCGCTCCATTGTAACCAGCACGGATATCCGTTCGATTTCCGCCAGGGGCATGATTACGTTGTTCCACCGTTATGCACCTTGTAGGCCTAGCACATCCGATTTCGGCATGCCTTGACAATTCGGGTGGGCTACCCTAGCCTGTTACAGCCTCCATATCTGTCTCCAGGCACGAGTATATGTGGTGACTCTTCGCCCAGACGATTTTTGCTCTCGTCTGTCTCGCACGAGGTGTTCCACTGTCTATGAACTTGCCTCGTGTAATTGGACGTAATGCGCCTGTGCCCATCGGGCACGGAACCGTTTCTCATCCGTGAGTCTGGTTCCTTAAGGGGAAGAACTCAACAGAAGAGTTGGACCCTGGCTCTTTCGCCCTCTTAGCCGAGGTGTCATTCACCAACATCGTGTACCCCTTGTCCAAGTTCGAGTCTCACACCACGCGTTTGAGAGCAAGGCGTTCTCGGGCTGAGCGACCTTGTCCCAATAGCGCCTGAGCCCATCAGGTACTGAACCCTTTCTCTCTGCAAGTGTATTTCCGGTATAGGAAAACCTGACAGTAGAGTTGGGCCATGGCTAAAATCATTGTCTCTTTTGTGCCTGAGCCCATCGGGTACGGAACCCTTTCTCTCTGCAAGTGTATTTCGGTATAGGAAAGCTTGACAGTAGAGTTGGGTTAGGTCTTCTTGCTTTTGCGAATGCCAATGATTGGGTCTGGATCTCTGTCTGTAAGGAGCACACGTAACTAGAAGCTCGACTCGAGCTGATGTAGCTTGTAGTTCACCTTTCCTAGGAACTTTTCACTTTCTATTTGCAGTTCACGCTGCCCTCTAGCGCTGTTCTGCCCTTTCATTGTTTCATTGTACTCAGTATGAAATCTGTTTGTCTCTCATCATGCATCCACCTTTACGTGCATTTTACATTGGCCACCCCTCCAATGTTCGGACTGGACTGACTAGCTTCACTGTATGTCGACAGTGTCGCTATATGTGGTGATGCTGGTGGTGTCAGTCTCTTATGCAGTCAAATCTCTTTCCATCACTAACCTCCACATTCTCGGACACGATCCCCAAATGATTTGGCCAGAATCAGTTCGAGCTGCTATATTTCTGTTTCCAGGGTGCACCACGAGGAGGTACATTTGGGATCTTGGTTATCTGCTAACCCTGGGTCCGCCTAGAGCAATGCGTTCCCTTTGCACCCCCAACGAGCAGTGATTTAGTTTCTAATAATCAAAATCGACCAACCAATATTCATCAGAAAATGCTGGCAGTTTATGGTAGCAAATGTTTTCGAAGACAACAGTGATAGATGAGCAAGAATGTTTTGGGAAGATCGACAGGTAACAAATTATCTTCCGCTGCCGGGCAAGACAGTTGTCTTTACAGAAGACCCAACTTGTGAGACATGCGGTGTGCATTGTCGTTCATTCTTGATGGCTGAATGCAGCACATCATGTTTAGTGTGTTCCTGTAGCAGATAGCATAATCGTTCATGCCAGGCTCTTTAAAGTCTACCAATAAAGAGTCTCTTTTGGTCAAAAAAGGCAGTAGGAATGTGCACAAATGCAGAAATTTATGGTTTGAATTTTTTGTTCTTTTGTAACCAATGATGTTTCCATTGCATGCTAGCTGTTTTGCGGCATGGCTTAAAGTGGTGACATCACGATTTGTCGTCTACCACTATTCACAACAGAAATCCATCACCCTCCACATGGTAACACTGCAAATGGTTAAAACTCCACCTCATAAGTTCTTCCTTATGATTTCAGTCAATAACCATGTTAACCACTGATAACATACCTTCTAGCACTTCAGTTTCCTCCAAATAATCATTTTAACAGTTTCTAATGTCATATGACATATTCTATCCAGATCGTTGCCTTCCCAATGAACTCCCTTCTCTGTCTTGGGCTATGCGGCTTGCATTTTTCAATGACATATTCCTGTTATCTTTAATGTCGTCAGTTATCGTCTTCTTGATCTGCCCTTTCTCCTCCATCCAGGTGCTGTGCCCTCCATTATTTATCTTTCTAAACAATAATGCAGAGAATTAATTAGCTAGCTAACACAAACTCCAGTGACGGTCAACATGTATTGCTGCATCCATCTTGGTGATTGCTTCTTCTGTCACAACAACATGTGTCTGACCCAGCTGCGGAAGATCATTTATTTTCTGTCGCCCTTCCTGAAACATGTATTGCATCCATCTTGGTGAGTGTTTCTTCTGTTACAACAACGTGTCTGACCCAGCTGCGGAAGATCTTTGATTACCTTTTGCCCTTCCTGAAACATTCTTGCACAGCTCTTCACAGTTGTCTTTGAAACACATTTTCCACCATACACTGTCTGCATTCTTTGATGAATGTTGGCTCATCGACATCCTGTGGCTGTAAGAAACTGAATCACTGTAGACTGGACGGATTCGTTATACCAGCTATGTTGTCGACTGCCTTCACAGGACACATATGAAGCATTTGAAGAGAATGATTTTTCATTGATGTGCTCTTATTACATCAGTGATGGTGTCTTTACACTCCTTGTGGATTGGCATAGCTGACACAGCAGGTGAGTTTAATTTGAACACGCCTCATATATCTTCCTCATTCTACCTCTTAATCATCATCTGCTATGCCCCTAATTTCATATTTCTTGTCATAGCTGTGTGGTCCTGCTAGAGTAACACCTTCTCGTGTTACTCTTTAACAACTCTGAAGGCTTAAATACCTAGAAACATGTGGGTGTACTAGACATTTATTGACAAGATATTTTGGCATGTCTCAGAATAATATCTGAGAGTAGATGACACCCTCTTAGAGAAAGGCCTCTTCCTAAATATCAAGAAAACAGAAGTAATGGTTATTTCAAAGAAACAAAATAACACACCTTGCAAGATCATAGTGAATGATATAGTATTAAAACAGGTCCACGAGTTCTAATATCTAGGTACAATGATTACAGTAGATCGAAGAAGTTCAACAGAAATAAGATGCAGAATAGGACAGGCAAAAACAACATTCAGAAAAATGAAAAATATACTGTGTAATAAGACCTTGTCATTAGAGGTGAGAGTTCTGCAGTGCTATATAACCCCTATACTAACATATGGGTGCGAGTCTTGGACAATAAACACACTGGAAAGTGGGAGATTGGAGGCAACAGAGATGTGGTTCTACAGAAGAATGCTGAGAATACCATGGACTGCCAGAAAAACTAATGTAGAGGTGTTGAAAGAGTTAAATGCGAAACGGACCTTAATCAACAATATAAGAAAAAGGCAATCTTTTTTGGCCACTTCAAGAGACAGGCAGGTTTAGAGAACATAATCACAACAGGCAAGATTGAAGGCACCAGAGACAGGGCGACAACGTGAGAAAATATTAGACAGTTTGACAACATGGCACGGCAAAGAAACAACAACGACTTTGATACATAATACTGTGGACAGAGAGCTGTGGAGAGCCATGACCGCCTACGCCACCCGTCATGGCACCTGATGATGATGAGATGACACCAGGTTGACCTTATTAAAACATTGCTGTAATATTTTAAAAAAAACTTGTAGCTGCACAAATCTACTACTGTTTTATCCTTCAATTTGTAAACCTTGACACAAAATATTGCATTTTCTGGACTACATTCTGCTAAGTATCAGGAGTATGAGACTGAACACAGCCCATGTGTTGTCCGGGCCCGAAAGGGGAGCAAAGAATAGCAACACTGTTTACCTTCCATGCATGGCATAAAAGGCGACTAAGGAGGTTATGGGATGGAGATGGCTGTCTCATCCCATATATGGTCAGTAACCCAAAGCCATGCTGAAGTTGGATGTGTCAGGCCAAAAGGCGCAGATATCGCAGCAATGCTGTAAACTATGACACAATGCATTCCGTTCTCCAGACTACATCCTGCTAATCTGCAGGAGTTTGAGAACGAATGCAGAAGAAGAAGAAGACTGAACACAGATGAACTATTGAGTTTAGAAAGTGAGAAACATTGTATTAATCAACTATCTCTTCAAGTTTCCCCCCAACATTTATAATGCGGTTGTTATCAATTATCTACAGGTTCAAAATCTCTTGGAGTGGGTGCAGAAGAAAGGAAATGCATTGTTTGCAAGAAAAAGCAGAAAAAAATTGTGTGAGGTTCAAGCCACAGAATATTTTGATCTCATATGTCAGGTCAGATATGTTATTGTTGAGTTAATGTTACTGTGTGTGTTAGAAAACTGGATGTGCTGTCAATAATTATAAACTGATAACAGGTTTTATAAATATTTTTTCAGAGACTTGCCCTCACACACCTGAAACATCTATTCAATTTATTCAATTTAATAAAAATTCAATTTAAAGTTTCTTAAATGTAACTTTTTTTCAATTTATGACTACTTGTCTAGTTATCATTACTGTCATGTTTTTTACATGTTTAAACTGCAATATATATTGTATTGTTAAGATATTAAACACATTACTGTGTCAAGATACTTTGTTTTTTTTGTGACATTTTATTAAAGTTGCTAACCATATGTGTGATTTGGGGTAAAGTGGGGCAAAATGGCATGTACTCACTGCGTACATTTTCCCCAAACACTGAGGTCATTTGTCCCCCTCATGTTGCAAAGTATTTAAACCAATATTTTACTGTCACGATATGTTTCTTTGTAAGAATTACAAACGGAAGAATGAAAAAAATGAAGCAGCTGACTGAAAATATTATTATCCAGGTCAGGCAACTAAAAGAGACTGACCTGTCAGTGATTGCTCGAAATATTGGCTATACCGAATCAACAATTCGTAGAAGACTGAAAGCTGGTTGTAGAGTTGAGTCACTGGGACGTATTAAAGCAGTATTCACACCTGATCAAGAAAAACAAATTGTTGAACTTTGTACATCATTGGATTCATGATTTTATGGACTAACCTTAAAGTCTCTGCACTTCCTGGCATTTGAATTCACAGAAAAGAATTGAATACCATATTCTTTCTCACTGGTCGAAATTAGCTGAAAGAGATTGGGCACAATCTCCACCAGTCATAAATTCACAACCTCCACCAGTCATAGATGCACAGAAGCCAATCAAAAGTAGCATAACACCTACAAAGACATGATTAGCTTTAGAACGAGTCTCAGCAGGTATTCTTTTTATTGATGCTATTTTTCATATTAAAGTTATATAAATATATATATGCCAAGTCTGTGTTTTATAATTTTCACACAATGTGACTGACTATGTGAAGACAAGCAGTTATTTTGCAGTTTTTGTTCATTCTTCGTTGATTTTGTACTTATTTGTTTCACATTTATTTCCTGCGCCACTTTGCCCCATTTTATTGGGCAAAGTATTTTTTTTTAACATATGTTCACAAATTCTCATTCTACTGTCTACACGTAACTGTATGTTATCAGTACCCTCATTAATGTAAGATGGATGGATAAGCTATACACTGATGGCAGTTTGGTCTCTCATAGTAAGTCTAGTAGTTAGAATGCACTAAAACGTGAAAAGTACGCTGTTTTGCCCCCACCGTCCCTATTATTTATGCATCAATCAATTTATATCATGTAATACTGATGTTAGTAATATTGTATAGTGTCAATCAATTTATATCATGTGATACTGATATTAGTAATATTGTAAATGTGTCAATCAATTTATATCATGTGATACTGATATTAGTAATATTGTATATGTGTCAATCAATTTATATCATGTGATACTGATGTTAGTAATATTGTATATGTGTCAATCAATTTATATCATGTAATACTGATGTTTGTCATATGTATCAATCAATCTGATAAAAACATTTTACCAGGTTATTCGTATCTGTGACCTTCATACACCAGTATGTAAACTTATTCGAGTCTGGGATGGAACCAAGTTTGAAGGGTAAGTTGATACCTTAGCTTCAACTTTAGCGTATGTCAGTGATATAGACTTGCTTTGAGTACAATTCTTGGCTTGGCAAGATCACCAGCTAAGATGGCATACTGAAAAAAACATAATTTAATTTAAAAGAGAACAAAAACGATCAAAGAATCAGAAGCGATAGGAAATTCAACAAGGAGATTCTAAACAATGGCAAAGAAAATTAGGTTAACATCGTACATACTGAAAATAATGTTATGGGTGAAGATTATCAAACATAGATACAAATGAAACTAACCAGACATTGCAATTTTAATGGGATACATTAACCCGTAGCAATCCAAAGTCTACAAATGCCAATAAACGTAAACTAGCTATAGAAACACACTGTCGATAAATGTCTACATCGAAGTAACCATTTGTAGTTATAGACAACAATTATCCATGTTTATTTCCTATCATGCTGTTATTGTAAATATGTGCTAGCATATTGTTCCTTAGTTTCTGCAGCAATATAAATATGCATTCGTAATTTATTTGACCTTACACGTTTGCAAGTCGAACTGTGTAGGCCTAACACTAATTCTGCCATTTTTCACTATTTATTCATGGATTATGCTCCAGAAAAGGATGAATTTTAAAGCTTTAGTGTTTCAATTACTGTAGATCAATGTATGGTGTTTGAGAGAGATGTTTATAATATTTAATAGTGACGTTATTGAAGTCATTCACGATGAGCAATTTGAGGAGCCATGTTTAATTAAGCTAGACCTATGCATGACCTTGACGTTGTAAGTTCTTTGCCTGTGTTTGTCCACATTCTCGATTTTGGTTGCACACAACACTGACACACACAAACTAATAACTCCTCCTAATCATATCTAGCATCCATTTATCTCTATTGTCTTCAAATTTGAAATCAATAGCTCAATAAATAAATATGTTACACCAAAAAGCAAAACACATGCAGAAAAACCAGAAGTAATAAAAAAATGTTTGGGTGTCAGAGGAAGTACACGTTTTTTTGTGCTGGGTTTCTACAGGTTAATGCAAATCTAGATCTATACTTTCCTATTCCTGATGTCTGTTATCAGTATTTTATATAGAATTTCTATGCATACAAATATTTGTTTAAGTTCTATAATTCTTAGTGTTGGAACAGGATCATTCTTTTAACAATGTTGCCTGTCCCATGGAGTCGACAATGACCTTTACCTCAACTTTGGTGATGATGATGATGATAACTGCAGTGTGTCTGACTGTGACTAAAGGGTTCTATGTGTCTAGAGTTTTCTTCCACAATTTGAGCATATTGAGGAGAGTCTTTGGGACACTGAGCAGCTCTTACAATTCCTCTAGCACATTTTGGTGAAAAGCATAGGATCAGAGGTTCTCTGCACCAGCTACACCACCTTTTATTCATCTGAACGCAAGCAATGGGCACTAAATTAATCACCTTTGAAAACAAGTACTTCCAAAGAATATTGAACATAAAATTGACAGATTGTAAAATGAGTGATTCATTGAGGGAAGAAATGAATCAAGAATATGTGTCAAGAAGAAGAACATGCTGAAATTACATTGTGTTTAGAATGGGTGAAAAAAGACTTCCTAAACAAACCATCATGCAGAAGGCAAAAACTAAAAGAAAAGTAAATCACCCAAAGGAAACTATATGCAGAATGATCTAGGGAACTAGTACTGACATACTAGAACTAATACACAAGAACTAGTACAACTTTCAATAAAGCGCACAACATGGAAAGAAATGATTATTGAAATGTGCCATTTTGGCTCAAAAGTAACTAACATCAGCGTAATCTATACCACAATTTAATTAACTTTATAAAAGTATTTGATTGTGTCTGGCATGATCGTCTGTGAGTCTGAAAAAATTTAACCATCACCATCATAGACATTGTTCAATAACTATACAGTAACACAATAAGTGCTGTCTTATCAAAATGATGCCATAGGAGAGTTCTTTAGAACAGATATGGGGATCCAGTAGGGATGCATCATGTCTCCAATACTTTTCAACATGTGCCTGGACAAGAGACCCTTCAGAATTATAAAATGTCTCTATCAATTGACGGTTGCCCTATCTGTACTTTGCGCTTCACTGATGATATTGATCTTATGGCTGGGTCAGAACAAGAATTACAAGACTTAACTGCAGAGTTGGAAAAAAGTACAAGGCAAGTAAAGAATGGAAATCAATTCCAAAAAGAGCAAGATCTTGGTTAACAACAGAAACATGGGCAAACATAATGAATTGACATAAACTTTAAGAAGCATATTGGTTGATATATTAAAGTGTAAGCCTATATAAGTACACAGATGCCCACACAAGTACAGTGTTCATTCGAGGATGAAACTACAACAGGTCCAACAAACTGGTAGTGGATTTGAGTGTTAACAGAAATCTGCTCTAGATATTGTGCAATAAGAACTTAAGAAAATTAGACAATTTTATCCCACTTGAAACCAAAAGGATAATCATAAATTCAATATTAAAACCAATATTGTGTTATCAATGTCAGACTTGGACACTAACAAAGAACAAGAGAGAAAGCTTACTGAGTGTGAAATGAGATGTCTAAGTAAAGCAACAAACAGAACAAGAAGAGTATAAATAACCAAATGGTCGGATGGTGTCCGACAAAATGGAGGGTGCCGCAGTAACCAAACGAACAAATGGTAATGCAAAATTAGTTAAACAGATTACTAGGAAAACCTAACTATGAATAAATATAGATGAAAAAGTATATAAAAAACATGCAATAAAACAAAACAGGACAATTTTCGACATATCGGTTCAAATGGGACCTTTTTCAAGAAACTAATAATGTTTAAACCAAACAAAACTACACAAACATGATAACTGAGTTTGACCAGGCCATATTTCACTTACGGGAAACATAACCTAGTCATAGAACCCAGAACAAGAAGAGATCATGTGAGGAACAAAGAGATTACAAGAAATGGAAAAACATCTGTGGTCAAATATATTGGAAAAAAAAAGGACTCACATGGTTCTGCCATTTAAGGAGAATGAACTCTTTATTACAACATGAAAATTGAAACAGCAAGATACAAAGGATGTCCAAGAAGAAGGTGGATTTAAGGAATTACCAACATTCTCAGAAGTCACAATATTACTGTATATCAAGCGACCAAACAATCAATCAATCAATAAACCCATAATCCTTCAGGGTCGTAGGGGTACAACATTGGATGCCTCAGCACACAGTTGCCCTGTCCATTCCTTGATGTTGTCTGTCCATGTCTTTATTTGCCCCCCCTCTGCTTCTTTCACCCGTGACAGTTCCCTGCAGTATTGTTTTTGTATCCAGTTTAGTTAGTGTTGCCCATCTCTTCTCCAGCTGTCCTTATGATGTGGTTAAACATGCCATAGGCCAAAAAGTAGACTGTCATTAAATCCTGCATCGCTATAAAGCAAAAGCAGAGAAAAGACAATAGATAGATAGCTATATAAATATATTATATAGTTTCAAATATCCAGGATCCTGCAATGCAACATTGGAAAATGTAAAACTGAATTAAAGATAAGGTTGGAAATGGACATATCTGCAATGCCAATACTAAATCTAATAGGCAAAAAGCAACATCAGTACTAGAGATCTATAGAGATATTATAGATACATTTTTTTCATTTCTTATGGAGAGCATGAAGTGAATGTGTACGTAAGAAATAAGGTAGTGTCTCGCAGGTTTACAAGAATCACTACTTTCAATAGTAATACAATGAAAATTTTCATGTTTTGGACATGTATACCAACATAATTCCCAATGAAAAATAATTGTGCAAGGAACTATTGAACGTGGAAGAATCAGAGGAGGACAAAGAAAATAATGAACAGACAACATCAAATGAGAATTTTCTTCTTCTGCGTTCAGTATGTGGTCATGCTATACCGTCAGACCTGTCATCAAGACGAAGTCCACTGTCTTCTCCAGGTCAGAGCGGCTGCCCCATAGCTTTTGCCTCAAGTCTGTATCCTCTGGCCAGGTCTGCTGTCTTTGCTCTTTGTATGTTGGGCAGTCTTTAAGTATGTGTTCTGGAGTCTGGGTTCCGAATCCACATGGACATTCATCTGTGTATGAGATCCTTAATCGATAAAGGTGACCCAACAGTCTGCAGTGACCTGTTCTAAGGCGAAATATTGTGGTCTGTTGATATCTTTGGAGGAGATGTATTGCATCATGTTCGTATTCCCCGTCCATTTCTTTCTTCCACTTTGCTGAGTATGTGTTGCGGATTATTGTTTTACTTCTCCGTAAGACAGTGGGTGTCTGTGTTGCTCCATTTCACTTCCTGCCTTTGACAGAGCATCCGCTTTCTCATTTCCCCATGATTCCACAGTGTGATGGTATCCACTGAAGGGCAATAGCTGTTGATTTTTGGATCTGTCTTAGCTCATGTCTGATGTTGTACAGAAGACTTTCGTTTCTGTTGCTCTGGATTGATTCCAGTAGGGATCTGCAATCTGTGAATATGGCTATCTTCTTTGGTCTTGGCAGTCCTGGTTCAGTGAAGGCTTTCAGTGCTTGGAGTGCAACTGCTTCTGCTCTAAAATTAGAGGAGTATTTCCCGGTTGGAAAAGCTTTTGATATTGTCTTCCCATCTTTGAGTATTATAAAATTCCACCTCCTCCATTCCTTACTGCTCCTTCTGCCGATCCATCTGTGTAGACATGTGTCCAATCCTTGGGATTGTATTTTATTTCTATCATGTCTAGTGTCAATGCTTTTAGTTGAGGTGGAGTTTGGTATTCCTTATTAATTATTCCAGGAACCTGTGTTATTATGGAGACATTCTGGAGACTATTGCCTGGCTCTTCAAAGTCCGTTAGTGTTTCAATTTCATGTGGGAGGTTTGTGAGGATTTCTTTATGCTGTTCATGGATATCTTTAGAGATGTGACAGAAGCTGGTTCTCTTCAACCTGCTTGTGGTTGATCTAGAAATTTGCGCATGCATCGGATGGTTTGGCATGCGCTTAATTTTTTCCCTTTGAACAAGCACTCTTTCTTCTCTTCTGTCATCCAGTGGGAGGATGTTTGCATGTTTTTCCATTGCATGGATTGGAGTGGTTTTCATCCCTCCAGAGATAAGTTAAAGTCCTGCATTTTGTACTTTAGATAGGCGATTAGTGTTTGTTTTTGATGCTGATGCCCAGGCTGTCATTCCATATTCTACTACAGGTCTAACTCTACCCTTGTAGACTTTTCGGAGAATATTTCCATTTGCTTCCTAGCTTGTTCCTGCATGTTTCTTCATCAAGGATAGCCTCCTGGTTGCTTTTTGCTCTGTGGTTATTAGGTGTGGTTTCCAGGTGAGTCGCTTATCTAGTGTGACCCCTAGATATGTAGGGTTCTCCACATGTGCTAGCTCACTTCCATTTATTTTAAGATTTGCTTTTTCTTGGTGGTTTGAAAGTGAGAAGATGGTTGTCACCGTTTTGGAGAGGTTGATCTGGACTCCCCAGTCAGATGCCCATTCACTTAAGGTGTCAAGTGCTGTCTGCATTCTGTTTTTTGCAGTGGATAGGTTTCCTGCCGCACTCCAGGCAGCAAAGTCATCTGCATGAAGAGCCTTTGAAATATGATGTGACAGTTTCTCTCCCATATCATTGATGAATACTAGGAAGAGGGTAGGAGAGATCACTCCTCCTTGAGGTACTCCTTGTTGCAGAGTAACACGTTTGCTTAGTTTACCATCTACTTTTACTCTTGCAGTGCGGTAGCAGAGGAAATCTTTTATCCAGCTAAACATTCTGCCTTCAATTTTGTTTTGTAGAAGCTTGAAGAGAACTCCCTCTTTCCACACCTTATCGAAGGCCTTACTTAAGTCCATAATAGTAGCCAGCAATTTTTCCTTCTTTTGGAAAGCATTTTCGATTTCCTGTGCTAGGTATGTAAGCTGGTCTTCAGTGCTTCGATTTTTCCTATAGGCAGACTGTGTCTTGGTGAGCTTTTGTTTTTCTTCTAGGTATTTTATCAGTCTAGAGTTGACCATTCTCTCCATTGTTTTCCCTATGCAACTCAAGAGGCTGACTGGTCGGTAGCTTGACTTGCTTTTTTTTCCTGTTTGTTTTTTCCCAATTGAGATGATGACAGCTTCACGCCACAAGTCTGGAATTTTACCAGTTTTCCATGATTGGTTGAAGATGGTAAGGGGCTTGTTTCTGCTGATTGGCACTAGGTTCCTGATCATAACATTGGTTATGCCGTCTTTTCCTGGGGCCTTTTTGGTTTTTAGTTTTCCTATGGCACCATTTAGTTCTGCGATGGTGAAGGGTGTCTTCATGCAGGGCTCTGGATTTTGATTCTTCAGTTTTCTTTTAATTTCTTTTTTGACTTCTTTGATACGTGTATGAGAGAGTGTTGTTGTGCTTTCTTCCTTGTAGAAGTCAGCTCAAATGTTTGCTGCCATTTTTCCTGTGTGGAATTTTCCCTCTTCTTCGATGACAGTCTTGTAGTGTGAATTCTTTGTTTCTTCATTTAGAGTTCTTGTAAGGTTCCATAGTTTACTTGTGTCTTTTGTCATGTTTAGACTGCTGGTCTTTTTATGCCAGCTCTTTTGTATCTCTGTTCTTTTCTGCTCATTGAACGTGTGTTTGATTTCATTGTGTTTCTTTGTGTTTTCTGCTATAGGGTTTTGGTCCATTGTATGTCTTGCATCATTCAGCTTGTTATGCAATTTTTCTAGAGTCTCACTCCAATAAGACTTGTATTCTCTTCGTCTGCCCCTTGGGATTGCCTTCTGTGCGGATTGTAGGATTACTTTGTTTATTTGTGAGATGTTGTGGTTTATGTTGTTAGTGAGGGTGATATTCTGGCAAAGTTTGTTCACTGAAGAGGGTCCAATTTGCTGTTTTGAAGTTCCAGCTTGGGGACATGCTGTGATGTCCTGTACTTCCTGACGTGGAGATTTGCAGGATGACTGGTACATGGTCACTTCCTCCCAGTTGACTTTCTACTGTTCTTGTAATGTGTCTATCTATGTCATCTGTTGCCATGGCAAGGTCTGGTGAGCTAGTTTTTTTCCAGACTCTGGAGTAGAATGTTGGTGTATCATCTGGCTGGTTTATTAGAATTAGTTTGTTTTCCATCATCCAGTCTTCAATCTCTTCACCCCTTTGATCCATATCCTCGTAGCCCCAGCTTGGTGAATGGCCATTGAAGTCACCCACTATTAGGTGACTCGATTCCTCTATCTTTAGTTTACAAAGTTCCATTTTGGTGGCAGGAGGGCTGTAGCAGTTTGTTATTGATATTTCTCCACCAGGTAGCAACAATTTTACTGTTATATGTTCCAGTTCTCCTTCTCTGGATCTTTTAACTTCTGCTGCTGGTATTGATGTTTTTACTAACGTCAGTATACCTCCTTTGACTCTTTTGAGTCGATCTTGGCGGAAGGACTCATAACCTCGAACAAAGAATCTTTGTGTGTCCTTTAGGTGAGTCTCTTGAATGCATATTATGTCAATCTGATTTTCCCCAGGAATTCCTGTAGCTCAGGCTTTTTGTTTCGCACTCCTTCTGTATTCCACTGAGCAACTCTGAGGCATTTGGTTTGGTTTGGTTTGGTCAGTAGCACTACTCTGCTTAACCCTGACCTCCAGGTTAGCAGAGGCACCGGTCGCTTGGGTGGGCCCTTTCGAGGCAAGGGGCCCGGCTCTGCTCCTCCCCGGTTTTCGCTGATAGTAGCGACGCCATGATGACAGGGTTGATTGTCGCATGACCACATTTCTGTAAAAGCGTGTGTGCCCTAATTTATCCCAGTATCTGCGCCATTGCTGGCTAACACACTCCGTCTTCGGCAGGCTGGGTTGTGATTTTTCTGTCTGGGTTGTCTCCCCTAGCCTTTCCATCTCCTGATGGTGATTGCAAGGCAGCAATAATAACTCCATGCCAGCAGCTTGAGCTTATAGCGGCTCATACTCGCTTGAAGCTGCCCGTCACTGGACACATGGGGTATTTCAGTGGGGATATAAGCACCGACCGATATCCCGCCCCGTCCTGGTGGGCAGCAACACTGGTTTGGTCCGCGGCTGCATAATTGCAGCAAGCACTCCATATATAGACATGTATGGAGTGCCCTCCACCATACGCCACCTGTGGACGCGCCTGTAGGGGTCGGTAGCCCCCCCAGGAGAATTTTCTAAAAGATGTGTTTAAATTTCTTTTCAAGTTCATGTTTTTGTTCTATAAATGATAGTTTAGAAAGCTTAGCATTTTGTAAGCATACTATTATTAATTGTAATCTATGGTTTAATCTTGATTGCCACAGTCCAGTGAAGAAGTCAAAGGAGGAAGAGTTTAGGGATGGTGTTCAAGAAGATGGGGCCTTGATGGAAGAATCTGTTGATTTGGCCGTTGATGTGTATGTTTTTGACAATCATGTGACATCTGCTAACAGTATCAAGGTATAAGAAATATGCTTTTCCAATGTACTTGAACAAAAATGAGTTTGTCTCCTCTCCATTTTGTTAATAACTCAAGTATATCCTGTATGTGACATTGCTATTCATCAATTGTAGTATTTTTAAGTATCACTAATGCATTCAATCGCATCGCTAGTACGATTGTGCATGATCAAACTTTCAAATTACGAGCAGGTTTGACCAAGTTGTATTTGTGAGGCGAGTCCACAAACCATTTCACCACCGAGTTGACTATATTTTGTAAAAGGAAAAGGTATGACAGCATCCATGACAGCAACCTACCGTAGGGGATGAAGATAAATTCTTCATGTAGATGCAGCAACTATTAGGTGGGGTGACAAGTTCCCGTCCTTGCTGTCTTTACCTCCCCTAACTCATGCGACAGGTACCCCACACCTGAAACTGGGCAAACTTTTAGTTTTCTAGGAGATCTCAATAAACTAGTACTAGGCATGTTCACTGGCACGCCCACTGTCAATTCAGTTGCAATTAGAGCAGTCAAGGGAGAGAAGCGAGACCTTTCTTTTACAATCAGGGGACATAATCCAGAAACTTCACAGCTAGACATCATCAAATGCCCTCTCTGCAACATTTTAACAACAGAAACATATAACATATACATATTAGATAGTATGCAAATTACTGTTCTGTGTATGTGTAGCATGCATGCAGTGAACTTATTCTAATGGCTATAGGGAGGGTACTTGATGATGAGTTTCCAACCACGATTGATAAATTACAGATGACGCAGAAGTTCATTGCGTGAATGGTGCACAGACAGTTCACATTCTTACACAATCTAGATATGGCGTTTGTACAGTTCTTTTCATATCAGAACATATAACAATAGATCTATCTACAGATATATTATAAGTTATTTTTCATGGTGGGGAAATAGTTTATTTTGGACTGAATATTTTAAACCACGATTGATAAATTACCGATGACACAGACGAAGTTCGTTGCGTGAATGGTACACAGAGAATTCTTTTATGATCTAGATATGGCGTTTGTACAATTCTTTTCATATCAGGACATATAACAATATATCTCTGCTATCTACAGCTCATTTTAATGGTGGCATAATAATTTATTTTGGACAGAATATTGATAAATTGGCATGAACATAAGTTTGTTGCATGAATGCTACACAAAGAATGAACAACTAAAATGAGATATAAATATAGAAGATATGATAAGAATGCTACACTAGTTTTAATTTTAGCATGATAGTTATTTTGTACATTTTTATGGTAAACGATGATCTAACATATTTGACACTGTAAAGTAATGCTATTAGACCTACTAAATTAACATGAAGAATAACGACATTGCCGCACCTGTATAAATATTGTATGTGCACTGATCAACAACAATTCAATATTAATTTTAGAAAAATTTGAAGATTACAAACGTTTAGTTTTAACAAATGCACAAAGTCTGGTTCCTATGTAAATTGCGAAACGGTATCCTTGAATGAATTCCAAGACTCCACGCATGTTATTTAATCTGCCGCTGGGTATCGAATTTGTCAGGTCTGTAACACCCCCCTATAGATTACCTCCTTATAGAGCCCCAACTAAAAGTAAACTTCTTGGTAAAGAAGTAACAGGTGTGACCCGTTTACAGCTGGGTTGACTGCAGTGTTAGGATAGAAGTCATGACCTGGACTTTTTTGTCTGGATTTGGTTTCATACCTGGCATGCTGTAACCCGGTGATAGTAAGCAAACTCACTATCAACTAGGCTACTGTGCGCTAGGTTGTACATTGTAATTATTTATCCAAATACTTTCATCTATATTTTTACCTGAAAAACCTTGATATTTTTATTTCAGCCAGGTGACTTCATACAGTTGAACAACCTACATGCGGCTATAGTTGCTGACCAGATAGAGCTAACATTACATGGTGGAATATGGTATAATCGAGGACTTTCAGTTTTGCCCAGAGACTTACCATCAGTCAAAGAAATTGAATCTTTCCTTTATGCAATTGTCAATGAAAATTCTGATAGACTGTTGATAAGAGCATGTGATGTTGCTGAAGACATACATAAAAAAACAATTGTTTCAGATGAGAGTATCAAAAACTCTGAGGAATACAGTGGGATGTCTTCAGGAATAAAAGATTCAAGGATGCTGTGCGCTGAGAAACAGAACCCGATGGTGAATGCTGCTATAGTTAGAAAAGGCAGTTCTTTTATTGATTCAGAAAAAACAAATAATTTGAAGCAACTAACAACAGTTTCTGGTAGGGAACACTGTCAACTAAATGATACTGGACATAGGCAGATGGTAGACCCTGATACAGAAGATAGGGTGACTTTATATTCTCATAATCCTGAAAATATGACGTCTAGGGTTGCAAATATTCGTACTGGAGTTGTTTCTGTTGATCCTCTAGACATTTCTAGTGACAGTGGTCAATCTTTATGGCTGTCAGCTTATGATGATTCAGACTTTGAATGTCAAGTGCAAGTCCAGAAAGTGGTTGCCAGTCAAGTTGATCACGGTCACCTCCAAGATAGCAACATCTCATCATCAGGAACTTCAACAGAGGGCCAGCATTTGGACGGCAACATCTCATCATCAGAAACTTCAACAGAGGGCCAGCATTTGCAGGCTACAATCTCAAATAGCAACGACAGTGGCAGTGATTTCTTATCTCTTACAAGCAATGATGAATTAAACAAGCAACATTCCTCCCAGGACAGTATATACATAGTATCTAGTCAAGACACACCAGTGTCCTCTGTTGTACATCCCCTCTCACCTGTAAGAGATACTGGTCAGAAAATTTTCTTATCTCTAAAAAGGAAATATGGCTTGGAAGAGGAATTCGAAGATAATCATCAACCATTAACAGTTAGCAAAGGTGATGTGCTCTCTTTGAACTCCAGTATTCTGTGTTTTGATACAGTAGGATTTACAGATGTTAATCCTGAACCAAATGTGCTGGACATGGACACTGTTGAAGAAACTGAAGCAGACGCTGTCAGTGATCCATGTTTGCAGCTGACAGAACATCAACAGTCTGTTCATGGACATCCATATTCAGAAGTGGCAGTAAGTAGATTGCATCCATCTGTGGGTGAGAAAGTATGCCGGCATGATGATGATATCAATGTGAGCAGCAGTACAAGAAGAGACACATGTGAAGAATCAGATATATCACTCAGATGTATGCTCAGAACTGCTTCCAGTAAGAACATGTTTGTTTGTCTTTGAGAATCTCCACATTTTGAGTCTGTATTTTATGTACCTATTGCTTAAAGCTATATTATAGAGTTAGCTTATTACTTAATTAAAAAGGTAACAATATCTTGATTAGAAAACTGGCCTCACAGCACGTGGGTCATTCCCATAAGTGCTCCGCCCTCTGTTCCAGCAGCCATTCAACTTGATGGTGTTTCGAGTCCAATGCTGCCGAAACAGACGTCGACAGCAGGGCACAACTCTGGCCCCTGTGACAGGTTTCTTTGTTGTTATGCCCACCCACGCCGTGCTCGTAACTAGTTCAAGCACACGTCGGCCTGTCGGAACAACATGGTAACTGTTATCGAAGGTTACGACTACATGAATGTATAGATGACGTGCCATGAAGCTTCTATAAGAAGATAACCTCAATATAAAGGCATGTCAAAGGGTAACAATATTAGGACATCAAGTCATATGGACTGTGTGGTCAAAAGTAGCCAAAATTAATACTTCTTCTGCGTTCGTTCTCAAATTCCTGCAGATTAGCAGGATGTAGTCTGGAGAACAGAATGCGTTGTGTCATGATTTACAGCATTGTTGCGATATCTACACCTCTGCCTGACACATCCAACTTCAGCATGGCTTTGGATCACTGACCCTATATGGGATGAGACAGCCAACTCCATCACATAACAAAATAACACATAACTCCTCGTTAGTCGCCTCTTATGACATGCATGGAAGGTAAACATTGTTGCTATTCTTTGCTTCCCTCTCAGGCCCCAGCAACACATGGGTAATATTGATACTACCAAATACTTGCAGGTTTTTATGTGATTGGATGCCTCCATATAAAATGATTGAACATCTACATACTACATAGACTCTCTGAGTGGAAAGCTTCTTCCAAAGCAGCTGACAGTTGAAGTCTTCTGGGTATGACAAAGTTCTGAAGCAGAGGTGGACAACCTTCTTGTGTTGGCAGGCCTAAGCGAAATTTTTTCATGTAATACAAGACCAAAACAGTTTTTTGGTAACTTCAAATTCATGCCACGGGGACTAGATGTAATTGATAATGTTAGATATTTGTTGGATCTTCTTCTAACCTGTGTCCAGATAGTTAATGATGCAGGAACAAGATATTATCATTGATGAAGCTATGAGAGCTGTTACAGGCAAACTCCAATTCAAACAGTAGAATTATATAAAAAACAAATTCTGGGGAATACATATTTTGTGTTCTGCAGATCCTCATTCTGGATGTCTCTATAAATTTTAGGTGCATGCTAGACAGATGAAAGATGGACTAGGATATCCTGTTGTCATGCTGTGTAAGGGAGACTGCTTTGCAGCATTTCATTTGAACATTTATCAGCAAACATTTTGACAAAAGTACATGAATCTGACATACAGCTGGTGCTCATATTTTTTCCTCTTGCATGATACATGGCAAGTAAATTTGTCTTACAAGACATTTACAAAGATATGTCATGTATCAGTACCTCTTCAATTTATATGTAAATTGGACTTTTAATCATAAAAAGTGATAGCAAATAGTATGTTTTATTCATTTTCTTGCGCAATAACTTCTTATTTTAATAGAGTTATTCCCTTTGTCCTGGGAATTGAGCCCAGAGTTTTAAGGTTTTATAGGGCATTCTGCTCCACACCATTATGTCAAGTTTGTAATAAGGAAAGTACAAAAATAGCATTCTTATGTTGTACAGAACATTTCAAGACCAAAAAACAATGAGAAGGATTTAACAAACAGTTTTTAAACCACTGATTTAGGATTTCTGTATGAACAAATTGTATTCCTGTATTTATGAACAAATTGTATTCCTGTATTGAATGATTAGAATTTATAAATAGACCTATATTTATCTGTTCTTAATTTTTTTTTTTTTATTGCTTTGTAAGTTGTTTTTTTATGACGGTGGGTCTTGTCAGGATTTTGTTTAAATAGGTTAATAGTAGTGAAGTCATGAATACAATACATTTGTAAACTCAGTATCACTTGAATAGACTGTAGTAGCCAATAAATTGTTGTGATAAGAATTTATATTTTACTTACTGCTACTATTCACAAACTTGTGTATTATTTTCCTTGATACACAGAATTGACATTTCAACCAAAAGGTATTATCAAAATAGGGATAGATAAACATTTAATGAAACAAAATAAACTGAATTTTTATTTTTTTTAACGTTCGCTCGCTCCATTGTAATCAACATGGATATCCGTGCGATTTCCACCGGGAGCGTGTTTACGTTGTGCTACCGTTATGCGCCTTGTAGGCCTAGCGCATCCGATTTCGGCATGCCTTGACAATTCGGGTGGGCTACCCTAGCCTGTGTCGCCAAGCACGCGTGTGTGGTGACTCTTCGCCCAGACAATTTTTTAACTGAAGATTATATGCCAGCCATGTAGTAGAAACTCGTAGGTTTGGAATTACAATAAAAGACAAAGAAAGGAAAGTACAACGGAAATATATATAATTACATGTTGAAAACATTATAGTAAAAACTGTAAAATACTGCATGTTTCCCGTTAAGGAGTTGCAGGGAGGGGTTATGTAGCTGTGTGATAAAGGCTACATGGTCTTGCTGTCGCCACGTCATGTACAGGATGACTTTTTAAATTTACTTTCTGACAGAAAAAAACCCAGTTCTTACTGGGGATCAAACTCTGGACCTCACTAGTATGAGACCAATGCTCTAACCTTTTAGCCATGGGCCACACGAACATTACAGTAAACAAGGAAAATGCACAGTTGGAAATATGAGCATAAATAATAATTAATAAATAATAAAAATATTCATTTTTCTTGACATGTGATCAAGTATATTTCTGTTGCTCTCTACTCTCTTTATCTTTTTTTTTGGTATTCCTGTCTGTTTATACTACATTGCTTACATAGTTTTCTATTGTTCCATTCTGTGTTTATTTGTTTGCTCTTATCTTGATAAAGACTTTTTGGCAGAGACATCAATTCTGTGTATTTTTACAAAACAAAGCTGCTATTTAACCCTTACTGCCACAGTTGTTGTTAATCACCAACTTGCTCTATTCCACAGTTGTTGTTAATCACCCACTTATCCCAAGGTCATCATTAAAAGATGTGCTTGAGCATTCAGTTCCTCATAAATTCCAGGTCTTAGTACGTATACAGTGTTTGAGACCTAGACCAGTTAGTGCTGTCAACTTGGTGAAATTTGTGTGTTATCAGTGTCAGCATACGTAAGTATGTGTGCACAAAATGTTGACATATTGTTGTGTAATATAATTGGTCCAGGCAGATGTATTTAGACTTCACCTGCAGGTGATTATGTGGAATCATTGTCCTGGTCATGCTGGGATACAGGGTAATAAAAGCTGATTTGCTTGAAGGAAACCTGTGGTCAATCCGCTGATAATGAATAGAAGACATCCTGTATTCCCTCTAGAGCACTACTTGCATAGTATGTCTCATGGCAGCAATCTGCTGTCGAGGATGAAGAACTCTTCATGTACTAAGCCGCAGCAGCTATTAGGTGGGGGTGACAAGTTCCCTTCCTTGCTGTCTTTACCTCCTCTAACTCATGCATCAGGTACTTATTTACAGCTGAATCGAATGGAGGAAAGAGAAGAAGACAGAAAAGCTTATAACCAAGTCATGGGAACTATTAGTGTTCATAAGCTTCATCATCTGCTGAGAGATAATGAGCACCTGTGGACACGCCCAAAGTGTTTGGGTGTTGGATCAGCTAATAATTAATCACTAGTTTTCTTTCAAGTTTGACTTTTGTTGTTAATTTTTTATACAATTTTATTTTCCTGAACATCTTCTCACTTTCATCTTATTTGTACAAGGTTTTCAAAACTTTATTCCTGAAGGTGTTTTTGTGTGTATATAGTTTATAATTTTGTTTCACTTCCAAGAATAGTGCTGCAATTTTCATTTAATTGACATAGTCAACACATTTGTTTATGCCAGTTGCACTTATAAACAGATAAGATCTGGGTTTAAACATTGTAACTTCTTTATATTGTTCCAGACCTAAGAAATATTTATGTAATAACCAACATTTGCTATATACAGTAGTCCATATTGATAAGCCCATAACCCATTAGGCTCATGGGTTGCCACATTGAATTCTTTATAATCAGCATAGAGAGCCTTCCAAGTTTCTATCTTCAGCTTTGTGGATTAGTAAGAAATAATTCCAACTCCTTGAAAGACAGTCCTTGATGTTGACTGTCCTTGATTTTCTTTGTTCCCTGTAGTATTATTTTTGACAAGGAATCATGTTGTCATACATGGCCAAACCATGCTAGTTTTCACAATTTTACTATTGAAAGTTATGGTTCTTGTAGACCTGTAGTACTTACATAAGACACAGGTTTCTAGAAATTTCCTCTTTGACATAATGGACTCACTAAAACTAAGAGGTTATGATGTGTAAACAAGAAAACATACAAATTACAATACACTAGACATTTTCAACATTTCGAACCGTCAGGTCTTTCTCATGACTATATAAAACAAACAGTGAAAAACAATGAAAACAGTAAAAACAATGTTAACACCACAGAGGCACTAGAAACACTATTGATATGTAAACAATACAAAGTTCAAGCTGACATCTTATATTGATTGTGGACCTATATGTATCTCTATTGTGTTTCTTATGTATAAATTATTTGTATCCTTTTTATAGGAGATGCACAGAATTTTTCTGTAACATTTACGTTCGAAGGCCTGTAATCATCTCTCCATGTCTACTGGCAGTGTCCAACTCTCAACCATACAACACAATAGAAAGCACAAATGAGTTATAAAGTTTCATTTTCACTCATTGATGTTGCTTTTCCAATTTAAGCTTAGCCTTTACGTATAAGCTAAAGATATCTTATCTCCAGCTTTATCTTTAAATCTGCTTTGCATTTTCCATCGCTGCATAAGCTGGATCTAAGGTATTTTTAAATGTTCACTTTCTCATGTTTATACCTATTCATCGTGATGTTGACCTGTGCTTCTGCCTGTGTCTTTGCGGTTAACCAAGATCTTGCTGTATTCAGTGTTAATTTCTATTCTATACTTTCTGGTAACTTTTTTCAACTTGCTGTTAACTTTTGTAGTTCTTGTTCTGACACATGAATAAGATCAATATCATGAGGGAATCACAAATTTCAGACAGGGCAACTTCTGACTGATAAAGATGAGTTGTAATCCTGAACGGTCTCCTATTATGTGCTCTAGGTATATGTTGAAAAGTACTAGAGACATTATCCCTGCTGAACTGCCACATTTGTTTTAAAGAACTCGCCAATTATATTATTTGATAAGACGACACTACTTTGTGTTTCTGTACAGTGATTCAACAATGCTAGTGATGAAATGGCATAAACATGATTGGTTTAGACATGTAGCAAGATACGTCTCCCTTTGTAAAACTATTTTGCAAGGAACAATCGAGGATGGAAGAAGAAGAGGCGGTAAAATAAAATCCTGGATTGACAACATCAAGGAATATTCTGGGTATTATTATTCTACACACCTCCAAATAGCTGAGGATGGAGGTATTTGGAGGGCTTTTTTGCTGGTCTTCAGTGTAGCACATCTACAACCCTGACAGATTATGGATCTTATTATGAAATAAGATCCATTATCTTATTATGGATAGTATTATTTTAAGTGTCAAAATTATACTGTGTACAAATTACAAATGAATAAACTAATTGAGATTTAGAAAAGTGTTGGTAAATAGGAAATTGTGTGTGTGAACCCCTTTATATAGTGTACGGATTTCGAAAAGCTGGGGGACAGAAAAAGCGCTTCAAAGACACGCTCAAGTCATCTTTGAAACATCTTAACATTGACGTAGGCGCTTGGGAGAGATTCGCTCAGGATAGAACAGCATGGCGTTAGAGCATTAGAACGGGAGCACTAGCGGCGGAAGAACTCAGACAAGATACTGCAAGACAGAAGCGGACATGTAGAAAAGAAAAAAACATCTCAACCTCACATAGATACCCTCTTTTGTTGTCAATTCTGTAAAAGAACATTTTGTGCGCGCATTGGACTTGCTAGTCATTTAAAAACGCACTATTAACTTTTATTATTTTTATTATTCATTGTTATTATTATTATGGTTGAGTTTTTGGTCATCGTCGATCACGACGGACGAACATCATCATCATCATCATCATATAGTGTACGTTTATAATAAAATTGTGTGTGTGTGAGAACCCCTTTATATAGTGTACGGTTATAATAAAATTGCATGTGTGAGAACCCCTTTATATAGTGTACGTTAATAATAAAATTCCCTATTTACCAACACTTTTCTAAATCCCAATTAATTTATTCTTTATAATTTGTATAAAGCATATTTAATTTTGACACCACCATCATAATAAGACCCATAATTGTACAGACAATTGTAGAAAATAAGATTGTACAAACAGTATAATTCTCAGTTTGGTTTGTTGTAATTCAATTTTGACTGTGGAGCTTGTCAGTTTTATCCAAAATATTTAATTCCTGTCAATGACACCCATTACTCTTATGTACACTCGATATCAAAAGATGTAGATATTTGTTCTAAATCTGGTCAGGGTTTATTTAGGATAATGATATGAAATGTTTGTTCTGGAGAATGATTACATAAGAGGTAATTAAAACTAAATCTTATATGAAAGAATGTTTTACCTGAATAACATACAGCTTATTTGATTGTTGATGAGTTTTGTTAGTAGCAATGATGTACCAGTATTTCTTTGTTGATGAGTTTTGTTAGTAGCAATGATGTATTTGATTGATGGTGAGTTTTGTTAGTAGCAATGATGTACCAGTATTTCTTTGTTGATGAGTTTTGTTAGTAGCAATGATGTATTTGATTGATGGTGAGTTTTGTTAGTAGCAATGATGTATTTGATTGATGGTGAGTTTTGTTAGTAGCAATGATGTATTTGATTGATGGTGAGTTTTGTTAGTAGCAATGATGTATTTGATTGGTGAGTTTTGTTAGTAGCAATGATGTACCAGTATTTCTTTGTTGATGAGTTTTGTTAGTAGCAATGATGTATTTGATTGTTGATGAGTTTTGTTAGTAGCAATGATGTATTTGATTGTTGGTGAGTTTTGTTAGTAGCAATGGTTTGTTTGATTATTGGTGTGTTTTGTTAGAAGCAATAACTTATTTTTGTGAGATTTGTTAGTATCAATGGCTTATTTTTTTGAGTTTTGCTAGAAGCAATGACTTATTAGCAAAAATTTGACAATTTCTTACGAAATATAATTTTTTTTTTAAATTGTATTTTTGTAACAGTGAACCATCAGCATTGTTAAAAGTTCCCTTGGATACAGAACTCCCAGAGCATGTGTGCCCAAACAATAACAAACAGATTGTGAAGTTGACTCCAACAGTAATCATGACATTTGTTTTGACTGATGGAGAGCATTCTCTTACAGCATATCTGTGGGACAAATATGCGGTGAGTCAAAGATCATATTTGGTGATAATTTCCCTGTTAAGAAAAATAATGTTTTGTATTATAAATATGATGATAAAATAATCCCTTTTGCATTGAGCTGGTAGCTTTTGACAGCCTTACTGACAAAATCATAGGTCCTCCTCAGTTGAGTTAACCTGGGCAATACTCACACTCGTATAATGTTTGTTGTCTCAAAGGCATGATTATGTTAAAGAGGTTTATGGATGCAATCCAGTGCGGCAGTATCCCAGGATTGTTACATCCTGTCAGGAACGCAGCATACACTTCTGGACCATCTCATTCTTCTGTTAGATTTGTTGATCTATCATATATGAGTAATGGCTCATCTAGCATTCCCTGCCACTCTAGAAGTCTGTCAGTAATAAGTGAGACTGATGTAAAACTATAACAATAGTACTTATACAATACATACACAAGGTTGATCAGCTTTACAATGAACACATAAACTATCAGACAGACTAATGTACGGGTGTGAAAAAGTACAGACAATGGTATACAAAACATTTTCAACGTTTAAACCTTGCGATCTTTTTCAAAATAATACTCACGTGGAAGACAGGTAATGGAGTTTTACTGGATGACAACTGACACACTATCACTGACGGATACCTACATGAATTAATATGGTATACACAACAAAACACAGAATATAATCATACAAATGATAATACACAGGACATAATCAGCATTTCGGACCAAAAGGCCTTTTTAAAGATTTGCACGTAACATACAAACATAAAAATACCACAAGTAGAAATGAATACACCACAACAAGCGTGTCCGAGTGAAATATGGTAGTGAGATACCGGAAGGATACGAACAGGAAGTACACAAAGACGATAATATAGGTATATAAGACCAATCCGACCGAGAACTAAGCAAAAGAGTGGTCAAAATTGAGTCCAAGTGGTGTCCTGTGTATTGTCATTTGTATGATTATATTCCATGTTTTGTTGTGTATACCATATTAATTCATGTAGACATCTGTCAGTGATAGTGTGTCAGTCATCATCCAGTAGAACTCCATTACCTGTCTTCCACCTGAGTATTATTTTCTATTATGTTCTACTAGCAGTACTACCTTCTATTGATGATCTTTTCAAGAAAACACAACATGATAAACAGTGAAAAATAAGTAAAGACACTATCACAAATTCATTAGACGGAACACTTTTATATTAGAGACATGCACTAAAAAATATGAGGAATGTGACGAAATAGAAAAAATGGACCCACTATCCAAATCTAAATAAATGAATGATCTGTAATTAAGACCAAATTGTTAAGGGTCCAAGCTGCAACATACAGCAATTTTCAAGGGCATATCTAGCTCTATCATCAGTGGTGAAAGATTTTATTGCAGTGACCTGAATGTTACAGGCACCACAATGATCAGCATTATTTGAAAAGCATAGTGACAGGAGTAGGTATCTGTTGCTAATGGCATGAAGATGTTGGCAGAAGCGGTCACTGTGTTATGACAAAATTTGAATAGATTCAGTATCAAATTATACACAATAATCTGATAGTTTGTGCATTCATTGTAAAACTGATCACCCTTGTGTTTTACATAAATACTAGGAGTCTGTCACAGAGGTACAGTGTCTGCTAGCCTGCATCACTTCATCATTCATGGAAACCATTTGATAGAAGACAAAAGTATACAATTGAGACGATGTGCAATGATAATTTTTTCCCAGATGACAGGATATCCTCCATTGTTTGTAGTCGACTCCTGTGACATGCATGGAAAGAAGACAGTGACTTTATTCTTTGCACCCTGAACTAAAAGTCCAGACTCTGGTTGTCACATGGAAGCACTTGGTATATAATATTTTTGTTGCTTTCCTTCTGTTCTCAAACTTTTGCAGATCAGCAGGATGTAGCCCAGAGAACAGAGTGCATTGTGTCATGGTTTACAGCTTAGCTGCGATTTCTGCCCCTTTTGGATAGACATATCTGATTTCAACATGGCTTCTAGGCCACTTGACCCATTATGGAAGGGAACAGTCAACTCCATCCCAAAACCTCCTTAGTTGCCTCTTACCACATGCTTGGTAGGTAACTGTTCTGTGCACTATTCTTTGCTCCCCTTTCAGACACCAGTAACAGATGAACGATAGAATATTAAATATTTAGACTTGTTAGAGTAAGATATTTATATTGATAAGAAACATCACTAATTTAAACAAGTTAACTCCCACTAGTAGACCAATGACCCTACAAAATGTCCTGCAGGATGTGGTTTTACAATAATGAGCATGGAGGTGTGTTTCACTATAATTTAAATGTCAGTGACCTGACAATAACTTTTTGACAGGAAGGTCTGTGATAATAATTGTAAAAAAAAGGCAGACCTCATTAGTGTTTATTCTTTAAAGTTAGTGCAGGTAAATACGGAAAGTATTTGGAAACAAACTTATTGAGCATAGTTTGTATGTTCATATTTTTGGTAACATTGTTCCTTTAAACTACTTCTAGGTTCAGTTTTTCTGTGGCATTGAACCATTACAACTCTTATCATGTGACAAGAGTTTTGACCAAGTCCAAAAGTGGCTGGAGAATCTGTGTCCAGAGAATTCCATTATGAATGATAGACCATTGCTGGAGTGTTGTTTATTTAGCTATGGAACTGCAGGCAATGTTAAATACCAAATATTTGACACAATGTTGGTATAGTTTATGAAATAATTTAATATAACAATTACATCATTCATACAATGTGCTTATTGTGTTGCATTCTACTGTATCTGTGTATTTAAAAGCTCAACAGAGCACACTGTATTATCATGAATAAATTCTTGCACATAAATACATATCTCCAGACAAGAACAATGGACTATTCTATCTCAGATATTTTGATGAAAAAATATAAAATTTCATAACTAAAACTTTGAAATTATGATGTTTATAAGTGTTACTTGACTTGGGCACAGTTAGTGCATACACAAAGAACCATAATCACAAAGAGAAATCTCAGTGAGTATGCTAGAACAAAAGAAAAGAATAAGAGGATCTACAATTAAATAACAACTACATTTGTGATATTCTTAAAAGCTGTTTTTTTCCTGCATTTACTATAGTATCATCTTATGATGAACTGGGTAGCTCAGTGATCATTGGTCTTCACAACATTCTTTACACAGCGCTGTTTATCAGCTTTCTGTTAAGACTACCATGCCTTGATATCAAACTATTTAGTATCTTTCTCTATGTCTCTTGTTCACTCAGTTTTGTCTGCTGTCACATTGTTTTCCAAACCTTCTCATGATGTGGCCAATTCTTCTTCTTCTTCTGCGTTCGTTCTCAAACTCCTGCAGATTAGCAGGATGTAGTCCAGAGAATGGAATACGTTGTGTCATGGTTTACAGCATTGCTGCGATATCATGTGGCCAATAAATGTGCACTGTCTCTTAATGTTGATTATCACATTTCTTATGGTATCAATCTTCCTCAATACCTTATTTGTTTTTCTAGCTGTTCATGGGATGCACAGAATTCTTCTGAAGAGCAACATCTCCAAGCCTCTAGATTCCTTTGTGTATTATTGTTCTGCTCATGATCAACTTCCATATGACAGAAGTATATATGTGACATAGAAGGAATCTTACTTCTAATGGTAAGAACCCGCTGATAATTTCATTTGATGAAAGAAATTGCTTTTGCCCGCCCTATTCTATCCTATCTGATATTGCTGTAGTATGAGCACTGACATTTCTTTATATGTATGTTCTGTTGTTAAGTCATAGTAACACTAACATTTGTGCCGTGTAGCCCAGCACATTTGTTATGAAAAATTATTGACTTTGATTTCCTATGGTTGTGGTTTTGTCAAACCATCTTTAGTTGTCACTTGTGACTTGCATGACAAGTTTTGTTCTCTTTTCACTTTGGAACCAGTAATACGTGGTGAATAAGTATTGGTTATGATATTACTTATAAAAAGTAATGTATAAGGTTGCAAGGTCTTGTCTTCTGTTTCTTGCAAAGCTCAAAATTTATGGATGTACTATATTTAGAGATGATATCCAACAACAATATACTTGTTAACACAGAAGATGATTTTCTTGTTAACACAGAAGATGATTTTCTTGTTAACACAGAAGATGATTTTCTTGTTAACACAGAAGATGATTTTCTTGTTAACACAGAAGATGATTTTCTTGTTAACACAGAAGATGATTTTCTTGTTACACAGAAGATGATTTTCTTGTTAACACACAAGATGATTTTCTTGTTAACACACAAGATGATTTTCATGCAAGTTCTTGTAAAAGAATACCCTATATGACAAAAATATTAATAAACACATGTATACAAAATCTCTGCAACAACACATACACTTAACAATCATATTTGAAAACAAGCCTTGAAAGGACACTTTATATATTATAGAAATTTATACCAATTCTGGATTGACATATTAGAAGCATGTTATCTTAACATTGTTTGAAACATTGTAGAACTTGTTCATAGTCAATAGACACAAGAAAAAATATATTTAGCATTTACCAACAGACACATGAAATTATAATAATATTTTGATGAAAATCATATCACAGACACGTGGAAGCAAACAGTCCAGTTCTGTTTAGGATTCAAGTTGACATTGTTACATATGGTGTGCAAGACTAAAATTTAGATCAGGGGGGGTTGGAAACCTTCTTTCGACTTGCAGACCACATTCTGCTTAGTCTGGTTGAGATGGGCCTGAACCTGGTTGCTGGAATATCCAAAGAACTTTTTTAAATCTTAGGATCAAAGGTATCATCCCGTGATCAAAATATAAGCTTTTGTTGCCTTTTCACTAATTATATCTTTATCTCTCCAAGAATTTCCTGTCCTGCCATAATGGATTTAGAATTTACTATAAAAATGGATAATTTATCTGCTAACTACTGGCAGGGGAATTTGTTTAAGTGACCGTCTTTTTAGCTTGCTGGAGATGTAGATTTTGCTTCGTCTCCTTTTTTCCCAAGTCTCCTTTTTCTTTCGTTCTGATTGTGATTCACTTGCAACATCACTAATATAATAATATTCTCTATCATTGTGGTTTTGCTCACAGGGACCTGTGTTGGTTTGGGGTGTAAAGAATATGTCCACAGTCGTCTTTCCAGCATACTGTAGGAGACGACTTAAACAAGTTGTGTGATAGTCTTTGTCACCTGTGTACAAAATTCATTGTCACATCTTTTCTCAATTTCTTACTTCTGGCTTCTATCAAATAAATCCCCATGGATATCGAGGAGATGCAGGCCAGCGGTGATTGCATTTTCATCTTTTTCTGGCAGATTCCTAGATGATGGGGAGTGCTACATGTGCCATTAACTGTGGATGGATCAACAAATCTGACAGAAGGTTGTTGATATAGTTGGCCCAGAAGTGTGAGCTGTACTCCTGGCAGGATGCAGTAATCCTGAGATACTGGCACACTGGAATGGCTCTCTTCTGGGACAAAACATGCATCCATAAACCCCCTTACACATCCATGTTTCTTCTTCTTCGGCGATAATTACTCAGTCAGGTTGGGACTTCGGATTCTATGATATAGGCTGCTGTCTGTTTTAGACTGTCTACTGTGCCATACAGTTAATCTTCAACACTGATTGGGGTGGGCCATGTCTTGTTTCTCAGGTCTGCATACTGGGGACATTCTTGTAGGATATATTCTGCTGTCATATTCGCAAGGCTGCAATGGCAGAGCCCAGTTGTACCTATTTTGAATTTGGTGTACAAATGATGTCTCATTTTGTTGTGACCAGTTCTGAGGCGCAGCAGGATAACCTGGTCTCTTCTGGACAGTTGGTAATACCCGTCATGTGCATTATATTTGGGGTGGTCTTCTTTCCACTTTTTTGTTATAGTTGCCTTTAATGATGGTCTTCACTACACTACATCCATGTTTGATACCTTATATAAGTCCTGGTGTCGCATCAGTTACACAACTGAGAAGAATCTGTGCTCTTGTAAGGCTTTCAGCTGTTGAGAGCTACCTGCTCATAGCTAAAAGGAACATATCATCATTCTCATTATGGTTTACTTCTTTCCTGGAATAGCTTGTGGTGATGTATTTTGTGAGCTACAGAGCCCAAACCATATAAATTAATATTTTCAAATGAGTCTTGCAGGCTAGTAAACATGGTTTGGTGGGCTGAATTTGGTCTATAGCCTTATTTTGCCCAACCCTTCTTTAGTTCATAGTCAGATATCCAATAAATATTGATCTACCTATCCACTGTTTTTTATCCTTTATGCCTTGAAGCGTTAGGGAGTATAAACGCGCTGTGGAGATGGCTGTGTTATGTGCTTTGTATATGCTTGTTTCTATGGATTCCTGTATTCATGTGATCCATCTTTTGCAAGGTCTGACTATTTGTATCTGTTGCTATGTAAGTAGTAATGATTTTTGGGGAGAGCTGTTTAATGGTAATCTTGAGGCATCACTTAATCTGTTGTCTTCTGATATAGTCTAAAATTGAGGTTGTGTTAGTTAATCTTCTGATGGTTTCATTTCAGATTCTGTCTCTTATTGTTGCTCAGAGAATTCTACACAAACATGTCATTTCTGCTGTGATAAATTTATTTTCTTTTATCTTTTGCTGTCAACATCCACCTTTAGCATTGGTAGCACAGTGATGGCATGATAATTGTTCTGCATAATACTACTTTGATGTTCATGTTTACATTTTTGTTTTGGAGTATAGGGAACATCTGCCCTATTATGATCAGTATTGATGTGTGTTAGATATTCATAGTACATTGTTGACTAGTGCTTAATCAGCAACACTTCAATATAAAGTGTTTCTAATAGTTTCATGCTGATATCACTTTCTTGAGTGTCATCATGCCTGTGGCTCGAGTCTACTGTTAATTGTAAACACTGAATTCTCCAGTTGAGTTATCCAACATTACTCCAGGAGATCACGTGCAAGCGATTATCACATTATTCTTGTACTTGTGAATGTTATGTTATGTTATGTTCCTCCAGGGCCATAGGCAGCGCATAGGGCAGAAACCATAACTTTCCATTTCTGTCTTTGTGTTGCCAGGTCTGTCAATTCTTGCGTGTTGTTTAGGTTCATTGACATGCCTTCTCTATTAATGGTTCTTTGTAGAGTTTCTCTAGGTCTCCCTCTTCTTCTTACTCCAGGTGGCACCCAATATGGTGACTGCTAAGGAATTCTTAGGTTTTTCATTCTGAGAACATGGCCGATGTAAGTCCAACGCATTTGTCTAATGAAGGAAGATATATAGGTTTGTTTGCTTTCCTCTCTTATAGTAGTGTTAGATTTAAAGTCACTCCACTTAATGTTCAGAATGGTATGTAGGCATTTGTTTTCAAACTTATGAATGTATTACATAATTTGTTTAGCTATCACAGGTTTTTGACATTATATACAGTGCAGATGATCACATCAAAACCAGAAGCAATGGTTACAGAATACAGTTATAATACAATCACATCAATTGGTTAATCAGAATAATAGCCAGTTACAAAACCAATATAACTGCACTGGGCAGACACGTATATGACAAATTGTACATGTGCTGATAGTTCCAATAATATACCGGTATTTGTTATAAAGACATTGTCCATCCTCACTTGGTTCCTTGCCAAGCAATGATTGTATAATGCCAAATTCCTGCAGTTTCTTCCTCATCACATTCATGCCTGAGTCAATCATCACAGGAAATATAGATCTTGTTGTCATACCAATACAGATCAAATGTATCCACAATAGAAGCCTTTTGAAGCAGGTATTCCAATATTAACACGTTTCTTCTATGTAGTTTTTTTCATCCTTTGTCATCCTGGTTTAATCCTTCAGAAATATGTGTCTGAAGTTTTCAATAATCAAGTTACATATTTGGTCAACTTATTCTGGTTGACTTCTTGAAAAAAAGTACAAACTATTATAAAATACTTGTAATAAAATATCAAATCTACTATGTACACAGATAGATGACATCAGAAAAATACTAAAAAAAACTAAGGTTATACTATGTCAGCAGCAACACAGTTAGCAAAAGAAAGCAGACATCGGCTCCCCATGACGCCTAGCGACACACATGGATAAGACAAGTGAAGACTATGTACATGTAAATAACATAAGCTTACAAATAATATTCAAACTAGGTCCATCCAAATAACACTCAGGCACTGCCTCTAGTAACTAAACCTGTCATCATCCCCTAAAAAAAATTCTATATGCCAGATGTAGGACCAGCTGCATTTTCAGGGGCTGGTCTACTATCATTGTGCTGTTCTCATTAAGTTGGTGTCTTTGTTTTCCCTTAACATGCATAGGGCTATAGTCTTACGCTAGGGCATGTGCAAAGCAGGACTTATAGTAGTGATGTGTATTGACAACATTTTAAAGACACCTTAAAGAATTCAATAAAGAAAATTTGCCTCAAATAATTTTAAAACATTCTACATGCTTCAATAAATCTGGTAAAATGCAGTATATATTGCATGGCATGTTAATAAAATGATTGTAGTACAAAATATATAATCTGTCAAATGTATTTTCTGTTAATAGAGTGCAAATTAGAAAGAATAGAAAAATAATTTGTACAAAGGGTATAAATAAAAGTAAAAAAACAAATTAAGTAAGTGTGCACATTTCCTCTGGTAAAATTACAACAAAATATTTCATTGTTATTAACCAGCCGATATGGATGACAGGTCTCATATTCACAAGAAACTTGCTGTGAAACAGACTAAAAAACAGTAATGCTTGTTTTTATTATACAAACAAACACAGTTTATAGTTTGTATGAAAGATTACTTATGAAGAAAGACTGAATTATTCAACATTCACCATTTTTGTTGTAAGAAAATGTAAATGAAATTCTAATTTATTCCATTATTGATCAAAATCATAATGCTATTACAATGATCACATTGTAATAATGGCGCATAAAGAAACAAACAAAATGGTCAACAGTAGTGAATGAAAGCACATTTAGTGTAGTGAATTATCACAATTGTATGTGGTTGCGTATGTTTGTGTAATCTGTATGATCACACTTGTATGTGGTTGTATGTATATGCAATCACTGAAATGTCATCTGATTACTCCAGGTCTTTAAAGATTGAAAGAATTGGTCACAATATACTTCTGAAGGTATCTGGCACCATCTGTCTCATTAAAACATCTTTTGAGGTCAAGAAAATAGCAAACAGGGCAAATGTCACACTTGTTTTTTTCAACAAAATAGTTTTCAATGCTGCATATGATAAAAAATCTGTGCTGAAGAATTATTTTCACTTTTGTACATAGACATGTGGGTGTTGAGGGAATGAAAGAGAAGACAGACTTGCCACAGTGACGGTTCAATAGAACGTGCTGATATTTTGAATACAATAATGGAGTTATACCAGTTGGAATATATTGGGTGTATTTTTTCATCCGTATCTACGGCTAGAATGCAGGACCTGGGAGTGAAGCGTGGTATTGCAAGAAATGATCAGCATATAGGAATCAAAGAGTTATCAACCAACACAGAAGAAGAACAGTCAGTTACCACATGCTAAAGGACATCCTGAATATTAGGAACACATACGGACTTGTCTGGATTGCTATTATGATGATCTGATGACTAATTAACTAGCTGCGAATGAACTCTGTATATAGGAGTTAATGAGTGTGAATATTTTGCTAGTAATTTTGTATTCTCTTACTAAATTCTACAAGTTCTATGTAAACTAATACATTTTCTATTGTGTCCAATTCTGCTCTGTCTTTTGGTTTAGTCTTCTTTATTTCAACCAATAAGCTTCTGTGAAATTGTGCACGGACATCTTGTTGATTGGTAGCATATCCTATCCAGGACGTAGCCATCAACGCAGAATTTTTTTGGCATAGATATATACACTTATGTATTATACAAGCATCAATTTTATAAATAGGCATGATCCATATTGTTATACATTAGGAAATGTATATGTCTTTTATCACATTGTGTTCATTATGTAACACGTACACACATACATGACATAATATGTGGAAGTATACAATCTTTGTAACACTCACACACCTGACATAATATGTGGAAGTATACAATCTTTGTAACACGCACACACATGACATAATATGTGGAAGTATACAATCTTTGTAACACGCACACATGTGACATTATATGTGGAAGTATACAATCTTTGTAACACGCACACACCTGACATAATATGTGGAAGTATACAATGTAACACGCACACACATGACATAATATGTGGAAGTATACAATCTTTGTAACACGCACACATATGACATAATATGTGGAAGTATACAATCTTTGTAACACGCACACACATGACATAATATGTGGAAGTATACAATCTTTGTACTGGACAGTTTATACAGTATCAAAGCCAACAATAATGATTGACTTTCAGATGATCACAATAAGGTCACTCACAATATCAAGTGATGTGACATTTATAAATATATATAATGTATATTTGTATATATATATATATATACAAATATAAATAACATGTTTATTATCCATGTTTCTTTGCCAGTAGCATTTTACAATTCTCATTTTAGTTTGTGATTTATTTAAATATTTGTTGTTAGGAGGGGAACTGTTGTTACAATTTAAGACAGAACCTTTTGTATATGATTGAAATAATTTCTATAGAATTGCTTGATGTTACCCAATGGTAAAAAGTCATCTTACATTAAGTTTCTGTTTGAGATCTTATAGTACCAGAATTCTTAGTATTTGGAGAGGATAGGAGGCAAGTTTCTTGTCTTAAAAACTTTTTCCACCTTTGTCGTGCCGTGGTCCAAAATTGGAGTAAAGAATAGCTACACTGTTACCTGATATATAAACGTCATAAGGTGGTTTAGGGGGTAGGGTTAGCTGTCCCACTAATGGGTCATAGTGACTCAGAATCCCTGCAGATGCAGAAGTTCAGCTAAGTAGTAAACTATGACAGAATGCATACCATTCTCTGAATTCTATCTTGCAGAATAATGCAGAAGCTTAAGAATGAATGCAGAAAAAGAATTTAATAATTTTAGGGATATTTTTGGTTTAAATACAGAAAGCTTCTTATGGCAGTTGAAAAGTATGGTAACATCTCTGCGATTTGCTTTGTGCAAATCCTCACTGAATAATACAGAAGTAGGGTCAGCAACATTCCCCATGGGAAAAGTAGAAAATGGGACAAAAGTAAATGGCAACAGTGAAAGGGACTTTGTGCTTTGATGTTTTTTTGTTGAGTGTGGCAGTGAAAGTGCTAGATTTTATGCAACATTGAAATTCCACTGTAGTTGTATTAGTTTCTCACAATTTTTAGTAACAATTTCATTCATTTCCTCAGTAAAAAAAAGTAAGTACCTCAGTAAAAATATGAATTGTATTAGCTTCTACAATAACTAACATCTGTATTCATTGCTCCAGTAAATAATTAACAATTGTATTATTGTATGCAATAAAAATAGCAAGTGTATTAGTTTCCTTAGTTACCAATACAGCGAAGTCACGTTATAACAACTTGATCCGAACCGACAAACTATGAACGTATTAATACAAATTTGCTGTATACAATAACACAAATATTGTACAAACAATATAGAATAAATATATTTGGGACTTTTGAAAAGTGTTGTTATATAGGGAAATTTGTTATAAAAGAACGCGCTATTGAGGGGTTCTACTAAAGCTCTATTAGTATCTCCAGTAAAAATAACAGTTCAATATTTTGTTCTTAGTAAGTACCAGTAAGCACAATTTTAACATGATTTATTCTGTAAATAAGTAAAAAGTGACTGTGTTTATCATGCACTAGTAAGTAAACTTTTTATTGAGTTTCTTAAAATTCTTTTCTGATTGAAGTAAAGTGGAACTCGTTACTTAAATATGTAAATTGAGATCTGATAGTTACATAATTCTTAATTACTAGCCACCACTTTACTAAACTAAAATCAACATTTGACTAAACTATACCGGAAGTGACTTTCCATAGTAATCCATCAGAAGCAGTATGTAAAAACATGATTTTAGTCTCTGTAAACTAAGTTACACTTGAGGTATCATGTCATGGTATTTTAATTTATTTATTTTAATGAGGTATCATGTCATCGTATTTTAATTAATTAATTTTAATTAATGTCATTACAAAACTTGGAATGATTATCACAGAATTAATTACAAGTTGTAATTGTTTCTTATGTAAAAGAGTAAAAGTTGGATTGAAGTCTCACTTAAGCATATTCAATAGATTACTATGTAATCTTACCATTATGATGTGTGTTCTATTAGATATTGTGTTATGTGAGAAATATAATCCACATGGTGAATGTCATTGTTACAAAACCAGCAATAATCATGTCATTAATTATTGTCATTCAGACTGTTTATAACATAGTAATCTCAACAATAACTGTAATCTGAATTTAACAAAGATATTGGCATAATGAACATCAGAATGCAAGTAAAACAATATTCCTGAACATTTATATTAGACAATACTTATTGTGATGAAACACCAACATTATTAGTTTTGTACACTTTATATAAGAAACATGTTTCGATGTGGGCATTCCATTCTAACACATCACATGAAAGTGGCTTCTAGTCTCAAAGTTAGGTTTAGTAGACTCTGTGCTTGAATTGTCTGACTCTGTGCTGGAGTTGTCTTTAAGAATGCTCTCATTGTTGTCATTTGTCATGTTCACTTATTAGCCTTTGTGCTTGAGTTGTCTTTAAGCATAGGCCTGCTGTATTTGTTGCCATTTGTCTTGTTCACTTTGTGCTTGATTTGCCTTAAATAAGCATACTCTCTTTGTTGCCATTTGTCTTGTTTACTTAATGGATCTTGCGCTTGCCTTATCTTTAAGCATACTCTCTTTGTTGCCATTTGCCTTGTTCACTTTGATAATGCTAATGTTTTTTTTCGATTGATTCTCTTCCAGTTTGGTTCTATTTCCAGTGGCATTACTTGTTCTTACTGCAGTGATTCCTTTATTTAGGAAATCTGGAAGTGGCGGTGCTGGGGGTGGAGGAGGAAGAGGTGGTGGAGGTGGTGGTGGTGGTATTGATGAAGGTTTATCATTCACTGTCCCTTCTTTAAGTGATATAGTTGTAGAAGACAATGATTTGTTTGTAGGTGCATCCAAGTTGGCCATTTGTTTGATTCGTAAATCATTTGATGTTTTATGATTGGTTGCCAGATCACCTTCCGATTTACTGTGCCAGATATGCTGTTTAACATCTGTCTTCTCCAGTACTTGCTGTTTAACATCTGTCTTCTCCAGTACTTGCTGTTTAACATCTGTCTTCTCCAGTACTTGCTGTTTAACATCTGTCTTCTCCAGTACTTGCTGTTTAACGTCTGTCTTCTCCAGTACTTGCTGTTTAACGTCTGTCTTCTCCAGTACTTGCTGTTTAACGTCTGTCTTCTCCAGTACTTGCTGTTTAATGTCTGTCTTCTCCAGTACTTGAGTGTAGGTATTAAAACTATCATCTAAATTTTCATCTGATATTTGGCCATTGTTTAAAGTTACTTCTGTTTTAGGTAATCTTTTAGATTGTGCTGAAAGCATATTGTCAGGTTTAGCGAACGGGAGAGCTTGTTTGATAAGAATATCTTGAAGCTTCTTAATTTTGTCAGTGCAGTTAGGACTGGATAAGAAGCTGTCAGCTGAGTTTGATCTAGATGTTTTTATAGCAATAAGTGGTTTGAGAAGTGGTGACAGTAGATTTTTAGATTCTTTACTTATTTCCTTTTCACTCTCACTGTTGGTTGTTTGATTGGATACATTTTTGTTGGAAAGTGTGTTGTGCTTTTCCTCAGCAGGTATTGACTTTGAACGATTGAGAACTTTGAGTGCAGAATATGTTCCATCTGTCAAGCTTGTGTTAATTATATCTGCTAGTGATTTTGAAAGGTTTTTACTGCTAGAGTTGGCTAGACTAGTGTCTAGTGTGTCATCAGCAAATGCCACACTTTTATGGCTGGCTGATCTAGAAGATTTTCCTGTTCTGTTAAGTTCTCCGTAATCAGAGTCCAAACTGATATCTTGGTATGGTAGTGAACGCCGTCTCATTTCATGAGCTTCTGTAAAGGAATCATTATGCACTTTCCCACCAACAAGCAACTCTGTATTGTCATCATTCACTAAACATGACTTTAGTTGTGGCCATGTATTTTCTGAATGTATTTCTTTATTGTTACCATCTAATTTCTTTTGTCGTCTTAAAAGTCCTTTATCGAAAATATCTTCGTTATCTCTTTCGTTATTTTTGCCATACATTTCATGACCTGCAACTTTGTCCTCAGTCTTGTCTCTCTTCTCTTTGCCAATTCTTCTCTGCATTGAATTTTTTCGCTTTATTCGTCTGTTGGATATATTACTGTTAGTACTTGAGTCACTGACTCTACTTGTGTCTTTACGAAAAGAGCTACCTCGAGAGTAAGGACTTCCCTGTGTCTTAGATTTTGTGTGTGTTTTAAAAACTGCATCTCCGTACTCTTGATCATTATCTGAACTAGTAGAAGAAAATACATCAAAATCCTTCATAGCTGAATCGGCTGAAGAACTTTTTCTGCGCTTGTAAAGACTGGAGCTTTCGTCAGAACTGGATGTTTTCATTGCCATACTGTTCCTTGATGAGGACGTTTTCATGTTTTTTGAAGCATACCCATAATCATCTGATATTCCAGACTCACTTGAGCTATAATCTTGTATTGGTGAAGTAGGTCTTCTGCTTTCATAATGCTTAACTGGAGAGGGGTGAGTTGATATTTCAGTATATTCGTTATAAGGGTCGTTATACAAATGTGAATGCTTCGTTTTCCATCTTCTTGGTGATTGTAAATGAGAAAGATTAATTGCAGTCTTATCTTTCAAGCTATGATGCATGTTTGATCTCTCATAAGCATGACTGTTGTCCAATGTAGTGTAGCCTTTTCTGTGGAAAGGTTTGTTAAATGGTACCCCATGTTGCATTTGTTTTTTGACTCGTGGCAAAGATCTAGACATTCTTACGTTTGGTCTTGGCAAAGGAAATGGTTTCCTGTAGCGAGCTGTCATTGTCTGAAAGGATCCATATCTCTGGGAAGTCACAAAGAATGGCTTCACAAGATGATTAGCAAAATAATGATATGGTACTCCCTCATCTACTGTAACAGCACTCCTCCTTTTTCCATGATCATTGTGCTCTTCATGGGAACCAGACGAATCATCATCACTGTAATCATCAGAGTCATCATGCGCATCTTCCTCATGTCTATGGTCTACTCTAGACTGATGACCAGTTTCATTGCTGGTATGAATGTGTGCTGCATGCTTGTCTAATTTCTCACGTAGTCTGGGATCATCTGGAACTATATCCTCCTCTTCTTCAGTGATATGTCCCAGCTGATGTCTGAGGCTTCTCGTAAACCCTCGGCTCTGAGGAATTGTGAGATGTACTGTACCAACGTCTCTTGTTACACTGCAAATCAAGAAAAATACAATAAAATTATAAAGTCTGCCAGCCAAACTACCATGTTCAGTTAAACATGTAATACGTGAAAATTCTGATTGGCTGCAGAGATGTCCTTAAAAATATGATAGAAGTTACCTTAATTTTGTAGACATCTCCTTATGAAGCAGTGGTTCATGTATTCGTATAATTTATCCCTGAAAGCACCTCAGTGTGTTCAAATACTCTGATTGGTTAGTTGAAGCTGTCTATAGGTAATGTAACAAGTGAGATTTTGTAATAGCACATTTGTAAATGTCATTTCCATTTTTGTGTGTTGAGACAGCTGGACCTTTCTTTGTGTAATCATCTTGGTTCAATCATAAGAGATAGTGGATGACTAGTTCCTATTGTTTACTTAATGACCATCCACAAGATGAAATAGGCCATAAAGAATATATGTCTAAGGTATGAGAACTATCAGTCATGAAATCAGTGATACAATTTGTTTTTTTCTGAAAACATTTGTACTCGACAGGTGGTTAGTCCATCACAAGTGACGATGGTCATTTTTTACATCCACTTTATGGAAATAGCTAGATTTATGGTCTTGTCTATGGGCTCGTAGGTGGCTTTTGAGCCCTACTTATATGAACGGTAACTCTTTTTTTACATACCGTCTTTTATTTGATCCTATGATACCATTACAAATTAAGGACCTTCGATAAAGTGGCGCCGACATTTTGTGTTTTATTTAATCATTTTTAATATTTATATCATAAGGATGGTTGATTGAAAGTGTAATATGCCCACATCACCTCTGACATGATTTGGATGTGTTATGATATTAATTTTGTAAGTTACTGATAAGTTTTGAACATGTGTGTTATGTGATGCCATTTTCCCTTATATTTTCTAGCGCACATATGTTTTGTGAAAGTTTGACTATTTTTATTTACTTTGATCGCATTAATTATTCACATCCAACCTGGCAACATATGTAAGCAGATTTATGCCAATTTGTAAGACAACAGAAATGTGATCAAAGTCTTACAGCTACTTTCAAATCTCAGAGAATTGGTCTAATTTTTTTGGGTATAGCACACATAATTGAAGCACTAGGAGCAAACATCAACGGTGCAGGAGACTGCATGGCAGAAATAAGGTAGAGATTGGCAATGGCATATTGCAAAATAACACGGCTGAAAAACATATGGAAAAACAACAAAATAGAAACGAAAGTGCTAATGTTACGAACTTTTATTTTTCCGGTTGCAACATACGGCTGTAAAACATGGACTCTAAGTAAAACAGCGGCAAAGAAGATCAACGCCTTCGAGCTGAAATGCTACAGAAAGATACTTAGAATATCATGGAAGGATAAAATCAGAAACTCAGATATTATAAACACACTGAATATTCCAGAGTGTTGGTTACTAAACACAATAACAAAAAGAAAACTACGCCTGTTTGGTCATATAAAGAGACATAACTGTTTAGAAAGACAAATAATGGAGGGAAGACTACCTGGGAAGAGGAGAAGGGGCAGACCAAGAAGACGATGGACTGACGACATTAAAGATAATATGAATACATCGCTAGAAAATGCAAGCCACATCGCCCAAGACAGAGAGAGGTTCAGAGAGTTCATTGGGAAGACAACGTTCTGGAAGGAATACGTCACATGACACAATTGAAGCACTATTCCTATATAGTATACATTTTGTGTTCATAATTTGATTATCTACAAAACTGATACAGTTTGAGTGGTAGTTATTGATGTGAAAGTTTGGTAAGTATACATTTCATGCCAGAAAATTTGTATTTTTAATTTATAAATTATATTTCATTTTTTTTAAAGTATTTTTATTTCAATAATAAAAGCAATTTTATTCAAAAGAAACTTGTGATAATCACATTCTCTGTCCATGCGTGCGTAGTGTAATGTGTGTAGTGTAGTTGTGTTATGTATGTATATTATATATATTTAAATATATTTAGAACTACTGTTTCTTGTTTCTGTGATAGATGTGCACAAAGAAAATGCTAAGTTGTGGAAGGGTTACTAGAAGAACCAAGAAGAAGAACCACCACATCTCATCCATTTCTCATTTAAGAGCAGCTTTCACTAACATGTTCTCAATCTCGATCAATAATAGAGAAATAGAGTGAGTTACCAGTTTCTAATACCTTATAAGCAGCAATTGATTGCTATGAAGAGGTCAGTGGTTGGTTTAGCTGTCTATCTATACGCTATGGTTCTTGTGTGCCTTGCAGCGTCTGGGGTGGAAGAGTTCTCTGGAGATGGCCTTCTTGTGTGCTGTTTGTAGGCTTGTTCTTGTGGTTTTTTTTTTTTATTTCTGTGATCCATCTTTTACATGGTCTGCCTCTGGCTTTATAGCCGTGATGTATCTGTGTCATGGCCATTTGTGGCATGCTATCTGTTGGTAGTCTGGAAGCGTGTGAAAACCACTTGATCTGTTGTATTTTGATGTGTTCCAATACTGGTATTGTTTTGGTTATCTGTCTGATGTTATCGTTTATAATTCTATCTCTTTATGACACTGTGGGGTGCAAAGGGAACGCATTGCTCTCGGCGGGCCCAGGGTTAGCAGATAACCAAGATCCCAAATTTACCTCCTCACGGTGCACCCTGGAAACAGAAATACAGCAGCTCGAGCTGATTCTGGGCAAATCATTTGGGGATCGTGTCCGAGAATGTGGAGGTAGCAGATGGAAAGAGATCTGACTGCATAAGAGACAGACAATATCTCCGACACCACCAGCATCACCACATATAGTGACGCCAGCTGGTCCAGTCAGAACATTGGAGGGGTGGCCAATGTAAAAGGCACGTAAAGGTGGATGCATGGCGAGAAACAAATAGATATCATTATAAGTACAATGAGACTATGTGAAGGGCAGAACAGTGTCAGAGGGCAGCGCGAACTGCAAATAGAAAGTGAAAAGTCACTAGGAAAGGGGAACTACAAGCTCTGTTAGCTCTAGACGAGCTTCTAGTTACCTGTGCTCCTTATAGGCAGAGACCCAGACCCAATCATGGGAGTTCGGAAAAGCAAGAAGACCTAACCCAACTTTAATGTCGAGCCTTCCTAAACCGGAAATATGCTCGCGTAGAGAAAGAGTTCCGTACCCGATGGGCTTAGGCAAAAAAGGGACAACGATGGCAATCCTGGCCCAACTCTACTGTTAAGATTTCCTATACCGGAAACACTTGCAGAGAGAAAGTGTTCCGTACCTCATGGGCTCAGGCAGAAAAGGGACAACGATTTTAGCCCTGGCCCAACTCTACTGTCAAGCGTTCCTATATCGGAAATACACTTGCAGAGAGAAAGGGTTCAGTACCTGATGGGCTCAGGCGCTATTGAGACAAGGTCGCTCAGATCGAGAACCCCTTGCTCTCAAACGAGTGGTGTGAGACTCGAACTTGGGCGAGGGGTTCAAGATGTCGGTGAACGACGCCTCGGGTAGGAAGGCAAATGAGCAATGGTCCAACTCTCCTGGCGAGTTCTTCCTCATACGGAACCAGACTCGGGGATGAGAAAAAGTTCAGTACCCGATGGGCACAGTTCGTTCAAATGCACGAGATGAGTTCATAGAATGTGGAACATCTCGTAACAGATAGACGCGCTCGACAAGCGTCGTGGCGAAGAGGCACTACACACCAGCGTGCCCGGCGACAGATAGACAGGCTGTCACGGACTAGGGACCAAACCCGAAATAAAGGAATGACGAAAACGGATGTGCTGGACCATGGATGTCCAGGCAACAGAGTGGCCAACCGAGGTGCAAATAACACAGTTCTACTGTGGAACTTGCAGCACAACGTATTTCACGCTCCCCGGCGGAAATCACACGAAATATTCGTTGTGGTTATATGAGAGCGAACGCTGAAGAAGAAGTACTTGGTCGTCTGCAAAGAGTAGTACGTTCAATTTGTCTGTTATTTTATCTTCTTCATTGATACTTGTTAGTTTACAGATCGGTCATTGCATTAAATAAACTTATACAAAATAAGAGCATATGGATGGGCTGTAACAAAATAACAAAACTAACTTTCCTCAGACCCTGCATAGTCCAAATTGCAGTATATGGATGGTAATCTTGGACAATCACCAATAAAGTGGAAAACAAAATTGCGGAGTTTGACACAAAATGTTACAGCAGAATCCTCCTAATACCACGGATAAAAAAGTTCACCAATTAGGGACATCCTGAAAGAATTGAACTTGAAAGAAAACTTGCTAAACACCAAGTTTATCTCTATAAAATGATAATATTTGGCTATATCGGGCGACATGACAAACATTCTAGAAAAGACCGTAATGGACAACAAAAAAAAACAAGTATACTATGAAGATGATGTCTGCAATTTATCAAATACCAACTGAAGATAATACAACGTGTTTTCTCTACCTTTTCACAATATACAGAGTTCGAGTCATGAGCTTCAGTTACTTTGCTAAGAATTCTTTCCTGTCAGAGGTGTTCATAGCAACCCAGCCAGGAGTGTTTACAGTTGCATAATGGTTGGTAAAATAGACCAATAGTGACACCTACAGACCTTCCGAATACAGGAATGCGTCTGGACAACCTGACTGCTCAGACCAGCTATTGTGATATTAATCTGTGCCATGACAGTTTTGTAGGCATTGGAAACTAAAAGGCAACAGTAAAAGATATTCTTTATCTATGTGCAATAACATCTCATTCTTTCTTAGTCTACACAACCAGGATTTGATTCCCAAAGCTTTAGCCAGGTGTTTCGCATGGGTTTTCAAACTATGTGTTACCAGAATGCACAATAATGAGTTACTATCTGCTAGCCCTGGATAATATTTGGCTATATCGGGCGACATGACAAACATCCTAGAAAAGACCGTAATGGACAAAAAAAAAAAAAGTAGACTATGAAGATGATGTGTGCAATTTATCAAAGACCAACTGAAGATAATACAACGGAATCCTTCTATAACGCATTATTTTAGAACAAATTGTCCTATAAAAAAAACTTAAAAAAAATCTCCATCACATTTATTCGAGATTGTACTGAATATATACTGAATAGATAATTGTACTGTACCTATATCACATTTTTGTTAACTCATACATAGTTTGCCGGTCCTGACCCAGTTGTTATAACGGAATTGTACTGTACAGAAGCAAGAAGCTTGATTTAAGATTGGTGGGAGTTTCAAAAGGCTGTGATTACTGCTACATCCTGTCCAGGACATGCTACCTGATGACAATGTTGAGCAGTCAGTACGTTTTTAAGCACATGCATCTTAGGTGACTTGATCATCCGAATATGTCATTAGTCATACGGCCTGATACAATCCAATGTTGACTCGCTTCCATGGTTCCCAGTAATTGAGAAGAGGTTTTAATTCCTCAACTCAGCAACCAATATGTATTGTGGTTCACACGTTGGTGGGTTGGGGGTGGATTGTGAAGAACGTCCCATTTAGACAACGGATTAAAGTTCTCCTTGGTTATTGCCTGATGTATGACCATTACAAAATAGTTGATCTTGCCACTGGTTTCAAATGAGGTCCGACAATAGAATGAAGGCGACGCTTTGCACAACTCCTCCTTACTTACATCAAAAACCCAGTGCGTCATTTTCGCTGGAGAAGGGTACACGATCTCAAGGTGACCAAAAGAAGCGCTACAGGGACTCGTTAAAGAACTCACTGAAAGCTTTTGAAATATACCACGATAATAGGGGAGAACTTGCACATAATAGATCTGCATGGCGTTCTACAATAAAAAAGAGCGCATGATCGTGTAAAAAGAGGATAAATGCAGCAGCTCAACAGCGGAGAGCAGCTAGAAAGTCACGGATAGACCAAGATCCGTCTACAGTGGTCATTCCATGTCCGAAATATCCAAGGACATTTACAGCTCAAATAAGGCTCATTAGCCATCAACGAACTCATAATCGAGGACATAACTCTAATTGAATTTTCAAAAGTAGATGTAACAAATGGTCATCATCACTTGTGATGGACGAACAACAGTTGAGGTTGACGCTCCTATAACACGAGATAACATAACTCTCTAATATAACTCTCTTATAACATAACTTCGAGATAATATGGCTGAAAAGCTGTGAAAGTGTCACTGCTTATGTACGGACGATGATACTTTTTTTGGGCATGTTTTCTACATATTCAGTCTGTTGCGGAGTGGTACAATGCACGTTTGTGACGGCCAAGGTATCGAGCCCCACCACAGGCAATTGTGCATCTGAACCGTTCAGAAAGCAATGGAAAACTACCTAGATATTTATATTGCATAGAAAAATACTACAGCCAAAAAATGCTGGGACGATGGCTATGTCCTGAATAGGATACGCTGCCATTTTTTTCAACTTATGGGCGAGGAGGTCCTGACTGAAAGACAACGTTGAAGCACGACTTTCGACCGTACTATAAGACCTTTGTATATAATTAATTAGAACTTCATTCGTTACGTTTTGTATTGTCGTGATTTTCGTTGATCACTATTTATATACTTGGAGTCGTGGCTGTTTTTTGCATGCGACTCCAAGTATATAAATAGTGAACAACGAAAATCACAGCAATAATAAAAATCCTAACGAATGAAGTTTTAATTATTTCTGTACAGAGATCTTCTACTGGGGAAGATACGGTTGAATGTTAGAGACTAAGACTTCAGTCAGTATGACGAGGCAGTTTAAAAACCGTCCGTATAAAGCCTAATTTAAATCTCAAGTGGCTTATACCGTGACCATTGATATAGTATAAGACCTAATTGCAAAAAGTAAACATGCCTTAATTTGGTATGCTTTTGATTATTGTCACTTCCATTGGTTACTATTTATATATTTGGAGTAACCTTGGCTATTTTGGCACGCGATTCCACGTATATAAATATTGACCAACGGGAATAATCAAGACAAGGAACGAGTAAGGCCTAATAAATTCAGAGAACATGTCTTCTGCTGGCGTTCGGTCTCGCCTATACTCTGGTATTCGGTAGAAAGGGTGGTTCCTTGGCCAGAGGCTTTAATCCCCATTTAACAAACAATCTCGAGTAAGACCATTACAAAATGAGAGTACAGTGACAGAGTTTTCATAGTGTAACTAGTAATATTTTATCTGAATCCCGCCTTCAGAAGTCATGTGTGTTGTGTAGCCCCCGCGATAAAAATATCATCTCGTGGGAAAACGTAGGTAACACTGAAATATGTGTTTCACATACCTGAAGTCATTGTACACATACAACCATAGAGGGTGGCAACACGATGAAGGAAGAGAAACACAAGACGAACATAGTAAGGTATGTCTAAATCCCGATGCGTGTAAATATTACACCTAAAGCAATCAGTAGACCTCTTGAGTGAGTAGACATGAACACGACTGTGCAAACATAAGCTTACATTCAAAATGGAACTGCAAACTTTAGATGTTAATTGACGGTCACAGCCCAGATTTGGCAAATACGAACTGCATGAGATTTGAATTTAATTGTTGAACAGTTAATGTCAATGGCTGCAAGTAATTAATTTATGGACGTCACCAACATGATTTAGATAATATACGATTGGAAATATTAATATAGATCAGACACTTGACTACACACCGACAATATTGAATAATTGATACCTAAAAATACAAAATATTACGAGTTTGCTTCAATTTTCTGTTTTAAAATGGTTACAAATACAGTTAAATCCCGTTATAACAACTTGCTCCGGACCGAAAAAATATGTATGTAATAACAGAAACTCGCTATATATATATATATATATTACAAACAATATAGAATAAGTATGATTAATGATTTTGGAAAGTATGGCTATATATGGACATATGTTATAAAGGAATGCGCTATAGAAAGATTCCACTGTACCAACTCTCTAACGGAAAACATGCAGTATTTTACTTTAAAAAAAAATGTTAACTTCAAGCTAGTATAAATTCTCAATAGTAACGTAAGTATTTTTCTGAATGTGCTTAAGTGCATTCTACCATTTTCTGCACACTACAACAGTGATATAAATTATGTCGTGGAACATGTTTCGCTTGTAATGGCAAATTCTAAAAATAAAAACAAACACGGATGACTACCCGAGACTACTAGAGGACTACACGAATCCGTTTTATGTGCAACACCTTGTGGTATCAGACTGAGCACAATTTTCTGTGAACATATACAGTGTAATCCCCCTGAAAACACATGTTTTAATAACAAATGTCCCTGTATAACAACACTTTTCACAATCTCCAATTATACTTATTTTATATTGTTTGTACTGTACTTAGCGAATTTCTGTTATTACATACATGTTTGTCAGTCCGGACCAAGTTGCTATAACGGGATTACACTGTATAGGCATATGCTTGTTTCTATGTCCAGGAATTACGATCATAGAACGTGTATATTTGTATCTGGAAGAAAAGGTTTTTTTTTTTTGGGGGGGGGGTTCTTCAGTTGTATTCCTCCCATAGAAGCCCCCCCCCACTAAGCAGTTTGAGAACACGCATCCTACTAACATTGAATAAAATTATAATTGTACAAAATAAATAATTGGTCTGGTGTACACTGGTGACCATGGCCTTTTACAAGAGAAATCTAGAAGTTTGAAAATGAAAGCTACAGAAGACGAAGAAGAAGAAAAGCGAATACATAAAAAATATTAATTTATGTAAAGGTGTATACCATGGCAGCAAACTGCCGTCGGGGATGAAGATAACTCTTCATGTACTAAGCCGCAGCAACTATTAGGTGCGTTGGCCAGTTCTCTTCCTTATTGTCTTTAATTAATTAAGTACATATTTAAACTAACAATTGAACAGTCCGTGTAGCGGCTTGCAGAAGGACTGACAGTACATTATAGTAAGTAAAGTAACCCATAGCATTTATTAATGCTGTAGGGGTGTGAGATGTTAGCTATCTCACATTTCGCAGGCTCTGCAAATGAGGGCGGTAGCCATCTCCTCTTCCCGGATTAATCCGGTACCCATTTTTAAGGCTGGGTCGACCTGAGAGCTGTTGCTATCTGAAAAACATTTCCGCCTCAACTGGGGAATGAACCCAGAACCACTCATATGCGAAGCCAGTGCCCTAACCACTGCGCTAACGCGGCTCCCCAAGTGTTGTTCGTCCATCACAAGTGATGATGACCATTTGTTACATCCACTTTTGAAAATTCAATTTTAGTTATGTCCTTGATTATGAGTTCGTAGATGGCTAATGAGCCCTATTCGAGCTGTAAATGTCCTTGGACAGTTTGGACATGGAATAACGACTGTAGACGGATCTTGGCCTATCCGTGACTTTCTAGCTGCTCTCCGCTGTTGAGCTGCTGCATTTCTCTTCTTTTCACAAGATGATGCGCTCTTTTTTATTTTAGAACGCCATGTAGATCTATTTTGTGCAAGTTCTTCCCATGTATCGTGGTCTATTTCAAAGTCTTTCAGTGAGTCCTTTAACGAGTCCTTGTAGCGCTTCCTTGTAGCGCTTCCTTTGGCCACCTTGAGATCGTATACCCTTCTCTAGCTCACTATAGAGAAATATCTTTGGTAGACGATGGTCTGGCATACGCACCAAATGACCTGCCCAACGAATCTGTGTCTGCATCAGGATCGTGTCAATGTTTGGGATACCAGCTCTATCAAGGACAATGGTATCTGGAATCTTGTCTTGCCATCTGATGTTCATAACTTTTCTGAGACAATTTGTATGAAAATGATTGAGTTTTTTCACATGACGTCTATACACAGTCCATGTTTCACTAGCGTAAAGCAGCACTGGAAGTACCACTGCTCTGTAAACTTTCAGCTTAGTCTGTAGGTTAATGCCATTTCTACGCCAAACATTTGCGTACAATCTGCCGAAAGTACTGCTTGCTTTGGGGATCCTTGTATACACTTCATCATCAACGTTGGCATTTTATGATAACTTACTGCCTAGATATGTGAATCTATTCACAACTTTCAGTGCTACAACATTTACCTTTATGCAGGGCTCGAGGTAGCTTTTGCCAATTGCTGGTTGTAACATGACTTCTGTTTTCTCTGTGTTAATGGTAAGCCCAAAGTTGGTACAGGCTTTGGAGAATCTGTCTATAATACATTGTAGATCACCCTCAGAGTTGGCATTTAGGGCCCAAGTACATTATGCAGTACGTGCAAGAACATTAGTGTGCGCGCCATAACGAACTTGTACATTATGCAGAGATGTAGAAGACTATATAACCACAGACACGAGAGAGAGAGAGAGAGAGAGAGAGATAGATAGATACAATAGATTAGGACACCTTGTCCGCGATAGATTCAAGATTGAGTTAACCGATGGGGAAACAGTTAACACAGCAGATACAACACCATATAGATAGACAAAAACACAATCCACATCATAAGCACACGATGCAGACATTCATAACTATATCATAAGCACAAGTCCAAGGAAACAACTCTATCAAACACCAAAGACAACATATAAGCTGCAAACATAAGAATACAAGAATGAACAAATAGACTGAGACAACATCAATACATATATCGCAAGAGGTATATGAGGTCCTGGGGTGAAGTCGGCAATCTCGTCTCATATAGGGTTCAAAGTGAGCCAGAAGCCATGCTAAAGCCGGATGTGCCAGACCAAAAGGCGCAGATATCACAGCCAAGCTGTAATCCATGATAAATGCAGTCTGTTCATCAGATTACATCATGCTAATCTGCATGAGTCTGAAAGCGAACGCAGAAGAGGATCGACACAATAAATACAACTGCTTAAAAATAAAAAGACCATGGGACCAAAAGGTACATGCCATATCTTTTGTTTTATATAGCTTGGTGCAATCAATTCTCCGGCAAAGTTGTGTAATGTCACCGGATTTTTTTCTACTTGTATACAGAAAACATTATGCGATAAATAGGATGTATGCCAGGAATCAAAGTAGGAGGATGCAATATAAATAACTTGAGATATGCTGATGACACAGTACTGATCACAGGAAGCGAACATGAACTTCAAGCCCTGTTAGATAAAGTAGTGAAAGAAAGTGAGAACAAAGGCCTTAGTTTAAACAAGAAGAAATCAGAAATAATGGTTGTATCGAATACACCACCAAGATGCAACATAATAATTAACGCACAAAATTAACACAAGTTGAAAAACTGAAATATCTTGGCACCCTGTTAACATCAGAAGGTAGAGGCTCAAGTGAGATAAAGAGCCGACGTAAACAGATGCTGGCATAAAAAGATCAATCATATCAAACATTAAGGGCAGACAGTCAAGAATTCTAGGGCATGTGCTGAGAAGAACACAGCTTGAAAACTTAATAACCACTAGAAAGATCAAGGGGGAAAGAGATAGGGGTCCACAAAAAGAAAAATTGCTAGACGGACTAGTATTGTGGCACGGTAGAAGTTCACCAACCGAGATTATTGACAACACAAAAGACAGAGAGTCGTGAAGAAACATGATCGCATACGCCATTCGGCTTGACACTTGATTGATTCGCTGAATCAATTCTCAACCCACACATGGGGCGATCTAGATTGGTGCAATCAATTCTCAGCCCACACACTAGGCGATCTAGCTTGGTGCAATCAATTCTCAATCCACACACTAGGCGATCTAGCTTGGTGCAATCAATTCTCAGCCCACACACGTGGCGATAAGCAATACGATCGTTATGTGTTTCGCGCGAGCTTCGAAAAAAAACAACATACCGGGGAACATTACGAGGAGGAGCTTTAGAGTCGTGGCTAACTGCTAGTCAGTAATCGCATCCATTGCAAAAGCTTTTGTTTCCCTATCCGTAAGTGTCAGAGCCCAGTTAGACAGGGAACGACAGAGTTCAAATCCACCAACACATGTATTTATACGAGCACAATCAGTAACAGTCAGACAGCTCTGTAATATTTATTTTTCCAGGACCATAGAAAAGTGACGTCATTCTTTAAATAAATCCTTTGAGAAAACTAGTCCCGTTTATAACACAGAGCACTCGTAAGCAAATGTAATTTTGTTCGCCTACACAGAAGTAACATATTGAGACGTCAAGAATTTTGTCTTTTTAGTTGGAGCTGTATTGACAGTAGAAATGTTTCTTAATTTGCAGCTTGTTAGCTCAAGCTCTTGGATTTGTTCAAAAATATCTTGTTGACTTTTCCTGCACATTCCTTGTTTGTTTCGGAATATGCCAGACTGTCAATTAGTGACCGAAAGTAAATATTCTTTGACCTCTCAATGTCCTGCATGCCATCTAATTAGTGTGTAATTTAAGATAATCGGTGTATGACCGAGAGTTGCCTTAGCAAACTCGGAGATCTCCTCCTGTTTGATTAGATAGTTAAAACAGGATGAAGAGAGTTCATTTCCCTTCAGGAGTTTGTAACTGTAACTTTAGAGACTGCATTACCTTTAATGTATTTATTTAGAATTCCGCCACTATCATTGCCTAAACAACATGAAACGTTGTAAATGGTAAATCGTCGCATGTTGTATAACATATGATCTCACATACACACTAACTACACAACATATCACGTAAAGGAATACTGAATATGAGTATTATAAATAAGAAATATATGAGGCCCTTTGTTTGACATCTTTGGACTGAATACTGCTTTCTTCGAGAATAGTCAAGTTGACGTTTGAAAGTTTACACATAAGAAGCAGAAGTAAAATGCATACGATGTCACCAATGAAGGATCACACAAGTGTAGTGTTGACACCTGCCATTATTAATGTGATCTAGCAAAAAATGATGACGTTCAACACATGTATTTTCTAGCACATTGACACGGACGAATCTATCTATCGCGCTTTATTTCTTTCTCTATCTATATATAGACCTATGTATTCTATATCTATATTTATCAATCCATCTATATATCTCTGTGTAATTCTATATCTATCTTTGTAGATATCTATCTATGTGACTTGTAATGTGATGTATGATTTGATGACTTGTAATGTGCCTTGTGATGTATGATCTGATGGCCTGTAATGTGACTTGTAATGTGATGTATGATCTGACGACTTGTAATGTGACTTGTGATGTATGATCTGATGGCTGGTAATGTGACTTGTAATGTGATGTATGATCTGATGGCCTGTAATGTGACTTGTGATGTATGATTTGATGGCTTGTAATGTGACTTGTGATGTATGATCTGATGGCTGGTAATGTGACTTTTAATGTGATGTATGATCTGATGGCCTGTAATGTGACTTGTGATGTATGATTTGATGGCTTGTAATGTGACTTGTAATGTGATGTATGATCTGATGGCTGGTAATGTGACTTGTAATGTGCCTTGTGATGTATGATTTGATGGCTTGTAATGTGACTTGTAATGTGATGTATGATCTGATGGCTGGTAATGTGACTTGTAATATTATGTAAGATATGATGACTTGTAATGTGACTTGTCATGTGACTTGTAACATTATGTTTGATCTGATGGCTTGAAACATGCTTTGTGTGGCAGTCTTCTTTGACGTTAGTGTCGGATTTCATCTTTTAAATCTACGAGAAATCTGATATTTTAGAATGTCTATCCATCATTTTGTATGTAAATTCATGTTGTCATTATGACTTCTTTACCAGTGAGATGTCTTTAATATAATCCTTGTGAAACTTCTAGCAGGTTACGATGTTTGTTGAATCACACTGCACTCTTTGTCTGCAAGGCGCACAGAGGTCACCCACATTTCTTAAAGTCTGGAGAACGAATTGCTCCGGGATGTACAGTTTGACTGCTATATCTGCTACTTTCAGCCCTCACCCCCCCCCTCCACACACACACACTGGAGTCTAAGAGGCATTGTTTGGTAACTAATAGTTGGGTTTATGAATCCGATGATATACCTTCCCTAGTCGTTTTTTATAGCAATCTACGGTGTTACTGTTCTTTGCTCCAATTTCAAGCAACGTCACGATATGTGTGAAAATGTCATATGATCATCTACAGCAGGGGTCGGGAACTTTTTTGTCTGAGAGAGCCATGGGCACCACATATTTTGAAAAGTAATTCTGTGAGAGCCATACATTATGAGGTATACATTACGCATTTGGAGGTATGGCAAGAGTTATTTCCCTTTAATTACACTGAATGCGGTGTTGCTATTTTTCTGTCTTTTAGGTCAGCGGAGTTTATCTCCTTTACCACTTCTGATGCTGAGCTGTAGTAGACTTTAGCTCATTTGTAGAATGAAATATTGATATGCAATTAATATGTAGATCAAAGGAGTCTAAAGAAACATTTTTTTTTATAATTGAACATTTGTCTGCGAGCCAGATGCAACCATCAAGAGAGCTACATCTGGCTCATGAGCAATAGGTTCCCGACCCCTTTTCTATAGCAAACAATTTCATGCGGCTTTCTGTATGCAAATATCAATGATATATATCACATGATATTATGGGATATATCATCTGCTATTGATACTGCAGATTCTTGACAAAATACATATAACTAGATCTCAATTCAGCATTGAATATTTTTTTGTGCATTTCGATCCACGTGAACTATTAGCAATATAATTCTTGTATCTATTTATGTCATTTGGTATAACACTTTGCACAGAATGCATAGAAAGACAGCAGATCAAGTAGTTTGGCCACATTAAGAGAATGCATTACGACAATTGTCCAGCTCTGTTGCGAAGGGGTACAGAGCGCATCTATGACGGCCAAGGTGCCGAGTTTGATCCCCGCCACAGGCTATTGTGCATCCGGACATTTCAGAAAGCAATGGCAAACTACTAAACGTATGTATATTGCCTAGAAAACTACCACATCCAACAAATGTTGGGTTGATAGATAAGTTCTGTAAAGAATATGATTACCAATATTTTTTCAGTTACGACAATTTACCCGTACAGGCATATAACCGAATGAGTTCAGGGTACACAGTTAGAGGAAGACAACGAAAAAAATGGATAGAAAACGTCAGGGACATCTTGAATAGATACGAGATACGGTCATAGCTGAAACCAGGCGGCACCTCTAGCCTTGGAACACAAGTTCGAGCTACAATCACCCCTATGATTAACGGCAAGAGTGGATAACAAACCACATGGGGAAAGAAAATTCGTTCATTTTCCTCTTGCGCTGAAGTTAGCGCATAGGGCAGAGGTCAGATCTCTCAAATTATGTCTGTTCAAAGCTATTCTGTGCAGTTATTGAATAGTATGAATATTCGTTGTTTTACTTTCTCTAAGTATTGTTCTTCTGAGTGTTTCTTTTGGTCTACCCCTTGCTCTTTACACAAATCGGTCTGGACTTTACGATGTTAGTTGATTAATCCAACGATGGACGGAATGATCCAGACTTGATCAGGAAACACCCTCCATCAACGGACGTCACTACCGAAATTTCGGGAAAGACAATAGACAATCTATTTATCCAGTGGGAATGTTTCTCAATGGGTTTATCTCATACACAGACCGCTTTACTCTCAGCGGTGTGCATTGATATGAGTGTAATTTTCCTACTCAGAGGGGCCAAACAATTTATATACATGACGCAGCCGGGCTTACATAAGAAGTAAGTCTCAATACATATATATATATATACATGTCATATTTGGGAGTGACTGTTGAATGAAAGCTAATCTCAAGGGTCGCTGGTGAAACCTTCAGACCGGCAGCATGTGTTTATATCAGATAATAAATTGCTATCTCCTGCCAGTCAAAGCTTGTTGTCTACTCATTAATATTTATGTCCTAAATTTATTCTCGTATTTACGATGCTCTTGGTGACGTCTGAGAAATTATACTTAAACATTAGATGAAAGAAATTAAAGCAAGAAATAATTTTGTTTTACGGATCACACAAATTTCATGTTAAATCAATGTTTCGTCAAAAAGGCACGTTTCGAAAAGATCTCTGACCAATTTGTCAATTTAGAATTTTGTGTGGAAAACAGTAATTCATGTATAAAAAACATGTTACTACGTGGTCAGCAAACATAGCCTACAATATATCTCACTGAAGGCTGAGTATTTTTCTGTCTGTCCTTTAGTACAATTTCAGTTTCGTAGCCTTAATTCATGTGGTCTTAGTTCCTATCATTCATTTATTTCGATTTTGGCGGGATGGATCTTTGTGGTATTGTCGTTCATGTAGTTATTTTATTCCTTTCTCATTCCCGTTATATTTATTTAATGCATGTCTCTAGGACAATAGTTGTGTGTACGTACGTCATTGTTACCTTGTAAGCCTCTGGAAGTTACCGTTAAATACTTCTGTGATAGTGTCATTACTGTATTTGTACTGTTTTTACTGTTTGTTCACTATCTTGCACTTTCTTTAAATAGACCTTAAGGTTAAAAAGTAGACAACATTTTGTATACAGGTATTTGTAATTTTTCGTATCAATACCACATAATCAGATAGTCTGTGCCTTCATTGTAAAGCTTATCAAACGTGTATTCACTTAAGTACACTTGAGGATAGTACAATATCTTTCACTGTCTGTCAAAAAAACCCCCAAAAAACTGTCAATACTGCATTTTACCAGTTCAGGCGTTGCAGGGAGGGGATTGAATAGCTGTGTGATAAAGGCCGCATGCTTTTGCTGTCGCCACGTCATGCACAGGGTGAGTTTTTTTAATTTGCCCTCCGACAGAAAAAAACCCAGTCCTTACCGGTGATCGAACTCTAGACCTCACTCGTGTGAGACTAGTGTCTAACCTCTCGGCTGAAGGCGGAATACATTTGAATCTGCCCTTGAGTATAGTGGAGTCGATTCTGTAAACTAAACATTTCACTAAAAGTGATAAAATGCTTAATAAACAACTTATTTTCCTGTATTTTCTCTGTTTAGTTTGTAAAAAACTCTTTCATAATCTTTTATGTAATTTCTCTGTTTTGTTTGTAAAGTATACTTTCATGATCTTTTATATAATTTTTCTGTTTTGTTTTTAAAATTTACTTTCATAATCGTTTATGTAATTTCTTTGTTTTGTTTGTACAATTTACTTTCATAATCGTTTATGTAATTTTTCTCCAGGATGACAACTGGTTATCTTGTGCTATATATACAATACAATTAGTTTAAAAGAGTTGAAAAGCCGTAGAAGATTGACTTCACTGTACTCAGTTTTCCATATGTACTCCGTCACTCTCAACGAAGCGGCACGCCGCCTGCCGAGAGTACCACTCCTAGCACGTAACTCCGTAGCTTCAAGAGAAAATCCATAGGGATCTCCGAAAAAATCCACCTTATAAACAAGACGGCACGAGCCCGATTCGAACCCGTGACCTCTTGAACACAAGGCGAATAGCTTAACCACTACGCCAGGGAGATTCCCTGCAATTAGTAACATGACTGATGCACGGAAGAATCTCATGAGATGAAAATATGGAACACTGACCTTTTGTTATTATATTGACCGAAAACTCTATTTAAGCTTTGATGTTGCATTTGTGTTATAGAATCGGAAGGATGAGCACCAGGTAAAGCTACTGTGTGAGATCCTGCAAATGTAAAAAGAATGAGCATATGAGCACCTGCAGTAAATGAACAATGTTAATCTTAAAACCTGCAATAATGAACAATATCAACACCTGTAATCATGAACAATGTTAGTATGAGAACTTGTAATAATGAACAATATTAGTATCAACACCTGTAATCATGAATAATGTTAATATGAGCACCTGCAATTATGAACAATGTTAGTATGAGAACTTGTAATAATGAACAATGTTAGTATTAGCACCTGCAGTAATGAACAATGTTAGTATGAGAACCTGTAATTATGAATAATGTTAATTTGAGAACCTGCAATAATGAACAATTTTAGTATGAGAAACTGTAATAATGAACAATGTTAATATGAGCCACTGCAATAATTAATTAATGAACAATGTTAGTATGAGAAATTGCACGTATGAACAATATTTGTATAAACCTGCAAGTATGAATAATAATTGGTATAAAAATCTGAAATATGAACATTATGAAAATGATTATGATGAGCCGATATCTTTGTACTCGGGGCAAACCCATGTGTGCTCAGTCGCCCTATGCGTGTGACGATGCTGATGGTCCCGGAGGTCCGGTGGTTAATAATTCGTCTCATTCCTCCCTGCAGGCGTCCAGTTCTACTACTACCACACTTAATACCGAGTTCTTCAAATTTCGTCCTAGATGTGTCATCAATAGAGGTGTCCAAATCAAACATGAGTTTATGAAGCAATTTCTAGACGTCGCACCTACCCATTTATCAACTCTCCGTCTTATTGGTGCAAGTCTTTCTGCCCTCTCATTACCGCGCACATCAGCATGTCTCGGAAGTAGATCTATGTAACATTCTGGGACTTGGCCGTAGCTATTGATACCATCCTCTCGTAACGCAAGATGAAATTTTGAATCTTCCGAAGTATGTACTGGGAGTCTGGCAAGATAATAATTTTAGTAAATAGAATCCCAAAGATCCACATGAGGGTTGCAATAATCGCCTCGACATTCATCCTCATACTAGATGTACGTGTTCCGTATGATCCGTTGCGCTCAGCTTTGAGTCTATCAGAGGCACTAGCTAAAAAAAACCCCAGTCATACCTCTCCCGCCGACGCACATATCCATCGGTAAACACAATGACATCGTTGTTTCTAGCGTTAATAGCAATCAGTTGATCTATTTCAAGGTTTGCCTTTCCATTGTCACAATCTCTGCATTCCCTGCCAAGGGTGATTATGAACTTGTAGAATTCTGTCATGTCCTCAACAATCAGAAGTCATTCTTTTCCGGCTGAAGAGGTAGAGACTGTGTTGTTTTTTTCAGCTTGTCACTGTCGCTCTTAATTCTTTTACCATTTCGATTACCGATGTTATCGTGCAGTCCTTGTCTCTAGTCTGAGACGAAACCCATGAATGCTTGTGTTTGGGATAGATTGTGACGGGAACTTAGTGAAAGGAGCCCGAGCTATGTCCTATCTGTCCAATATGGATATCTCTAGTGCAAGCGAGGACTATACACATTCCTCTACTCTGCACACACTCTAGGCGATCACATTGCGATCGTGTCGTGATATCGTGAGGATTACCAATCCATAGTCTGTCACAGACAGTACCAACTGATAAAATAGAAGGGCAAACAGCCACTGCTTTGAGACGCGCAGCTACTATTGTTTTATGTGTTGCAAGCCATCGCTTTCATCGCTTTCATCATTTACTGGAGTGTTTCATATTGTTTTAAAATATAGACAGTGACGAAAGGTTACACCAAGATAACACAGCCCATCAAAACGCTCAATGTTTTGTCCATCAAACGTCAACCTTCTTTATACAATTATTCAAATAACACCGCAACATGCCCACTTTATCAGGGATAACGTGGGAGCTTGATTCCGTACATCAATTCGATATTTCATCCAATCTCTCTTGTAGGCATATGTCTTGCGCCATTTTATGTCTCTCTGATCTAATTCCGTAAGCTAGGATGTCATCAGCAAATGTCAACACCCATCACTTTCTATAGGGTTCAGAATTGACCATATATTACTCAATGAGTGTGGAAAAATCATATGTTATATATATTATAAAATATTAAGTTTTATTTAGGGCGGTTTATTTTAAGAACATGAAGATAACGTATATTCTTGATCATCAACATGTGCCATGCTATAAAGTGATGATGGATCATAACAAATATTTACCTTCTTCTATCCAGATATAAATACAATTTGCATTACTATCTTCTATTCAGTTACCTGTTGTACTCTTCAGCAACCCATTCAAGTTTGTAACAAACTGTATGTTTTCTATAATTGGAAAATATTACTTCCATATCAAGTGTTTTGAATAGTTGGATATGATGGGAGTTCTCATTTACTGCAGTCTTCAATAGTTGGATATGATGGGAGGACTCATTTACTGCAGTCTTGAATAGTTGGATATGATGGGAGGACTGATTTAGCTTGCTGCTGTCTTATACATTAAATTAGGACAAACTGTACTGTTTCTGGGTCGGTGGAGGTAAGGTGTATCACTTGCACAATTTCCGCTAGCCATAGGTGTGCAATGTTTGCAGAATGTTTTCATGGATTCTGATTCTGTGCTACATTCTCTAAGCCAGCACATCATGTGCTTAGGTTATTTTTGCTTGACTCCACCTTTCAACGTCTTCCATCAGTCTACGACACTGCATCAACTGAAACAATGTGCCATGTTGAGCGATCTGATCTTTCTGAATCAGTGCAATGTTAGCTGTCTCAGTCTCGTGTCAGAACTAGGCAGATAGTGGTCGTGTTTGGATGTAGGTAGCCTGGCTATTTTTCAACACTGGTGACATACTTATTCCTATCTCCACGACACTGAGATGGGTTTGATAGGGCAAACATTGACATATTGGTGTTTGCTCTATGTCCGCGTTTATTCCTTATGTATGCTTGTATGTGATGTTATGAATCATGTTACAGAACTTTCTACGGGATATCTTTGAATTACTCGAAAGTTTTATTAATACCAAGGCCATGTATCTGCCGAGGAGCATGGTATTATTGTATAACAGTAAATATGTGAGATTATCTCACGATGTATCTGCCGAGGAACATGGTATTATTGTATAACAGTAAATGTGTGTTATTATCTCACGATGTATCTGCCGAGGAACATGGTATTATTGTATAACAGTAAATGTGTGTTATTATCTCACGATGTATCTGCCGAGGAACATGGTATTATTGTATAACAGTAAATGTGTGTTATTATCTCACGATGTATCTGCCGAGGAACATGGTATTATTGTATAACAGTAAATGTGTGTTATTATCTCACGATGTATCTGCCGAGGAACATGGTATTATTGTATAACAGTAAATGTGTGTTATCTCACGATGTATCTGCCGAGGAACATGGTATTATTGTATAACAGTAAATGTGTGTTATTATCTCACGATGTATCTGCCGAGGAACATGGTATTATTGTATAACAGTAAATGTGTGTTATTATCTCACGATGTATCTGCCGAGGAACATGGTATTATTGTATAACAGTAAATGTGTGTTATTATCTCACGATGTATCTGCCGAGGAACATGGTATTATTGTAAAACAGTAAATATGTGTTATTATCTCACGCTCCTCTACTTGTATACAGATGAGTGAACGGATCATGCAACCCCCCCCCCCCCCCAGCTCAATCTTGTTATTATCTCACGCTCCTCTAGTTGCATTCTAAAACAAGTACTATTCGGAGAACTGTCTGAAGGCCGGCCTGCCCGTGGCAGACCAATGAAGAGGTACAAAGACATCTGTAACTTCTCAATGAAAGTTTTCTTCTTAGACCCTCAAATACTTGGAAAACACGGCCGAATCTCGGGCTGTCTGGAGGTACAATCTGCGTGTGATGGTGACGCTGTTTAAAAACAATATTGTAAAAAAAGGATTTGGAAGATGAAAAAAAGAGGCGATGAAAACAAAAATGTTCTTTTGCTGTGAGAAGATCGCTTAAAAAAGTCTTCCATTCCTGAGAGAACATGTTCAATTGCTTTCACTTTGTTTGCTTAATAATCGTCTGCAAGACGCGAGATGACATATATCCAATTGTGTTGAGCAATCAGGTCATTTCCCCCTCATTCACACTGTTACTCCCCCTTTTGGCCTTCACTGATGACTCCATGTAGATCAAAGGGAGTCAACCTTTACTGTCGGTGGCCTTGATTGAACTTTCATCATGTGGAATGCAGTGTAAAAAAGTTTTCGCACAGTCCGTTGGATACCATGAAATGATTTCTGAGCTATGGGGTCAGTGAAAGTAGTGATTTCTGAGCTATGGGGTCAGTGAAAGTAGTGATGTGGTCAGTGAAAACAGTGATTTATGAGCTATGGGGTCAGTGAAAAGTAGTGATTTCTGAGTTATAGGGTCAGTGAAAGTAGTGATTTCTGAGCTATGGGGTCAGTGAAAGTAGTGATTTCTGAGCTATGGGGTCAGTGAAAGTAATGATGAGGTCAGTGAAAGTAGTGATTTATGAGATATTTGTCAGTGAAAATAGTTAATTTTGAGCTATGGGGCCAGTCCAAGTAGTAATTTCTGAGCTATGGAGTCTGTGCAAGTATTGATATCTGAGTTATGTGGTAGTGCAAATAGTAATTTTAAAATAACCTTGTGGTGAGTACAACTGGCTTGACGGGCGGGGTTTAGATGAGAACATTAATTAGATATTTTCGCTGCAATCTAACATGTAGTAAGTCGATGTTCAGTACTTATACTTTTATGCAGTCAAATATGTAGTAAGAAGATGCTCAGTACTTATACAGTTCTACCAGAAACATATTAATCTAATTTGTTTTATATTACCACGGCAACCACACATTCCAATAACATAACTCTTAGATCTTCCTCATTCTGGATAATGAAAAGGTTGGTTTGGATATGTAATTGAAAATATTATTAAATGTTAAGCGATCCAAATTCTAAGATGTCAGAGGTGCTCCGACACCATGGCAATGGGAAGGTGTGGTGGTGGTATAACGTGTGAGGGGATTGACTATGGCAACAAATATAGGTAATGTGTCGTGGTATCAGTGGTAAAAATCGGGATCATATTAAAAATCAGAAATATTTATACAGAATAAGTTCAAGAAATAAATAAATAATATAACAATGACTGAACACAAGCCCGTATATGGAGGAATTTAGGGGTTACAACTATTTCCCTCCCCTAGGTAATAAGGACGGACATGACTTTTAATACTAGGAGGAAGTCAAAAGGAGTAGGTAAACCTTTCTCCCACCAAATACTTCTCTCAAAGGGTATCATACAAAACCCACGATATAGAGAAAATTACTCGTCTAGTATATCCCCCACTCCCTTATTATCAAAGACATATCTACGGTCCTGACGGAGTAGAAAACAGTGACATATTATTGCTACTTACGAAATTGATGTTTGAAAGGATGAGATGAAATATTGTTGCTGCTTACGAAACTAAAGTCTGAAAAAATGCGATGAAATATTGTTTCTACTTACGAAACTGATGTCTGAAAAGATGCGATGATCTTGGATGTGATTCCTGTATTCTTTCTAATGTGCCAGTCATAGGAGCTTGTACCAATATAAACTCTCCTCTGAAAAGACCCCTGTCACCTTCTGGTGGTAGTCCCTGTGTTAACGATGACGCCCATCGCGGCCATGCGTGGGATGGGGAAGAGTGGGAATGGGGTGACCTAGGGCTAGTATGCTCGACCTGCGGTCGAGATGTGTGTTGACCCATTTGTTTAGGTCTCTGCGTGCAGTATTCAATAACTCTGTGGCAAAATATAAAACAAAAAACACATTAATATGTGACTAATAATTGGAGAACAAATACACACGTCACACTATTAGACTCGACAATTTGCATAAGTGTGCATATATATAGCTGACTAAGTCTAAATCCCTGCGCGCCGTCTCCTCGGAAACTAGCACCCAGGGACACGTTCTGATCTGCAAAGTCCAATGGCACAGTGGGTGATAAATCGTCACCTCGTAGAGCATATACTCATTAAATTGTCTGGGGACAAATAAAAAGTCTTCCACAGGCTAGGGAATTGCAACTGAAATAAAAAGATATCGAAATCTGATGTGCTGGGATGAAAGTCGAAAATCACCCATCGCTGTTAACCAACTGCACAACGTACTTCACGGTTCCTGACGAAAATCACACAAAATTTCGTGTTGGTAATCAGAGAGCAAGCGCAAAAATAGAAGGATATCCAGCAGCAAGAAAACAACTATCTTCCATAGTTTCTACGCATGTGTTACTGAGTTCTAACTAATCAGGACAATATAGAAAGAAATAATAAATAAATGTCCAACAGCGATCAGAGAAATATGTCAGCGCTCACAATATATATCTCAATCTGGCAAAAAAGATAAACGGAGCTCTCCTTACAATTCAAGTCTAATGTGAACCGTGGAAGTTGAAAATCAATTTTCTAAGGAAGCCACAAAACTGTAAAATGTTATGTCAACATCAAAATGAATTAGGCAATATTAATAAAGGACAAGTCCAATGAATTTTTGGAAGTACACTAGATAGACAATCAATCAAGCAATCAAGTGCCATGACGAGTGGCGCAAGCGATCATGTTTCTCTACAACTCTGTCTCTTGTGTTGTTAATATGTTCAGTTGGTGAATTCTTTTTGTACCACAGTGGCAACCCATCCAGATATTTCTCTCTTTGTCTTCCGATGTCTCTTCTTCCCTTGATCTTTCCGGTGGTTACTAAATGTTCAAGTTTGACTTTTCTCATCACATGCCCTAAAAATCTTGATTGTCTGATTCTAATTTCCCCTATAATTTGTCGTTTTACTCCAGACTCTCTGAGAACTTCCACAGTAGTTATCTCCGCTGACTATGAGATTTTCATCATTCTTCTTCAAAAACCACATCTCAGTTGCCTCCAGCTTATCTTGGGAACATTTGTTTACTGTCCATGCTTCACTTCCATAAAGAAGGATTAGCTCAATATAACATCCTAGCACTCGAACTCGTGTATGCATTGATATTACTCCATTGCATAGAATGTGTTTAATTTTTTCAAATGTTGACGTAGCTTGTGCTATTCTGTTCTTGATTGGAACATCCGTCATTGGAGCAACTACCATCTGATGTTAAAATGGTGCCAAAATACTTTATCCGCTAGATTTAATTTTTCATCATTGATAGTAATACTGCATTTTGGCGGTGTGTATTTCTAGACAGACAACTAACACTAAAACAGGACATTGCAAATATAAGAGAAAAAACAAATAAACACTTAAGCCTCATTAAGAGAGAAGGTAGTACAAACTGGGAAGGAGATAAGCACATCTCCCGCCAAATGTATCTCGACTATATGAAATCAGTGATAGATTATAACATTCCTCTCCAGACCATTAAGATTAATTCTATCATCTCATTTTTGAATCAGGTACAGAACCAAGCTCAAACTAATTTTTGAAGGAATGCGGTCAATACCTACAGTGGTATATAAATATAAATGCAAATATAGAATCGCTTGATATCGGACGAAACAGACCCACTGACCGAAGCTTAGAGATACAAAAGACAAAAGAATGACAGCGAAAATAAGGTATCTGGGAACAAAAAAATTGATTAAAATTACTGTCTCGGACATAGCCAAAGAGGACAATGATAAAGATGGTCTATCCGAACAGAGAGCATCGGAAAATAAACTCTCCCGTCAGCCCGTGGGAAAATCTGCACCAACCAACTATTCAATCTAAATTGATAGATAAAACATCTAACAAGGAAACACTACTCACTCTTCATTCATTTTCCTTTGGCGCTGAAAATAGCGCATAGGGAAGATGTCAGATCTCTCCAATTCTATCTGTTCAAAGCTATTCTGTGCAGTTCTTGATTGTTTTACTTTCTCAAAGTATTGTTCTTCTGAGTGTTTCTTTTGGTCTACCCCTGGCTCTTTTGCCTGTAGGTATCCATTAAAGAGATTGTGGTGTATTCTAATGAGTCTGCGAGTAGGACCAACAGCGTTTTCTGATGACATCTGTGATGAAATTTTAATGTGTCTCTTCTCTGATTTTATCATTCGATTTGAATTCACTCCAATGGGTGTTAATTATCCTACGAAGACATTTGTTCTCGAAACAGTAATTTATTTTCTGAATATAAAGAGCTTTTCCAGCTCTCACATCCCTATGATAGCACCGTAATAACACAGGAATTAAATAAGAGAGGTGTTATCACTCACTCTTAGAGAGGTGTAATCTAGAAACCATCTACACATCAGCTACTCATCGTCAGAAAGCAAGGCTTTCATTGATGCAGGATATGACATCTATTCGTCGTCAGCAAGCAAGGCTTTCAATGATGCAGGATATGACATCTATTCGTCGTCAGCAAGCAAGGATTGCATTGATGCAGGACATATATTTACATTACCAAGATGTATTTACGACTTCTGTAGCTTTTTTGGTAATATTTACTCAAATTTTGAAGCGAGGAAGGCGGGCGGGTGCTGAGTCAATGAAGACGGTCATTGAATAAATACATCAACAGTGCGATGTTATGGAATAAAAATAATCAGAAATAGTAATCTCTGCGGACATCTAAATGTCTGTTTACAGGCATTTAAACAAAACACATTTGAAAACAAGGACCTTCCCATTGTAGCAAGAGCATAGCGATCTAGTAGGAAATGGGAAAATAAAACACAGGCATACTTGCAGAAAGATATGTTCCAAAATAACAGTAAATAATGAAACAAATATACAAAAAGGGTTGAATAGCAGTTTTACGCGGAGTCTCCCTTCGGAGACTAACACGCATCCATACATCCTTCTTACACATTCTCGCAGTTGAGATCTTCTATAACTGTGCATGCCGTGCCTGTTACACTGCTGAGACGAAGCTGTGCTTTTGTCAGAAAGGATATGTGCTGTCAAGAGTTACCTCTCAAGATCACTCAAAACAATACAAGGAAATAAAAAAAAGCTAAATCTGATAAAGGAAGGTGATATAAAAATTATTGAATTTTGTATGATACTGAAGTTAGGGGTGCTAAAATCACAGCTAATAAAGAACACCCAACGATCCATGAACCCATAATCCGTAGGGTAATAATTTTGCATAGACGTAAAGTTGCATTATACAAGACTATTATTCTTCCATAACTGTGCTACCAGTGCAAAACCTGGACAACGATAGATCAAGACAAAAGAAAAATAGTGACAGCAGAAATGACATGTCTACGAAGAATACTCCGAGTGTTATTAAGAGATAGAATTAGAAACGATAACATCAGATAGATAACCAAAACAATACCAGTATTGGAACACATCAAAATACAGCAGATTAAGGGGTTTTCACACGCTTCCAGACAGATAGCATGCCACAAATGGCCATGACACATAGACTTCAAGGCTATAAAACCAGAGGCAGACCATGTAAAAGATGGATCACAGAAATCAAAGAAGCCACAGGAACAAGGTTACAAACAGCACACAAGAAGGCCATCTCCGCAAGTCAAACAAGGGCCACAGCGTATAGATAGATAGATAGAATAATGGATTCAGGCGTTTAAATACAAGTGCTACGTACGTTTATAAGACGTTGTTATATAGAACACAACAAATATATTCACCCGGAAGCAAATCCACAAACACACAGGTTATCAGAAACCACTTTTAGTTGTGGTGAAACGGTGTAAACGTTTACTTTTGACATGTAGCGAGACACACTCATTCTCTAAAATTATTTTGCAAGGGATAGGTTGAGGATGGAAGGAGAAAGGGATCTAAATGAAAATTCTGGACTAATATCATCAAGGATTGGTCTGGGCAGGATTTTTCTACACTTCTCCCATTGTCTGAGGACATATGTGTTTGGGCGGCTTCTATGTTGATGTCTCCTGTGTGGCACCACAACCATCCTAACGAGTTATGGGTCTTATTATTATTATTGTTATTATTATTGTTATTGTTATTATTATTATTATTACACATCGTTCGCTGGGTCATGTCCGTAGAATACCAAATTGCAGCACCCAAAACAAATAATATTTGGTGAACTGGCTGAAGGCCAACGAATTCGCGTTAGACTAATGCTAAAGTATAAAGACTTCTGTAAATCCGCAACGAAATAATTCTTCATAGACCCTAAAATCTATTTAAAAAAAAAAGGACCAAAACTCGGGATTCATAACATGTATGCTGGGTAATATTATTCAGAAACAATATGTTTAAAAATATTTAAGAAAGAAAAGAAAGATACAAACACAAATCTTCTGTTGCTGTGACATGATCGCTTGCAAAAACCATAATTCCTGAGAAAATGTTCAGTGGATTGCGTTTTCATTTTGCTTAATGACTGTCTGCAAAACGCAGAAGGCCATACATTATTATTACATTATTATTAATCCAAAATTGTCACCACAGGGCAAGAGAAAACGAGGAAGACCAAAAGAAACTTTACGTAGAACTATTACAAGAGAACGTTTCACCATCGGTATCAGAAACAATGAAGATGTAAAGCAAATTGCAATGAAACGAGAGACATGGAAATCTATGACATCCGCCCTATGTGCTGTCTTTAGTCCTAGAGGAATAATTAACTAACTAACTAATAATTAATCCATAGGTGTCGTAGCTATATTGGATGTGTGAACGCATAGTTCTCTAGTGATTTATATGTCAGCGATAGTGAATGCTTGTGGAAAGATCGTGACATGTCCAGACTTTGATATTGTCTTCCCATGATTTTCTCTAAATCTTCAACCTCAAATGCACGTTACAATATAGTTTTTGACAAGAAATTATATCGGCACAAATGTCCAAACCATGTACGTTTCCTTCGTTTTACTATTGCAGGTAGTGAATCTTGCGAGAATCTCTTACTGTATTTCTTATGTACACATTTGTCTTATTCTCTATATAGGAAATGCTCGCGATTCGCCTATAACACTTGTATTCGAAAGTCCGTATCTATCTTTTCATGTCTGCAGTGAGTGTTCAGCTCTCACAACGATCAAAAAAGTTCATAAGTTGTAGAGGATTGACTTTACTGTATTCGGTTTCCCATATGTATTCCGTCACTCTCAACGATGTGGCACGTGGCCTGCCGAGAGTATCACTCATAGCACGTAACTCCGTAGCTTCAAGTAATAATCCACAGGGAGCTCCGAAAAAATCCACCTTGTGACGATTGTGAAAAAAGACGACACGAGCCGGCATCACACACTGAAGTTGATTTTCTTTATTAGATTTAGTCTTGAGAGCAGCCAAGGTACTATCCAGCAGTATCTTTAATTTAAGTTTGGATTTTCAATTATTTCATCTGCAGGATCCTATTTATTTGAAAGTATTTACTTCTTCAAGTGTAGGTCCATTCATTATGATGTTGATATATTCTGCCTTGTTTCTGTTGTTAACCAAGATCTTGTACCTTTCGGTCTTGATTTCCATTCCGTACTTGCTCGTTTGGTACGAGGTAAACACATGAACTATGGTATGTTTATTACGTACAAGGTATGTGTGATCCCAGTGGCGACCTGCAGCTGCGAAATGAAACATGGACAATAAATAAAACTACGGCCAAGAGAGTAGAGACTTTCGAAATGAAGTGCTATTCACGGACAGCAAAAAAGACCAACAAAGATTTGCTAAGAAAAATCAACATTCAAGAAGAATGATTATGTAAAAACCATATTAAGAAGGAAGTTAGGTTTTTCGGCCATGTGAAAAGACACGATAGCATGAAAGTGTGAGGGGGCGATTAAAGATAGTAGAGACAGAGGACGACTAAGAAGTCGTTGGACAAGAGCCATTCAGAAATGCATGCACATGTCGCTAGAGGAAGCGGGAGAACTTACCAGAGACCACGGGGATTTCTGGAGATTCATAAGGAAGTATATGTCACATGACACACACTTGCTGGTAATATTTTATAATTTTGCTGTTAGCTCTTGTACTTCTGGTTATGTGCAGCCATAATATAAAATATCACAAGCGAAATACAAATTCAATAGGACATAATCTCCCAATCAGTCTATCTAGATGATGGTAGCTTCTTACTTCATTGGCATTTTATAGAGGTGATCTATCTAGCTGGGATATGAATCATTCTCGTATCATAGGAACTGTACAATTTTGCAGCATGTTTAGGTATGTTACTCCTCCTACATTTGCTTCGGCGAAGACGAAATGCCCGATCACAGAATTCGAGATTAAGTCACTCCACACGTTAAGTTCAGAGATGTCTTTATTGCAACATGTACGTTTTCATCGCTGCTCCTGAAACTAATGGTTTCTTAGGATTGATTGTTTTAGAACTATAGGAGTTGCGAGAGATTAACTACTCTTACTTCATATGTGCAATGGGGTGTTTTTTTTTATCTTTCTTTTATACCCAGGAGACTCCAGCTTTCGGCTTAGTGCAATGCCTATTGAAGAAGCCTTCTACTGAAATGTGATATATAATTATATAGATGACAAGCTACAAAGCTTCCATAAGAGATACTCCTATAACGGCATGTCATCTACTAAGGTTTTCTTTTGCATGAGTGGTTTGTCTAGTGGGCCATTGGTAAGACCCACAGACCCAACCTGCATGCGTGGTTTCTTAGAAGTAACCAAAAAGCAAAGAAATGGTCTAGCTTACGCGCATGAGGAAATATTGTCATTTGTTATTGCTGCGCCACAATGACATGTGCACCCGAACGTTTAGAAAGCAATGTCAAACTACTGAACGCATTTATATTGCCTAGAAAATCCCTACAGTCAATAAATGTTGGGTTGATGGCTATGTCCAGAATAGGATACTCAACCAATAAGCGATTCTGCCGGTCAGGATTGCATTCGCAGTTATACATCTTCTTGCAATACTCTGTCCATCTTTTTATTATATCTTTTGTTTCATTGAGCATCTTTCCATGTTTGCCTTATTATATACTTGATATTGTTGGTCTTATTGTTTGTGTTATCTTAGATTCTCATATGCTATCTTATACTGTTTCCCTTTGTAAATTAAATCTGCCATTGACTTATTCACAATGTTCCAATAATCATGTTTCTTTTGGCTTTTTAAATTTTTTTATTTGTGATACTTATGTTAATTTTGCTGCATTATCCTGCCAGTTCTTGGGCCTTCTTCTTAATACTTTTCATTTGTCTTCGATCATCGCGTAGTTTCAGAAATTCTTCTATTACCCAAGGTTTTTGCTTTATTCATATTGCCTCAAATATTTCTGGTACTGATTCTAATAATACATATTTCATGTTTCATATGAGAGATTAGCGTCTGAATTGACAAAGTTGAGAACTGCATACATAAAGTAAGAAACATCCGCTGCATTCTGGAATCCATAAAGTGAAAGATCCATGGATGAACCGTGTCGAGGACGTTGTACAAAGTGTGTGCACATTGGAAGACGTGGACAATAGAGCGAAATGGATATGTAATCTACCATAACTCCTTCCTAGTAATAATAATTCTGAAAATGCAATGGAAAGATATACAAAGATGACAATCCACAACAGCTGCTGGGTTCGGTATCATATGAAACTGTCAAGTAATTTTGTAACTGGACGGTTTCAGAAAGCAATATCAACCTCTTGTACGTATAATATTGCTTATAAACTCGCTACAGTCAGAAAATGCTGTGTTGATGCGAAGTCCTGAATATAATATATGACCTATCGGACACCAGAGCTAGATGAAGTAGTTAATGAAAGGAGAAATGACAGAAAGTCCATACATTAGTTTGCATATGTATAAAACAGATACAATATGAATCTGAGGCACACAAAACATTGTGAATAATAAAGAGAAATAAATCGTACAGTTCAGCCTAAGACACACACACACAAGTCCTGAACAATCAGTTAAATAATATGATATGACCAACACTTTTAGACAATAAAGCAGACAACATGACCCGAAATATGCTAGATAATCCCTAACTACAAAACACGAAATACCCAAGATAATTGAACAACATAACACGATATATGCAAGATAATGTAACAATTTGACAGGAAATATCCTAGATAGTCGATCTAACAACTTACCACGCAATATCAAAGATAATATATCAATACAACAAGACATAAAGAAATCTTGTCGAGCAAAAAATAAAACACAACTTGAGATCAAGAATATGAACATGTGATGACTTTGCTTGGCGATTTTTAATCTTAACAAAACTGTTCACTTTGTTTTGGGAGACCTTGTATGCTATAATGAACAGGGGTTGGCTCATATAGCACGTTTCACTAACTTTGCCCTCCAACAAATGTTTTTTTCTACTTAACCATCTAATGTTTTAATACCATTTTTTGCATGTGGTATTATACGTGGTTAGACCCAATAAATATATACTTTATATGTGTGCGTCGTGTCCAGGTATTATAAACAAATGAAATCCTTTGATATATGTCGGCATACTAATTATTGTGTATCTAAAAATAAATTTTACCACTTCAGACATTACACCGGATACAACCTTAAACACCGTCTATATTGTATTCGAGAGTACAAAATAGAGCAAATTCACACTTGTCAAATGTATGATAAACAAATTATAAGGGTCGGATTTAGACTTGATAATATCCTAAGCTATTTGAGATATAATGTATTGTCCTTTATACGTAATATATGACAATTGCTCACTCGGACAAATTTTTGGAGGACTCCAACAAGTTACAGCTTGTGTAGCTTATACGTAAATCCTGCACTGCAAATCATGTGTAAATGACATCTTGTAATTTGCTATAAAACACCGAGTGAGATGTGTGTTGACATTTAGACTTTTAATATATATATATATATATAAACGAAAATTGAAACCAGTGGCCGAAATTTAATGAAAAATTTAATTCATAGGGTCTATACCATTTCATTTTTCACACACAAAATGTCAATTATATGTGTTATATATTTGCTTACACCATTTTAAAGTAGGGGAGAGCTAGTGAAACTGTTCGCATCTTTTTAGAAGACCTTCTATGCTATAATGAGAAGTGGTTGGATCTTAAAACAATAAAAAGCCTTTCTCGTTGATCTGTAGACTTTTTTGTGTGAGAGCCACCAGATTATCACGTGTATATCATCGTAAGGTAGAGATGGGGGGGGGGGGGGTGAGTGTTGGTTATGATATCTTTTACGTGGTTTGTAGTGCACAATATCATGTTTGTTGCCCAGAGAATCATGCTGACTTCTGCTCCAAACCTATTATTCCAAAACTTGTATTTACGAACTTGAATTTAACACATTCGAATTGAGTTGTGAAAAAAAGTTGAAAGAAACAAGAAATAGAGCAATATATACCTAATATTATGCATCACGAGAATGCAGATTTTTCACAAGAACAAATAAATTTACATATTTACTGTTTCCAATATGGAAATAACTACAGGCAGTGTATACACAAATTGATGGTAAATTCTAACGTAGGCTATTCATTTAAGGAAGCTAGGATCTGAGAATAAATGATTACACGAGAGGATGGCACATTCCATCTTAGGATACTTATTCAAGGCAGCTAGGATCTGAGAATAAATGATTACACGAGAGGATGGCACATTTCATCTTAGGCTACTAGGCTACTTATTCAAGGCAGCTAGGATCTGAGAAGAAAATCTGTATGGCATAAGAATTTCAGAAGTGTTTCTGAGGACACGACTGGCACTATAGGCTATCAGATAAGATAATGTGACGTGTACACAACTAAGGTTGGTTGAAATGGATCTTTCACACATTACGTCTCCCATCGTGTTGTTATAATCAAATATGAATGTTTTGTTACGTTTGCTTTTATGATTATTTTTATTTCTTTATTGACATAATGAAGGTTATCTTGTACTGGGCAATACTTTTTGACTATTGGGGTCACTCAAAAGTTCTGTTACCAGAATTAAGAGAAGGTCCCATTTCATTAACACACGGAGCAAAGTTAAGCTGCACTATTTGTTATTGTTATACAGTATTTCTTCAAAGATTGTTAAATCGAAGAAGTGGATTTTTCATTATTTACTGTCAATAACTCACTCTGGAACTCATAATTCCGTCGTGTGAAACATGGAGATACGTCACTGTTCAAAACTCTATAGCATCAATTCGGGGTGCAGAAAGATTCATATTTTAAATCAATAATGTGTATGCTAGACACATATGAATCTATCACGAGCTGCCGAGGCTACACGACTACAGGTTTATATTTATCTCACCACTTTTTAACTACCACTTCCACAGTGACTGAGACACCACAGTTTCCTGCTAAATAATAAACTTATGGAACTATAGAGCCACAGTTCTTACGCACAACTAATCACCATGGCTAAATACATTTAGTACAACTACTTTTAGTTGCAATGATAGCTGTAGTTGTAGTAGTAGCTGTAATAGTAGCAAGCAGCATTTAATTCAGTAGCAGTTGTAGCAAATATTTGCAGTAGTAGATGTAGAATTTTGTACGTTATTTCTGAGATTCTCCCTGGATCTCTGTCGCACGACGATGACACTATTAGATTTCTAGAAGTATGTAGTCAAGAGAATGAATATGCGTTGTGTCGCGGTTTTATTTTGCGCCCAATCAGAACAGAACCTCGTGGAGGTATGTAGTATTTTACCACAGTTTCACAAACTAAGAAATGTACTTGGTCATATTCTCTCATACATCAAGATAACCGTTTTTACGGAGACAGGCGTGAGCAAAAATCGTCTGGGCGAAGAGTCACTACACACACGCGTGCCTGGCGACAGATAGATAGGTTGTCACAGGTTAGGATAGCCCACCCGAATTGTCAAGGCATGCCGAAATCGGATGTGCTAGGCATTCAAGGTGCATAACGGAAGCACAACGTAAACACGCTCCCGGCGGAAATCGCACGGATATTCATGCTGATTACAATGGAGCGAACGTAAAACAAACAAACAAGCATTACCAATTCGAATGGTAACCGAGGTCTTCTTTGCGTGACCTTTTGTTGATGTTTTTATCGCCTGTGATCTTGCCTCAAGCGTCCATGGCGGTAGTATTATTAGAAGTTATAACTACAACGTTAGCGGTAGTAGTAGTAGTAGTAGTAGTAGTAGTATTAGTAGTAATTGTGGTTATAGCAGCAAGATTAGCAGTAATAGTGATATTAATAGTAGACGTAGTAGTAATTGTAAAAGTAGCAGTAGTAGTAATAGCAATAGTAGCTATAGCAGTAGTGCAGTAGTAATAGAAGCTGTAGTAGTAGTAATAGTAGTGATAGTAGCTGTAGTATTAGTAGTAGTAGTAATAGTAATAATATTGGTTGTAACAGAACCATTAGTAGTAGCAGTAGTAGTAGTAATAGTAGCTATAGTAGTAGTAATATTAGTTGTAGCAGAACCATTAGTAATAGTAATAGCAGTAATAGTTTTAGTATTTGTAGCAGCAGCATTATCAGTTTTAATATTAGTTTTAATATTATACTACTAACTTTAGCAATGTTAGTAAAAATAGTAATAGTTGCCAAAACAGAAATAGTAGTAAATGGTTCACTAAGTGTATGGTTGAATGAAGCAAATATTTCATATAGATTTATCCAATCGTTAAATGTTCTATATGTATTGTTCTAATAATTGTGATCGTCGTGTTTGAAATAATATATTGCAGTTTAAATCTGTCTTATAGTGAGTGCCGGTGAAAGAATAAGTTAGCGTTTTGTTAAATATTGAAGATACTTACTGTTAAGAACAAAATAATGTAATTTAATATGTAAACATATCACACAAGAACGTTTATATATTGATCTAGCTACGAACAAATCATCAATAATAGTGCTAATATATTTTCCAAGACAATGAAAATTCTAAATCAAGAAATGTAGTCACACTCACCATTAACATAATACGCCCTCAGTGATGGTATCCTTAGACGCAATGTGATCAGCGACACAGGAGACCATGAGCTTTATATCACGCCAACGCCCTGGACGTCACGTCTTAAATGTTGCTTGCCTAAATCTGAGGCGGCGAGGGAAGATAGGATAAAAGTCCAGGTATTTAGCATTTTGTTCTGTGTTCAGGTACAGGTGTGTGGCATATAATGTTATTTTCTGATCAAATAATTACATCTCTCATTAGGAAGACATACGTTGGACTATGAATAGTTGTATAAACATAGGCTGATAATGTTATACATGGGGCTCAGAATAATGGTTGAAGGTAGAACATGGTTATGACATTTGTAGAAGTTGGAAGTGAGAATAATGGTTGAAGGTAGAACATTGTTAAATATGACATATGTGGAGGTTGGAAGTGAGAATAATGGTTGAAAGTAGAACATTGTTAAACATGATATTTGGGGAGGTTAGTAGTGAAAACACATCTGCGCAATAAAAAAATATTGTATGAAATTTCATCTCATATTATATCATCATGTAAAAAGTTTCTGATGTCGGTGTTGTTTACAACTCTCTGTTTCCTATAGTTACAATCAATTCCAATGTTACAGCCTGTGCATGCGATGATGTCAAATGCTCATGATCCTTGCCTCTCTATGGTCTCAATTCTTTCTCTCCAGAATTTTGTATGTGTACTGACTAGTTTAAAAACAATATCTGTGTATTGTTCAATATTGACATGCCTATTTTTAATATGGACTGAAGATTTGTCGTAACAAGAAGAGCGTTGTGTTGACAGTATATGCTGACATTGTTGACTAGAGATGACAACTTATGCAGACTTCAGCGTGTACAGTAAAGATCTAGGTATTTGTGACATATGACTGGTAGGTGGAGAATCATATTCCGTTATGAAGGTATCTTGACATATGCTACATGTAATAATACCAATCGTCATCAATAAATCCGTAACCCTTCAGAGTCGTAGGGGTACCACATTGGATGCCTCAGCACACAGAGTCCTCCAGCGAATTCTATCCTCAGTGATGCGGATAAGTGTGGAAATATCTTGCACTGTCCATTCTTTGATGTTGTCTGTCCATGCCTTTATTTGACCTCCTGGGGTGCAAAGGGAACGCATTGCTCTAGGCGGACCCAGGGTTAGCAGATAACCAAGATCCCAAATGTACCACCTCGCGGTGCACCCCGGAAACAGAAATACAGCTCGAGCTGATTCTGGCCACATCATTTGGGGATCGTGTCCGAGAATGTGAGGTAGCAGATGGAAAGAGATTTGACTGCACAAGAGACAGACAATATCTCCGACACCATCAGCAACACCACATATAGCGACACTGTCGACATACAGTGAAGCTATTCAGTCCACTCCGAACATTGGAGGGGCGGCCAATGTAAAATGCACGTAAAGGTAGATGCATTGCGAGAGACAGATTGATGTCATACTGAGTACAATGACACAATGAAAGGGCAGAACAGCGCCAAAGTGCAGCGCGAACAAATAGAAAGTCAAAAGTCTCTAGGAAAGGGGAACTACAAGCTCCGTCAGCTCGAGACGAGCATCTAGTTACCTGTCCTACTTATAGGCAGAAACATAGACCCAATCATGGGCGTTCGAAAAAGCAAGAAGATCTAACCCAACTCTACTGTCAAGGTTTCCTATACCGGAAATACACTTGCAGAGAGAAAGGGTTCAGTACCTGATGGCCTCAGGCGCTATTGGGACAAGGTCGCTCAGCTCGAGAACGCCTTGCTCTCAAACGCGCGGTGTGAGACTCAAATTTGGACGAGGGGTCCAGTATGTCGGTGAATGACACCTCGGCTAAGAGGGCGATAGATCCAGGGTCCAACTCTTCTGTTAAGTTCTTCCTCTTAAGGAAGCAGGCTCATGGATGAGAAACGGTTTAGTACCCGATGAGCACAGGCACAGTACGTCCAATTACACGAGGCGTTCATAAACAGTGGAAAACCTCGTGCGAGACAGACGTGAGCAAAAGTCGTCTGGGCGAAGAGTCACCACACACACGTGCCTGGCGACAGATATGGAGGCTGTCACAGGCTAGGGTAGCCCACCCGAATTGTCAAGGCATGCCGAAATTGGATGTGCTAGGCATACAAGGCGCATAACGGTGGCACAACGTAATCACGCTCCAGGCGGAAATCGCACGGATATCCGTGCTGGTTACAATGGAGCGAACGCAATACATACAAACATTTGACCTCCTCTGCTTCTTCCAACCTCGATAGTTCCCTGCAGTATTGTTACTGACAAGGAGTCGAGCCTGCATACATGTCCCAACCATGCTAGTTTTCGCCGTTTCACTATTGAAAGCATTGGCTCCTGAACACCTGCACATATCTCTAAATTATTTCTTACGCACACATTGGTCTTATTTTCCCTATAGGAAATTCATAGAATTAGTCTATAGCATTTGCACTCGAAAGCCTGTAATCTTCTTTCCATGTCCGCAGTGAGTGTCCAACTCTCACATGTAACATAACGACAGTCAAATCATCAGAATTCCTGTGCCTAAAACTGTTCAAATTACATGCATTTTAAGATAGGCTAATTTGACTGTGTACTTAATAGAAAGGCTAATTTGACTGTGTACTTAATAGAGGAACACTCGAACATGGTTTTTGATTGAGTATTGAAACTCGTGAAGTAGTGATGGTCTGGTATACAAACGTGTACAGCCAACATTATTGACATAGTCTAATGAGGCTTTCACAGTTCTTATTGCATGTCGTCTAAACATTGTGTCAGCATTTGTGCAGTCTCTTCTATACAGTCAAAACACCTGTCATCATCATCAAGTGCCGTCTCCGCAACGAAGGTTGGCTGCAACGTATCTCCAACATCTCCTGTCTCTTGTCTTGGTGGTGCACTCTGCTAGACTGTAACCTGTCCATCGTGTAATGTTATTCTCCCACTTGTATCTCTGCCTACCTCTTGCTCGCTTCCCTTTGACTTTACCCTCAAGTAAGGTCTTCAATAGGGTGTCATGTCTTTTAATGTGTCCAAAGTATTTTATGTGCCTGATCTTTATTTCTCTTAGTAGTTCTTTCTTCATATTAAGTGTCTTTAGCACAAACACCTGTAATTTATGTTTATTACACGCAGTCCTCATACTTCACCCAAGGGGACATCTAACATCAGCGTATATATATATGTTTTTTACAAGTATATATTAACATGATTCAAACATTTGCAACGTTAAACAGGGCAAGGTATTTCCACACTCATCCACATCGCTGAGGATAGATTTCGCTAGAGGACTGTCTGTGTGCACCCAATGTGATACCACTACGACCCTGAAAGGTTACGGGTTTATTGATTGAACAATAGAAAATATTTATGTAATACTAATGTAGTAGTGGTAATAGTGTTTATATACAATGTTTATGTATATAGTAATAATGAGTTACTCTCGTTAAAAACTTTCCTCAGTGCACGTTTTCCTGTTAAGGAGTGCAGGGAGGCTTTTTAAGGCTGTGGAAATAAAGGCCGCTGTGCCAAAGCTGTCGCCGCGACGTGTGCAGGAGGAATATTTTGTTGCACCTCCGAAAGACAACAATCCTTGTCCCAACCACGCGCCCGTGTGTTGCCGGGACCCGAAAGGGGAGAAAAGAATAGCAACACTGTTTACCTTCAATGCATGTCGTAAGAGGCGATTAATGAGGTTATGGGATGGAGTTGGCTATCCCATCCCATATAGGGTCAGTGACCCAAAGCCATGCTGAAGTCGGATGTGTCAGGCCGAAAGGCGCAGATATCACAGCAATGCTGTAAACCATGACACAACGCATTCCGCTCTCCAGACTACATCCTGCTAATCTGCAGGAGTTTGAGAATGAACGCAGAAGAAGAAGAAGAAGAAGATGTCCCAACCGCGGATTGAACCCGGGAACCTGAGGCCGGCGTTCTCACCGTACGGTCACGCGTTCCACTCTCGTTAACTGTCAATAAGTCACATTTTATCCACATCATCGGTCATCTTTTTTCTTCTGTTAGATTAGTGTATAACATGATGTGAGTAATAAGTAAAATGTTTTATGCATTAGGGAGTAGAACTATTGTATTTACTAGTAGTACAAAGGCGGATAGCAAAGCTGTGTAAAGACCAAGAAAAAGCGGTAAAAGTGGAGGGTGCAAGTTGAAGAGGTTCAATGTACAAAAAGGAGTAAGATAAGGATGTACCTTGTCTTCATACTTGTTCAACATCTATGCGGAAAATAAAATATAATGAGAAACGTGAGGCAGGAAACAAGGAAGCCTGATTTCCGACCCGTAAATATAGGAGGGCTGCAGATACCAGAAATTAGATATGCAGACGACACATTGCTATTATCAACAAATGAACACGGCCTACTGAACATAATTAAGTCAACCCAAAAGTTCAGCGAACAACAAATCTTGTTCTTAAATATGAAAAAAAGACAAAAATAATGGCAAATAACAAAACGAAATTAAGACCCAAAATTAATATTGAGAACTGAAATTTAGAAGAAGTCACACATTTTGATTATTTAGGAACTAATATAAACAATGCGGGTGACTGTGCAGTTCAGATTAAGAGAAGAAGAACAATGGCGCTGTCAAAATTAAAACAGCTAAAGAAAGTATGGCAGGTTACTAACATAAGAACCAACTTGTGTTTACTACGAACATGTATGCTTCCTGTGGCGACATATAGATATGAAGCTTGGACACTAAATAAAACAGTGGCCAAGAGAAAAACATCATTTGAATTAAAGTGCTATAGAAGAGTTCTAGAAATACCATTGACAGCAAGGAAAGCAAACCAGGAAGTGTTATGAACAATTAACTTCCAGGAAGGATGGATTTTGAACACCATATTAAAGAAATTGCTAGTTTATTTTTCGGTCACATTAAGAGACACGACGGCATGTAGAGAGTGTTACTGGAGGGCATGAAGAGAGTGTTACTGGAGGGCATTAAGAGAGTGTTACTGGAGGGCATGAAGAGAGTGTTACTGGAGGGCATGAAGAGAGTGTTACTGGAGGGCATGAAGAGAGTGTTACTGGAGGGCATGAGAGTGTTACTGGAGGGCATGAGAGTGTTACTGGAGGGCATGAAGAGAGTGTTAATGGAGGGCATGAAGAGAGTGTTACTGGAGGGCATGAGAGTGTTACTGGAGGGCATGAGAGTGTTACTGGAGGGCATGAGAGTGTTACTGGAGGGCATGAGAGTGTTACTGGAGGGCATGAAGAGAGTGTTACTGGAGGGCATGAGAGTGTTACTGGAGGGCATGAGAGTGTTACTAGAGGGCATGAGTTTGTTACTGGAGGGCATGAGAGTGTTACTGGAGGGGATGATAGAAGGCAACAGGGAAAAAACCTCCCAAGACACCGGTGGACGAAAGATATTCAAGAATGCCTGCCCATGCCACTACAAGAGGTGGGGGGGGGGCAACTTTCTCAAGATCGCAGAGAATTCAAAAGATGTATAGGGAAGACTACTTTCTGGAAAGAATGTCACCTGACGATGACTGGTGGATGGATACAAGGGTGGATAGATTTTCATAGTCTATACTTTCTATATATGTTGTACTGACCTAAGCGGAGTATAAGCTCGAATCATTGTCTTATATCGGGTAAAAAAAAAGAAAGTCAAATCTCTTTGGTGAGTGCTTTCTCCTCCGTCCTTTGACCTTCAGGTACGACTAACCAAGAAGTCAAATGTATAGAAAGTTCAAATTTGGTAAGACAGACGTGTGCAATTGTGTACTAAGGCGAGAGACAGCACATTGCATCATTCAGGATGCATGACATTTTTTTTCGGAAAGACAAAGGAAAATATGATTTATTGTGATCGGAGTGTAGCCATGACACGAAACGTGGGGCGGTGCTACTTACAATCTGAGGGAGTGTAGCCATGACACGAAACGTGGGGCGGTACTACTTCCAATCTGAGGGAGTGTAGTCATGGCACGAAACGTGGGGCGGTGCTACTTCCAATCTGAGGGAGTGTAGTCATGGCACGAAACGTGGTGCGGTGCTATTTCCAATCTGAGGGAGTGTAGTCATGGCTCGAAACGTGGGGCGGTGCTATTTCCAATCTGAGGGAGTGTAGCCATTACACGAAACGTGGGGCGGTGCTACTTCCAATCTGAGGGAGTGTAGCCATTACACGAAACGTGGGGCGGTGCTACTTCCAATCTGAGGGAGTGTAGCCATTACACGAAACGCGGGGCGGTGCTACTTCCAATCTGAGGTAGTGTAAGGGTGACCTAAATATAAATCATGCTGTTGCATTTATTAGTTGCTGTATCTTCATTGACTGATTAGCATGCTGAAGATGATGAAGTTTTAGATTTGTTATTTTATTCAATCATCCTAACATTTCCAGCAATAAAGATCTCATTTGCTATGTAAAAATTCTGGTTGGGTGGAGGAAGGGACATTTTCCAAAACGTTCTTTCATATTTATGGTTATGGTGAGCCGATGTCATTGTTCTCGTGGGCAAATCTACACACGCTCAGTCTTCCCCAGCAAATGACAAAGGGTATGGATGCTGATGGTCTCCATGGTCTGTGCTTAAATATTCTATTCATTCCTCACTGCAGTCGTCAAGTTCTACTAGTACTACATTTAATACCGAATTCTTGAAATCTCATCCTAGATGTGTCCTCGATAGTGGTGGCCACATCAAGCAAGTTTATGAAGCAATTTCTACACGTCGTTCTTACCCATTATCAACTCCGCGTCTATTGGTGCTAGACTGCTCTCTCATTGATGTGCACACCAGCATGTCCCGGACAGCAGATCCATGTAACATTCTGGGATTTGGACGTGCGCTATATGTGACATCTTGGAGTATGACGCAGTTATAGATGACATCCACTCGTAGCGACACATGTCATTTTAAATCTTCTGAAGTATGAAATGGGAATCTTACAAGATAAACCTTTTTGGTAAACCGTTTCCTCTCCAATAGTCTTTTCTACATGTTCACAACGTAATGTGCTTAATTATTATGTCATTGCATTTACTAATGTTATTGTACAGTGGGTGTCTCTTGTCTGCGACGACAGACATGTATGCATTAGTTTGAGCTATGTGAGGGGAACGCAGTGAGAAGAGCCCGAACATTTGTCTCATTTCTACAATAGAAATGTCTCTAATGCACCCGATGACTATACGCATCCGCTCATTCTGCACACAATCCAGGCTATATTTTCGTACTTAGTAGACTCTAACTTTGGAAACTGAAAAATGTTAAAGGATAGATAAAAATATGTTGTCACTGATCACAATTCATCATAATTAAGTCCCGTCTCCGCAACGAAGGTTGGCTGCAACGTATCTTCAACATCTCCTGTCTCTTGTCTTGGTGGTGTACTCTGCTAGACTGTATCCTGTCCATCGTGTGATGTTACTCTCCCACTTGTATCTCTGCCTACCTCTTGCTCGCTTCCCTTTGACTTTACCCCTCAAATAAGGTCTGCAATAAGGTGTCATGTCTTTTAATGTGTCCAAAGTATTTTATTTGCCTTATCTTGATTTCTCTTAGTAGTTTTTTTTATTCATATTAAGTATTTTTTAGTGACCACAATTAGACAGTTTTATTGCAGTATCACTAGCATTTAAGCCACATAGATCATGTGTCTTGGATAGGTTAAACCTATCAGCCACACAGATCATGTGTCTTGGATAGGGTAAACCTATCAGCCACACAGATCATGTATTTTGAAGGAGTTAAATTTATCAGCCACACAGATCATGTGTCTTGGATAGGGTTAAACCTATCAGCCACACAGATCATGTGTTTTGAAGGAGTTACATTTATCAGCCATACAGATCATGTGTTTTGGATAGCGCTAATCTTCAGCCACGCAGTTCATGTGTCTTGGATAGGATTAAATCTATCAGCCACACAGATCATGTGTCTTGGATAGGGTTAAACTTATGGATTTAGCTCATATCTCTAATGGACTTCACAAGTTTGTTTGACACCATTGATCAACACTATTGTTAGGTAATCGTTCACTAATAATCATATTCGAAACGTTATAATAACTGTGGATGTGATATAACGTAGCTAAGTTGCCGTTACCGCAGCATGCATCTATTTAACTTATAGCTTAGAAAATGTGTAAGCAAAATGTGAATGTTGTCAAGAAGAACTCAACTATAGCACCGTGTAATGTGAATGTTGTCATGAAGTGTTGAACTATAGCACCGTGTAATGTGCATGTACATAGTGTTATGTGACGTATTCCATCCAGAACGTTGTCTTCCCAATGAACTCTCTGACCCTCTCTCTGTCTTGGGCGATGTGGCTTGCATTTTCTAGTGATGTATTCATGGTATCTTTAATGTCGTCAGTCCATCGTCTTCTTTGTCTGCCCTTTCTCCTCTTTCCAGGTACTCTTCCCTCAATTATTTGTCTTTCTAAAAACAGTTGTGTCTCTTTATATGACCAAACAGGCGTAGTTTTTTTTGTTATTGTGCTTAGTAACCAACACTCTAGAATCTTCAATGTGTTTATAATATCTGAGTTTCTGATTTTTTCCTTCCATGATATTCTAAATATCTTTCTGTAGCATTTCAGATCGAAGGCGTTGATCTTCTTTGCCGCTGTTTTACTTAGGGTCCATGTTTCTCAGCCGTATCATGTATACATATACATAACTTGATAGAGAACTGAGTCCGAAGAACTCGACAAAAATATGTGCCAATAATGGACTCGTGCTGAAAGAAACAATGGAAATAAAAAAATTTAATGAAATGAGTTAAAACTTGCAAGCAGTTTAATATTCAAGGGTGGCGTGTGTGTGTTAGTGACATTGCGATCCTTGAATACAGATAGCGTGCGTACATGGAATTTCACAACGATTCCACACCTGTTCTCTACCTGTAACGATGCAGAGTGCAGTCATGTAACAGAAATATTTCTTAGTTGAGGAACTGTAAAAAATGTCATAAACTGTAAAGAGCGCAAGCTGTCAATGTGTAGTGGGTAGGAAATCATGGTGTGAGGGTATGACGGAAGGAGGTGGTGCTGTAACCTAGGCCTTCATTACAAACACCTTCAAGCAGCTGTTAATGTTTGTCTACAGGCGTGACCTCATGTAAGGAGATGTACTTTCCTGTTCATTCTTGGTTTGAAAATATTTGTTATGTAGTGGGTGATTTAATTAGGAGTGGATAAATAGTGGATTATAAAGAAGCGGATACGGAGTGGATTAGAGAGAGGTAGATAAACAGTGGATTAATGAGATGAATAATGGGTTAGAAAAAAGTAGACGAGGCGTGAATTAGAGGTAGATGAAGCTTTGATTAGAGAGGGGTGGATACATTGTGGATTATATAGAGGCGGATAAAGAGTGGATTAGAGAGAAGTAAGTGATAATTTGATTACAGAGAGGTGGATGAATAATGGATTATAAAGAGATATGGATGAAGAGTGGATTTTATAGGTGGACGAAAAGCTGGTTAGAGAGAACAATTGAACAGAAAACAGGTGAACATATAATACGTTAACAGATAACAATTGAACAGATACAGGTGAACAGAGAATAAGTGAACAGGTAAGGAGAGATCAGCAAGTGATCAGATACCAGGAAGTAAACAAATAACAGGTGAACAAACAGAAGTGATTTAATAACAGGTAAACAAACAGACAAGTAAAAAAAATAACAGGTGAAAGTATAACACGTGAACATATATCAAGTGAATAGATAAGTGAACAGATACCAAGTGAACAGATAATTAGTGAACATATAACAAATGAAAAGATATCCATCCATCCATCCATCCATCCATCCATCTATCTATTTATTCGCTAAAGCCTTTGTTGCCTTTGAGCGTCAGGGGTAGAATAGTTTTTTGAAGATGACTCTCGTGTGTGCTGAGTATATTGTCGATTTTATCGCCTCTTTTATTTCAGTGGTCCATCAGTTTCGTGGTCGGCCTCTAGGTCTGCCTTCACTGTATCTGTGTAGCATAGTTTGCTGTGGTATGTTGTTTGATGATAGTCTGGTGATGTGTGCAAACCATTTTATCTATTGTCTCTTAATATATTCCAAGATTGGGGTAGTGCCAGCTTTTTGACGAATGTCCTCATTCCTCACTTTGTCTCTTAGCGATATTCCTAGGATTGTGCGTGAGAATGCCATTTCAGTTGTCATAAGTTTAGGTTAGTCTTGTGTTGTCGTTGTCCATATTTGTCCATATATATATTGGTGTCTCTTTCTGCTTTTCCTATCTTCATTACTTCGGTCTTTTCTATATTTATCTTCATCTTAAAGGTATAGCATGTTTGATGTAATCTATCTATTTGTCTTTGTGGTTCCTCTTCTGATGATGCCACTAGTGCTTGGTCGTCTGCAAATAGTAGTTCGTTTAAGTTATCCTTTCTTATTGACTTGATCAATTAGTTGTTTTTTTATGATGGTAAGTGATTGGTACATGTGGTTGGTCTTCGGCAGAATCTTCCTTAGCCAGTTTGTCAGCGTTTTTATTTCTCGGTATTCCTCACTGGCAGGACAGTTCATTAAGTAGTTTTTTGTAAATATGTTAGTTTTCCAGATTGAAGATCTTGAAGTTCAGGATGTTACTGCCATCGACAAATGACTCACCGGGGTGCAAAGAGAACGCAATGCTCTCGGCGGACCCAGGGTTAGCAGATAACCATGATCCCAAATGTACCTCCTCGCGGTGCACCCTAGAAACAGAAATACAGCAGCTCGAGCTGATTCTGGCCAAATCATTTGGGGATCGTGTCCGAGAATGTGGAGGAAGCAGATGGAAAGAGATTTTACTGCATAAGAGACAGGCAATACCTCCGATACCACCAGCACCAACAAATGCAGCGCACTGTCGACATACAATGACGCTAGTCAGTCCAGTCCGAATATTGGAGGGGCGACCAATGGAAAAGGCACCAAAAAAGGTAGATGCATGGTGAGAGACGCATAGATTTCATACTGAGTACAGCGAAACGGCAGAACAGCGCCAGAGGGCAGCGCCAACTGCAAATAGAAAGGAAAAACGTTCCCAGGGAATGGGAACTACAAGCTCTGTTAGCTCGAGACGAGTTTCTAGTTACCTATGTCCTTATGGCACAAACCCAGACCCAATCATGGGCGTCAGGCAAAGCAAGAAGACCTGACCCAACTCTAATGTCGAGCTTTCCTATACCGGAAACATGCTCGCGAAGAGAAAGTGTTACGTATCCGATGAGCTCAGGTACAAAAGGGACAACGAATTTAGCCCTGACCCAACTCTACTTTCAAGCTTTCCTATACCGGAAATACACTTGCAGAGAGAAAGGGTTCAGTACCCGACATGCTCAGTCGCTATTAAGACAAGGTCACTCAGCTCGAGAACGCCTTTTTTTCAAACGCATGGTGTGAGACTCGAACTTGGGCGAGGGGTTCACGACGTCGGTGAACAGCACCTCGGCTAAGAAGGCGAAAGAGGCAGGGTCCAACTCTTCTGTTGTGTTCTTTCTCATACGGAGCCAGGCTCGCGGATGAGAAACGGTTCAGTACCCGATGGGCACAGGCACAGTACGTCCAATTACACGAGGTAAGTTCATAGACGGTGGAACACCTCGTGGGAAATAGACATGAACGACATTCGTCTAGGCGAAGAGTCACTACACACCCGCGTGCCCGACGACAGATAGATAGGCTGTCACGGACTAGGGAAGCATACTCGAATTAAAGGCATGACGAAAACGGATGTGCTGGAGCTTGGAAGTCCTGACCACAAGTGGCCAACCGAAGTGCAAATAACACAGTCCTACAGTGGAACTTGCAGCACAACGTACTTCATGCTCCCCGGCGGAAATCACACGATGTATTCGTTGTGGTTATATGAGAGCGTTCGAAGAAGAAGAAGAAGAGGGTTGTGCTATATTTATATAGTTGTAGATAAGAGAGATGTGCCGTAACTGTAGATACGAAGAATGTGCTATAGTTGTAGATAAGAGGGATGTGCTATAGATGTAGATAAGAGGGATGTGCTATAGTTGTAGATAAGAGAGATGTGCCGTAACTGTAGATACGAAGAATGTGCTATAGTTGTAGATAAGAGGGATGTGCTATAGATGTAGATAAGAGGGATGTGCTATAGTTGTAGATAAGAGGGATGTGTTGAAGTTGTAGATAAGAGGGATGTGCTGAAGTTGTAGATAAGAGGGATGTGCTGAAGTTGTAGATAAGAGGGATGTGCTATAGTTCTAGATAGGAGGGATGTGCTATAGTTGTAGATAAGAGGTATGTGCTGAAGTTGTAGATACGAAGAATGTGCTATAGTTGTAGATAAGAGGGATGTGCTGAAGTTGTAGATAAGAGGGATGTGCTGAAGTTGTAGATAAGAGGGATGTGCTATAGTTGTAGATAAAAAGTTAAAGATACTTTTCTATGTGTTTTTCTTGTCGTATTTTTCTATTATCTCCTTATTTTCTTATTCTCATCTGAACTCCCTTATCATCTTCTTTTCCTCCTCTCTTACACGATGATTCTCTGTAATATTTAGTTATCGTTGTTTGTTATTTCACTGAAGAATTTTTAGTCGAAATGTCATTTGTGTCTGTTGATGTCGTTAGTGTGTTTTGTAATTTGCTGCAACAGCCCTACGTATTTATGTTTTTCTCTCATTTTTCTGAGATGCATGAGCCCTCACCATCTTTAGCATGTTAAGATGTTCCCCCTAAAACTGAAGATTTTCCTTTCATAGCACATTTGGACTTTTTTTTTAAAGCAGAATTGGTCTGTATTAGCACACATTGAATGTTTTAGCACACATGGAGTATGCAAGCTTATTTAATGGAACAGAAATCACGAAGCACTTTATTGAAATGTAAATAAAATTTTGGCTTGCAGTGACGTTCTCAACAATTGTTGTAACTTTGGTGTGTAGTGACGTACTCAACAATTGTTGTAACTTTGGTGTGTAGTGACGTTCTCAACAATTGTTGTAACTTTGGTGTGTAGTGACGTACTCAACAATTGTTGTACCTTTGGGTGTGCAGTGACGTACTCAACAATTGTTGTAACTTTGGTGTGTAGTGACGTACTCAACAATTGTTGTAACTTTGGTGTGTAGTGACGTTCTCAACAATTGTTGTAACTTTGGTGTGTAGTGACGTACTCAACAATTGTTGTACCTTTGGGTGTGCAGTGACGTACTCAACAATTGTTGTAACTTTTGATTTGCAGTGACACTCTCAACAATTGTTGTACCTTTGGGTTTGCAGTGACGTACTCAAGAAAGCTTGCATTTACGGTGGTGATGTCCTACTACCCCTACACCCCAAAGAAAACTAGTGCAACTGTACGCAGCATGCAACATATAATAATCAGGCGTATTATGCAAGAAATAATAACGAGGCGCATTATGCAAGAAATAATAGCGAGCCATATAGACTACATGTTTATTAGAAGGCAATCAGACATATAGAAAACTATTCCCTGATTGTAGATTGTTGTTTGCCATGGTGACGACACAGTATATGATTGTTTGATATTGTGACGACACAGTCGATGATTGTTTGACATTGTGACGACACAGTAGATGATTGTTTGACATTGTGTCGACACAGTATATGATTGTTTGACATTGTGACGACACAGTAGATGATTGTTTGACATTGTGACGACACAGTAGATGATTGTTTGACATTGTGACGACACAGTAGATGATTGTTTGACATTGTGACGACACAGTAGATGATTGTTTGACATTGTGACGACACAGTAGATGATTGTTTGACATTGTGACGACACTGTATTTTTTGGCAATTTCCCGGTGTTTTGGATGCTGATTAAAATGTTCAATTGGATCATGCCCTTTGACTCCCTCCCTCATCCAATGCCATTTTCCCCATGAATGAGTAGACCGTTAGGGTCGTAGATTTCCACATTGGATGCTTCAACACACAGATCCTTCAGTGATTTCTATCTATAACGATGCGGAGGAGTGAATAAAAATCCTATCCTGTCCATTTCTTGATGTCTGTCCATGTCTTTATATGCCCTTATCTGCAAACACAAAGTTACAACAATTGGTGAGAACGTTAATGTAAACCCAAAGTTACAACAATTGGCGAGAACGTTAATGTAAACCCAAAGTTACAACAATTGGTGAGAACGTAATTCCTCCCTTTGACAGTTCCCTACAGTATTGTTTTTGACAAGGAATCATGCCTACATACATGTCCAAACCATGCTAGTTTTCGTCGTTTCACTATTGAATGCAATGGTTCTTGTACACCTGCATACATCTCTATTATTTTCTTATTTGTTTTAGGTTCACTATATGAAATTCGTAGAATTCGTCTGTAGCATTAGATGGAGCTGGCTATCCCATCCCATTTAGGACCAGTGACACAAAGCCATGCTGAAGTCGGATGTGTCAGGCCGAAAAGCGCATATATCGCAACAATGCTGTAAACCATGACACAACGCATTACATTCTCCGGACTACACCCTGCCAATCTGCAGGAGTTTGACAACGAACGCAGAAGAAGAATAAGTACTCGAAAGCCTGTCATCGTCTCTCCATGTCCACAGTGGGTGTCCAACTCTCACAACCATAAAGCACAACAGAAAGCACCAACGACTTATACAGTTTGACAGTCACTCCAACACTGATGTTGCAATTTCAAATCACCGTTAGCCTAGACATAGACGCTAAAACCATCTCGAATCCTTATTTTTAATTCTATTTGTTCCTATAACAACTACTTCATTCGAGATATGGATCCTTTTAATGACGAATCTATGGATACTCCGTAAAAAGACGAACAAGAGCTAAGTATTTCAAGTTTAGCTTATGCAACAACTAAGCCAACACGAAACATGAAAGACAAGTGCTCAAAATAGCGATTGATATTCACTGCTTTGATAAGGCTCAAAACTAGTCAGACCTAGAGCAAGTACACGCCTTGGTCACACAAAAGAGATGTGATTGCCTCAGACATAATTGTTCAGAACTTTCCAAGTAAGAGATAAAGAAGTATTTGCTACAGGATTTAGCGCTTCCTTTGAGTGAAACTACTGCGCCCACTGCACTAACTATTGGCTATCGTGAAATTTTAAAATCTTTGTTAATACCAGCGAAATACAGAGAATGGACAGACGATATTAATTCTACGTCAGGTCTGGAGTGACGGGATCTGCTGCCAAAGTGAATAGCCTTATATCCCTAAAGCAAATCAAATTGCTAAGAATAGCCCATTGATGATGCCTTGTTTAGATCATAGAAATCCGTGAGGCTTACGAGGGAGACTGATATAGCATATAGTCACCAGGTTGTGAAGACACGGATCACACATTTCAAATCAAGAAGGGTCGTTATACCTGATAGTGTAGTCGCGATAAAAATAGACGCATAATTTTGTAATGCGATGTGTTGTTGTCTGTAACTTTGTGTTAAGAGTGTTAGTTATTTCTATTGTATCTCCACGTTGTTTACACGACCGGACAAGTTTTGTGTTTTGCAGCTTCTTTTAGAAAGCGTTCTGTTAGTAGCTTTCTCGCGGTGATCATTGTTGGCCAGATTGAAGCATGCCCTTCCCTACGCCCCTCGATATCATACCTAAATGCAAGTTAAAACTAACAGCAATCTCATGATAGTGATGGTAACATCTTTAATACATCATAACACTTCCTCATATCCTCATTTTAGATTGTTTCCAGTCTTTCGACTTGCTTCTGTGACAGTCTGAGCAGACCGAGGTAATAATATGTGACAGATAACACTAATGTTTACAGAAGTCGAAAAGTGATCATTGTTGAACGTCTACAACTGCCTACCTGTTAACTCAATTCATACATAAGCCCGTTATAACGGGACAGAGACGGCACCCTTTCAGGACGTAAGCCCGTTATAATGGGACTCCATATATATACCCTCCAAATTGCCTTGTTGTGTTTGTAAATGACACGTACTATTGTTCTTACAATTCTTATATTGTTATATTGTATAAGAATTTCACATTCAATTATCTTTCTTTTGATAGCTTAAATGACTTTCCATAGCTAATACTTTGTCTTCAGGAAGCTAGCGCCTGAATCATGATGGGGTCTAAATAATTAGCCTAAAATTAATTACGTCTAAACCCCGGGTATAATTACGTGTTGAAAGAGTTAATGTCAATGTAGTCACACATGACAAACACCCTTTACGCCAACGCTTGGATGAGTGTGTCATGTGACGTGCTATCTCCAGAATGATGTCTTCCCAATGAATTCTCTGAACCCCCCTCTGTCTTGTACCATGCGGTTTGCATTTTCCAACAATGTATTCATGTTATCTTCAATGTCGTCAGACCGTCGTCTTCTTGGTCTGCCCTTTCTCCTCCGTCCAGGAGCTCTGCCCTCCATTATTTGTCTTCAAAAACAGCCGTGTCTCTTTATATGACTAAACAGGTGTTATTTTCTTTTTGCTATTGTGTTTATTAACCACCACTCTGACATCTTTAATATGTTTATTAACTACCGCTTTGACATCTTTAATGTGTTTATTAACCACCACTCTGGAATCTTTAATGTGTTTATTAACCACCACTCTGACATCTTTAATGTGTTTATTAACCACCACTCTGACATCTTTAATGTGTTTATTAACCACCGCTCTGACATCTTTAATGTGTTTATGAACCACCGCTCTGACATCTTTAATGTGTTTATAATATCTGAGTGTCTTCTTTATTCTCCTCCCATGATATTCTAAATATCCTTCTGTAGCATTTCATCTGGATGGAGTTGGTCTTCTTTGCCGCTTAGATGAGACAAAGGGAAAACAAATAAAGCGTCAACAGTAATGGATTGCAGAAGCAGATGACATGTTGTTCAGTACTCTGGAACTGTGAACTGGAAGAAGTGGGAAAAACCAGTGATTGGTTGGAGGTTGATAAAGAGAAAACAAATATGAAAAATGTAGCAATACAACTGGTGAAAGCGTGTCAGAAATATAATGGTATAAGGACAAAGATGCAAGTGATGGAACGTGACTGGTGAAAACGTGTCAGAAATATAATAGTATAAAGACAACGATGGGGGTTATTTCTGCTCAAGACCTTTGATAAGTAAACATTATGCTCTTACAGTTTCATATGTAATTGTAGCATGTTCGTATTTTCCTTTGCAACTTTATTCCTACAGAACATATTCAAATTGGTAAAATATTCATAAAGTCACGCACTATCTTATGTAGGATATATACTGAGTAATATACGAGTCTTCTGAAGGTGATAGATTCTCGTCAAATATTCAAGTTCGTCTGAATACGTGAGCCATCTACACTCTAAATAAGGTACTTTCTGAATAAGAAATTGATTTCAAGATCTATCATTTGATTTAAGATACTATAATTCACATTAATTCACTATAAAATATTTTATATTTAGTAAGTGAGTGTCATCTATAGCGCGTTCGAACCTCATGAGTGTCGCATGGATTTACTGCAAGTATACGCTGGCATTTGCTGAAATACAAGAGCAGATATGATTGTGTTAAATATACCCATTGTCGTTCAATTGAGAATAGATAAGGTGGTCATTCTGACTCTAGTTAGCGATAACCTGTTAGATATGGACACTCTGACTCTAGTTAGCGATAACCTGTTAGATATGGACACTGACTCTAGTTAGCGATAGCCTGTTAGATATGGACACTGATTCTAGTTAGCGATAACCTGTTAGATATGGACACTCTGACTCTAGATAGCGATAGCCTGTTAGATATGAACACTCTGATTCTAGTTAGCGATAACCTGTTAGATATGGACACTCTGACTCTAGTAAGCGATAGCCTGTTAGATTTGAACACTACGATAGGCGACACGTCTCGAATTACATTTAGAGAAAGTGGTATTACGTGTAGGACGAGTAGAATAGTGTATCGTAGATATCTTAGACAATCAATAATTAACAACCAATAACCTACAACCAATAACATACAACCAATAACATACAACCAATAACATACAACCAATAACATACAACCAATACACATCAACCATTAACCAATAATCCAATAATCAACAACCAATAACAGTAACCAATAAAAACAACCAATAATCAACAACCAAAATCCAAAAAAAACAAGAACTAATAACCAATAACCAATGAAACAAACAATAACCAAGAACCATCAACAAACAAGCAATAACAAAAACTAGCAACACATAACGATTAACCTATAACAAACAACCAACAACCAACAACCAAGAACCATTCAAAATAACCAATAAACAACAACCAATAACAAAAAACGAACAACCGATAACGAGCAAACTATAACAAACAACTGATAACTAACAATCAATAACCAACAATCAATAACTAATAACCTATAGCCAAAAATTAACAAACAGTAAACAAGAATCAATAATCAGAAACCAATAACAAACAACCAACAAGCAACAACCAGTAGTAAAAAACAGAGTACTAGGAAATAATAACCAATAACTAACAATCAATAACAAGCAACCAATAACAAGCAACAAATAACCAACTACCATTAACAAAAATTAGCAACCAAGTACAACAAATGCGCAATAGCAAAGACTCAATAACTAATAACCAAGACCTAATACCAAACAAACGATAACTAATAACCAATGTCAAACAACAGAAAAACAACAGCACATATGAATCAACAGAGAACCAACAGCACATGTGAAACAACAGAAAACCAACAGCACATATGAAACAACAGAAAACCAACAGTAAATATCAATCAACCGATAACAAACAAACAAACAATAACGAAACGCCAATATAACCAACACCAGCACCCATTAACCAAGAACTAACAGCCAATAACTAATAGCAAATAACTAATAAACAAAAACGGACAATCAATAGCTAATAAGAAAGAACCCGAATAACTAACAAGCAATAAGCAACAACCAATAAAAACTAACGAATAACAAATAAACAATATCCAAGAACTTACAGCATGTAATAATAATAATAATAATAATAATAATAATAATAATAATAGTAGTGGTAGTAGTAGTAGCAATAGTAGTAGTAGTAGTAGTAGTAGTAATAGTAGTAGTAGTAGTAGTAAGTAGTAAGCAGTAAGCAGTAAGCGGTAAGCGGTAAGTGGTAAGTAGTAAGTAATAGTAGTAAGTAATAATAGTAATAATAATAATAATAATAATAATAATAATAATAATAATAATAATAATACGCATAACGACTGAGGGTCGTACGTGTGACACACTGGAGATATTAAAAAAAATCCCCCCCCCCTAAAACATCATTACCCTCAGCACAAAAATCATGCCCAGACCATTCCTTGATGTTATCAATCCAGGTTTTTTCACAATCGACTGTTCGTAAAATAATTTTATAAAGTGAGCCGTGTCTTGTTACATGTCGAAACCAAACATGTTTACACTGTTTCACCACTGCCAGAAACGCCTCGTGATAACCTGCAAGTTTGTTTGCTGCCGGACGAGTATAATTATCTTGTATTTTATATAACAAATTCTTTACAAACGTCTGTAACATTTGTATCCAAAAGCATGAATCTTTCTTTGCGTGTCTGGATTTAGTGTCCAAGGAGCCGCATAGCGCATTGGATTGAGCACTGGTTTCGCATATGAGTAGTCCTGGTTTCATTACCCAGTTGAGGCGGAAATATTTTTTAGATCGCAACGGCTCCCGGGTCGACCCAACCTTGAATGGGTATAAGATTAATCCAGAAGTAAAGAATGCGAGGGAGAGGAGATGGCTACCGCCCTCATTTGCAGAGACACTGAAATGTGAGAAAGCTAACATCTCATACCCCTACGGCATTACTAAATGCTATGGGTTACTTTACTATTTAGTGTCCAACATTTACATCCGTATGAAAATATGTTTTGTACTAGCGATCTGAATAGATTGATCTTTACTGTTATACTGATATTACTTTCCAAAATCATACTCAACCTTGTTATGGCAGCCCTAGCTTTATCGTCTTAACTTAATCTAATTTTTCAATTTTCCATAGCCACATATTTGGAACCAGAGATATTTGAAGGTTTAAACATATTCTGGTTTATTATTGTTTAATCAGATGTTTGTGGGATTATGTTTGGTGTCACTAGTCACCAATATCTTACTTCTGTCAATGCTACTTTTCATGTCATATTACCGAATAACATCTTCCAACATTGAGGTGAGTGTATGGAGTTTAAAACATCAGAAGGAAAATGAAACAAGCACAAGAAGTGTGGCTAGAGGTAAAATGCGAAACCATCAATGAAGGTATTAAGCGCGGAAACAGTAAGGTAGCATACGACACTCTAAGAAAGATAACACAGCCAAATAGACCAACGATATCTACAATACAAGACAAACACGGAAAGATACTCAATGAAACAACAGATATAGTGAAAAGATGGACAGAGTATTGCAAGGAGCTGTATAACTGCAAGTGTAATCCTGACTACACGATATTACAGAATTCTGAAATAAACAACAGAGAAATAGGAAATGCAGAAATTCTAGTAGATGAAATAAAAGAGGCCATACGAACATTGAAAGGAGGGAAGTCACCTGGTATAGACAACATTCCAGCAGAATTGTTGAAATACGGGGGCATTAATGTGGTAAATATTATGACCAAAATATGCCAAAATATATGGAATACAAAACAATGGCCCACTGAGTGGACACAATCACTAATAATACCAATTCCCAAGAAAGGAAATTTGAAAGTGTGTACAAATTACAGAACAATTAGCCTTATAACACACCCCAGTAAAGTGATGCTCAAAATACTACTTAACAGAATAAAACACAAGTCGGAAGAAATAATTGCAGAAGAACAAGCTGGCTTCAGAGCAAACAGAAGCACCGTTGAACAAATATTTAACATCCGAACACTAATCGAAAAACATATTCAACACCAACGTGATTTATACCACAACTTCATTGACTTTACAAAGGCCTTTGATCGTGTTTGGCATGATGGTCTGTGGCACATACTAAGGAAATTTAATTTTGACACCACAATTATAGACATTATTGAAGCTCTGTACGAAAATGCAAATAGTGCTGTCTTGTCACACAATACAATTGGAGAGTTCTTCAAAACAACTGTGGGAGTTCGACAGGGATGCGTAATGTCCCCAGTACTTTTTAACATATACTTAGAGCACATCATACAAGAAACATTGCATGACTACAACACGTCTATATCGATCGGAGGTCGCTCTATTTGCAACTTGCGTTTCGCTGATGATATTGATCTTATAGCTGGGTCAGAACAATCATTGCAAGAATTAACATCAAAGTTAGAAAAAGTTACCAGCAAGTACGGAATGGAAATCAATTCAGATAAGAGCAAAATTTTGGTAAACAGCAGAGACACAGAAAACCAGACTAATATCATGATGAATGGACACAAGCTTGAAGAGGTGAATACCTTCAAATACCTCGGATCCAGTATATGCAGCGATAGTAAATGCAAAGCAGAACTAAAAATAAGGCTGGAGATGGCTTTAGCGTCATTGTCAAGGCTAACTGTGATTTGGAAAAGCAACATCAGTGTTGGAGTGAAAATCAAACTGTATAGGTCGCTGGTGCTTTCTGTTGTGTTGTATGGTTGTGAGAGTTGGACACTCACTGCGGACATGGAGAGAAGATTACAGGCTTTCGAGTATAAATGCTACAGAAGAATTCTACGAATTTCCTATAGGGAACATAAGACCAATGTGTACGTAAGAAATAAAGTAGAGATGTGTGCAGGTGTCCAGGAGCCATTGCTTTCAATAGTGAAACGACGAAAACTAGCATGGTTCGGACATGTATGCAGGCACGATTCCTTGTCAAAAACAATACTGCAGGGAACTGTCGAGGGTGGAAGAAGCAGAGGAGGACAAATAAAGACATGGACAGACAACATCAAGGAATGGACAGGGCTAGATATTTCCACACTCATCCGCATCGCTGACGATAGAATTCGCTGGAGGACTCTGTGTGCTGAAGCATCCAATGTGGTACCCCTACGACCGTGAAGGGTTATGGGTTTATTGATTGATTGATGGAGTTTAGATTCGGAACCAGCAAGGATATTAATTTCATCGGCATTATGGAAGTTACAAAGTGGTATACTTTCAATAATTATTGAAGCAACCAATAACCAATAACCAATAACAAACAACTGATAACCAGAAACCAATAACCACAATAAACAACAAATAACCACGAACTAACAACCAATAACCAACAACCTTAAACAACAATCATGAACTAACAACCAATAAGCAACAAATAATAACCACTGACCGACAATCGTTATGATTGGTGAAGACATACAGCTCTACGTTAAACAAATTGTTGTAATACCGTATTCTGAACGTAGCGATCAATTCGCCATTTTTTTCTGCAGTGATTTTATTAGGCATTATGTTATATTCAGTATGTTGCAATTGCTTTAAAAGCAGTTCGAATGCGTATTTGTCTATCGTGGGGTTTTAACCTGGCATTTAACCGTAAAAGACGCGAATCGTACTTCCATGCTACGGAGCTGGACACTACATTACATTGCCTTGCCACAGAGCCGGACACTACCTTACAATCATTGCCACAGAGCCGGACACTACATTATATTGGCTTGCCACAGAGCTCGACACTACATTATATTGCTTTGCCACAGAGCTCGACAATAAATTATATTGCCTTGCCACAGAGCCGGACACTACATTATATTGCCTTGCCACAGAGCCGGACACTACATTATATTGCCTTGCCACAGAGCCGGACGCTACATTATATTGTCTTTCCACAGAGCTGGATACTACATTATATTGCCTTGCCACAGAGTTGGACACTACATTATATTGCCTTGCCACTGAGCTGGAAACTACATTATATTGCCTTGCCACAGAGCCGGACACTACCTTACATTCCCTGCTACAGAGCCGGACACTACATTATATTGCCTTGCCACAGAGCCGGACACTACTTTACATTTCTTGCCACAGAGCCGGACACTAAATTATATTGCCTTGCCACAGAGCCGGACACTACCTTACATTCCTTACCACAGAGCTGGACACTACCTTATATTCCCTGCTACAGAGTCGGACACTACCTTACATTCCCTGCTACAGAGCCGGACACTACATCATATTGCCATGCCACAGAGCTGGACACTATATTACATTGATTTGCCACAGAGCTGCATACTACATTACAGTACATTGTCACAGCGTCGGACACTACATTATATTGCCTTTTCTTGCAACAGAGCTAGACACAACATTACAGTGCTTGCCACAGAGCCAGGCACTACATTATATAGCCTAGAAATAGAACTGGACACAACATTACATTTGAAATGACCGACAATTACAACAACCGCTAAGAATCACAACGTTCTTAATAGGGTATTATAGCAATTTATTTAACGTACCGCTGTATATCTTCACCAATCATAATGGTTGTTTGTCAGTGCATTTTAAATTGCACAATTTGTTAGTAAAATGTTAAGACAAATATAACGCTATGTTGTTCGTCCATCACAAGTGATGATGACCATTTGTTACATCCACTTTTGAAAATTCAATTTTAGTTATGTCCTTGATTATGAGTTCGTAGATGGCTAATGAGCCCTATTCGAGCTGTAAATGTCCTTGGACAGTTTGGACATGGAATAACGACTGTAGACGGATCTTGGTGTATCCGTGACTTTCTAGCTGCTCTCCGTATAACGCTATACAAGCGTGTCACGGGCTGGACATTGGAAGTCGCAAATTTCAACATATTCAATCCAAGAAAAGACTAGTGACTGGGTTTATTACATGTGTAGTTTAATAACGGTTATCTCTCTTCATTCAGTCATTTGTTATTCCTATATTTGTGTACATAGATGTATTATTGTAGCCAAGTACTTAGTTGTACACGCAGGTGGGTGTTATGTTATTTGTTATATTGTCTACTGTTAATATTAAAATCAACTTCATGTATCAGTTACCATTTATGTTCATTTTCCGTGATCATAAGACCAATGAAAGAGGTTAGTGGTTCTGTCTCTCAAACTCAACGTTTCAAGGGTTTCATGGTTAGATAAGGAGAAAAGCCGACCATCATTATTATACTGGCAATTGGATTGGATAGGAAAGTGTTGTGTAAAAATTGACCAATAGTTTAAAAGTAATGCGTAATACAGAATATGCTTCAATCTCATTTACTCGTATATTCGATGTACATCAACCCCTATCTCATTTACTCGTATATTCGAAGTACATCAACCCCTATCTCATTTACTCGTATATTCGAAGTACATCAACCCCTATCTCATTTACTCGTATATTCGAAGTACATCAACCCCTATCTCATTTACTCGTATATTCGAAGTACATCAACCCCTATCTTATTTACTCGTATATTCGATGTACATCAACCCCTATCTCATTCGGTCTACAGTAATTGCTTGCGGGGAAAAACATATTTATACACAAACATATCTTGATGAGACTGCGATTTCTGGTTGTACACATACACACCTTGATAAGAATGGTATGTTCTGGTTGTACACATACACACCTTGATAAGAATGGTATGTTCTGGTTGTACACATACACACCTTGATAAGAATGGTATGTTCTGGTTGTACACATAAACACCTGGATGAGAGTGCGATGTTCTGGTTGTACACATACACACCTTGATAAGAGTGGTATGTTCTGGTTGTACACATACACACCTTGATAAGAGTGGTATGTTCTGGTTGTACACATACACACCTTGATAAGAGTGGTATGTTCTGGTTGTACACATACACACCTTGATAAGAGTGGTATGTTCTGGTTGTACACATACACACCTTGATAAGAGTGGTATGTTCTGGTTGTACACATACACACCTTGATAAGAGTGGTATGTTCTGGTTGTACACATACACACCTTGATAAGAGTGGTATGTTCTGGTTGTACACATACACACCTTGATAAGAGTGGTATGTTCTGGTTGTACACATACACACCTTGATAAGAGTGGTATGTTCTGGTTGTACACATACACACCTGGATGAGAGTGCGATGTTCTGGATGTACACATACACACCTTGATAAGAGTGGTATGTTCTGGTTGTACACATACACACCTGGATGAGAGTGCGATGTTCTGGATGTACACATACACACCTTGATGAGAGTGGTATCTTCTGTTTGTGCCAATGAATGATATCCTTGTTTCCAAGCACTATAACAACACCTATTAAACGTTTGAACGAAAGATCCCTAATTATGTTTTCTAACGATTCACTTTTGAATACGATATCAGATTATATTTGAATAAAACACGTTTTCAATTAAATATCATTTCTTATAGCATTTTGTATTCTCATGATTCTGTTCCTTTCTTTCCATGTTGCTTGTGAAGTTCCTATATTCTACAATCCCACCTTCTGTTGGGTTGTTTAATTTAATATAATATAGTTTTAATTATCTGAATTTTGTCTAACAACCTGTCTTTTTATGCGTATATTCAAGCATATTTGCTGTGATATGCTATACAGATTGTTGACTTTCTGTGATCTCCGTGTATTTGTGCGACTTCAATGCAAGATTGTCTGCAAAATATGAACTCGAGATTTATGGCATGTTTGTTCATTATAGTAAACACCAAGTGCAGTTTCCGGAACGAAGGTTGGATATAACGGACGTCTGTCCGCGGTGGTGCACTCTGATAGAATCATGTCAATTTCATGATGTTAGCCTGAAATTTGTATCTCTACCTTTCTCCTTCTCGCATTCCCTCAATTTACCATCGTCTTTCTCACATTCCCTCATTGCTACAGTCCTCTTTCTCACATTCCTTCAATGCTACCATCCTCTTTCTCACATTCCCTCAATGCTACAGTTCTCTTTCTCACATTCCCTCAATGCTACAGTCCTCTTTCTCACATTACTTCAATGATACCATCCTCTTTCTCACATTCCCTCAATGCTACCATCCTCTTTCTCACATTCCCTCAATGCTACCATCGTCTTTCTCACATTCCCTCATTGCTACAGTCCTCTTTCTCACATTCCTTCAATGCTACCATCCTCTTTCTCACATTCCCTCAATGCTACAGTTCTCTTTCTCACATTCCCTCAATGCTACAGTCCTCTTTCTCACATTCCCTCAATGCTACCATCCTCATTCTCACATTCCCTCAATGCTACCATCCTCTTTCTCACATTCCCTCAATGCTACAGTTCTCTTTCTCACATTCCCTCAATGCTACCATCCTCTTTCTCACATTCCCTCAAAGCGACCATGCTCTTTCTCACATTCCCTCAGTGCTACCATCGTCTTCCTCACATGCCCTCAATACTACAGTCCTCTATCTCACATTCCCTCAATGCTACCTTCCTCTTTCACACATTCCCTCAATGCTACCATCCTCTTTCTCACATTCCCTCAATGCTACTATCATCTTTCTCACATTTCTTTAATGCTACAGTCCACTTTCTCACATTCCCTGAGTGCTACCATCCTCTTTCTCACATTCCCTCAATGCTACAGTCCTCTTTCTCACATTCCCTCAATGCTACAGTTCTCTTTCTCACATTCCCTCAATGCCACAGTCCTCTTTCTCACATTCCTTCAATGATACCATCCTCTTTCTCACATTCCCTCATGCTACCATCCTCTTTCTCGCATTCCCTCAATGCTACCATCGTCTTTCTCACATTCCCTCATTGCTACAGTCCTCTTTCTCACATTCCCTCAATGCTACAGTTCTCCTTCTCACATTCCCTCAATGCTACAGTCCTCTTTCTCACGTTTCCTCAATGCTACCATCCTCTATCTCACATTCCCTCAATGCTACCATCCTCTTTCTCACATTCCCTCAATGCTACAGTTCTCTTTCTCACATTCCCTCAATGCTACCATGCTCTTTCTCACATTCCCTCAATGCTACAGTCCTCTTTCTCACATTCCCTCAATGCTACCATCCTCTTTCTCACATTCCCGCAATGCTACAGTTCTCTTTCTCACATTCCCTCAATGCTACTATCCTCTTTCTCACATTCCCTCAATGCTACAGTCCTCTTTTTCACATTCCCTCAATGCTACAGTTCTCTTTCTCACATTCCTTCAATGCTACCATCCTCTTTCTCACATTCCCTCAATGTTACAGTCCTCTTTCTCACATTCCCTCAATGCTACTGTTCTCTTTCTCACATTCCCTCAATGCTACAGTTCTCTTTCTCACATTCCTTCAATGCTACCATCCTCTTTCTCACATTCCTTCAATGCTAGTTCTCTTTCTCACATTCCTTCAATGCTACCATCCTCTTTCTCACATTACTTCAATGCTACTGTCCTCTTTCTCACATTCCCTCAATGCTAACATCCTCTTTCTCACATTCCCTCAAAGCGACCATCCTCTTTCTCACATTCCCTCAATGCCACCATCGTCTTCCTCACATTCCCTCAATACTACAGTCCTCTATCTCACATTCCCTCAATTCTACAATCCTCTTTCTCACATTCCCTCAATGCTACCATCCTCTTTCTCACATTCCCTCAATGCTACCATCATCTTTCTCACATTTCTTTAATGCTACAGTCCTCTTTCTCACATTCCCTCAATGCTACCATCCTCTTTCTCACATTCCCTCAATGCTACAGTCCTCTTTCTCACATTCCCTCAATGATACCATCCTCTTTCTCACATTCCCTCATGCTACCATCCTCTTTCTCGCATTTCCCCAATGCTACCATCGTCTTTCTCACATTCCCTCATTGCTACAGTCCTCTTTCTCACATTCCTTCAATGCTACCATCCTCTTTCTCACATTCCCTCAATGCTACAGTTCTCCTTCTCACATTCCCTCAATGCTACAGTCCTCTTTCTCACATTCCCTCAATGCTACCATCCTCTATCTCACATTCCCTCAATGCTACCATCCTCTTTCTCACATTCCCTCAATGCTACAGTTCTCTTTCTCACATTCCCTCAATGCTACCATCCTCTTTCTCACATTCCCTCAATGCTACAGTCCTCTTTCTCACATTCACTCAATGCTACAGTCTTCTTTCTCACATTCCCTCAATGCTACCATCATCTTTCTCACATTCCCTCAATGCTACTATCCTCTTTCTCACATTCCCTCAATGCTACAGTGCTCTTTCTCACATTCCCTCAATGCTACAGTTCTCTTTCTCACATTCCTTCAATGCCACCATCCTCTTTCTCACATTCCCTCAATGCTACAGTCCTCTTTCTCACATTCCCTCAATGCTACAGTTCTCTTTCTCACATTCCCTCAATGCTACAGTCCTCTTTCTCACATTCCCTCAATGCTAACATCCTCTTTCTCACATTCCCTCAATGCTACAGTCTTCTTTCTCACATTCCCTCAATGCTACCATCCTCTTTTTCACATTCCCTCAAAGCTACCATCCTCTTTCTCACATTACCTCAATGCTACCATCGTCTTCCTCACATTCCCTCAATACTACAGTCCTCTTTCTCACATTCCCTCAATGCTACCATCCTCTTTCTCACATTCCCTCAATGCTACCATCCTCTTTCTCACATTCCTTCAATGCTACAGTCCTCTTTCTCACATTCCCTCAATGCTACCATCCTCTTTCTCACATTCCCTCAATGCTACAGTCCTCTTTCTCACATTCCCTCAATGCTACAGTTCTCTTTCTCACATTCCCTCAATGCTACAGTCCTCTTTCTCACATTCCCTCAATGCTGCCATCCTCTTTCTCACATTCCCTCAATGCTACCATCCTCTATCTCACATTCCCTCAATGCTACCATCCTCTTTCTCACATTCCCTCAATGCTACCATCCTCTTTCTCACATTCCTTCAATGCTACCATCCTCTTTCTCACATTCCCTCAATGCTACCATCCGCTTTCTCACATTCTCTCAATGCTACCATCCTCTTTCTCACATTCCCTCAATGCTACCTTCAAGTAAAGATCTTCAACAAGGGTACTATATTAAAAAAAAATATGTCCAAAATAGTTGTGTTGGGGTTTTATGCCCTTCAATTCTTTTTGGCTTTAAACGCACTACTGTCAGAATAGAACCTCTGGTATTCTTCTCTGTTCATTTAATTCGCTCTACTCTTCTGTATATCCACATCTCATTGACAGCAATTCTGCCAATTTGTTCATTATGCATATTTCTGTGACATACATTAATATAGAATAGGTATAGCAGTTCTATAGGTAGAATAATACTTAGAGAAAGTAAAACAACCAATATTCATACTATTCAAGAACTGCACAGAATAACTTTCAACAGACATAATTGGAGAGATCTGACCTCTGCCCTATGCGCTAACTTCAGCGCAAAAGCAAAATGAATGAATGAATGAATAGCAGTTATGAGTTCTCATTCTGAGTTTGTGATTTGCTTGAATGTTATTAGTTTCCTCAAGTCTTTGTGAGCACTTTTAACAATTTATATTCATTTAATGTTTGTTGTTTGCTATTGTTGAAATCTTAAACCAACCTACAGCTAGCATGGAAATGGATAGTTCATCTCATCAATGATTTGTTTGCCATAATGAAGGTTGTAGGAATACCTTTTAATACCTGTCCGAGGCTAGTTTTTATTGTTTGTCTCACCAGTCGTTCTATAGCCATGATCATGAAACATTATGGACACTGAACAGTCATTACCTCATTTTATATATCTTAACAAGATGCACCGATATCTCAACAAGATGAATCGTTTTAAGTACTAAAATGTGCTGCCAAGAGTAGAAGTACTCAAAAGCAATTTAATATCGATAACAACAACAACAGCCACGAGGAAGATTGTTAGAGTAGCTATACCTATCTAAGACTAGTCTTAAATCACAACAGCCATGGGGTGCACAGGGAACGCAATGCTCTAGGCGGACCCAGGGTTAGCAGATAACCAAGATTTCAAATGTACCCCCTCGCGGTGCGCCCTGGTAACAGAAAAACAGCAGCTCTAGCTGATTCTGGCCAAATAATTTGAGGACCGTGTCCGAGAATGTGGAAGAAGCAGATGGAAAGAGATTTGACTGCAAAAGAGACAGACAATATCTCAGATACCATTTTCATCACCACATACAGCGACAATGACGACATACAGTGACGCCTGTTAGTCCTGTCAGAACATTGGAGAAGCGGCCAATGTAAAAGACACGTAAAGGTGGATGCAAGGCGATAAACAAATATATGTCATAATGAGTACAATAACACAATGAAAGGGCAGAACATCGCCAGAGGGCAGCGCGAACTGCAAAAAGAAAGTGAAAGGTTCCTAGGAAAAGGGGAACTACAAGCTCTGTTAGCTCGAGACGAGCTTCTAGTTACCTGCGATCCTTATAGGCAGAGACCCAGACCCAATCGTGGGCGTTCGGAAAAGCAAGAAGGCCTAAACCAACTCTAATGTCGAGCCTTCCTAAACCGAAAATATGCTCGCGAAGAGAAAAAGTTCCGTACCCGATGTGCTTAGGCAAGAAAGGGACAACGATGGCAGTCCTGGCCCAACTCTACTATCAAGATTTCCTATACCGGAAATACACTTGCAGAGAGAAAGGGTTTAGTACCTGATGGGCTTAGGCAGAAAAGGGACAACGATTTTAGCCCTTGCCCAACTCTACTGTCAAGCTTTCCTATACCGGAAATGCACTTGCAGAGAAAAGGGTTCAGTACCAGAAGGGCTCAGGCGCCATTGGGAGAAGGTAGCTGAGCTCGAGAACGCCTTGCTTTCAAACGCGTGGTGTGAGACTCAAACTTGTGCGAGGACTTCACGATGTCTGTGAATGACGCCTCGGGTAGGAGGGCGAACGAGCCAGGGTCCAACTCCTCCGGCGAGTTCTTCCTCATACGGAACCAGACTCGCGGATGAGAAACGGTTCAGTACCCGATGGGCACAGGCACAGTACGTCCAACTGCACGAGGTGAGTTCATAGATGGTGGAACACCTCATTCCAGATAGACGCGCTCGATAAGCGTCGTGGCGAAGAGGCACTACACACCAGCGTGCCCGGCGACAGATAGGGAGGTTGTCACGGACTAGGGACAAAACCCGAAATAAAGAAATGACGAAAACGGATGTGCTGGACCTCGGACTTCCAGTCACAGAGTGACCAACCGAGGAGCAAATAACACAGTTCTACTGTGGAACTTGTAGCACAACGTACTTCACGCTGCCCGGTGGAAATCACACGAAAAATTCGTTGTGGTATATGAGAGCGAACGCTGAAGAAGAAGAAGAACAACAACAACAGCCATGAACAGCTGTATGACAACAGCCATGAACAGCTGTATGACAACAGCTATGAACAGCTGTATGACAACAGCCATGAGGATGATTGTTAGAGTATCTACACCTATCTGAGACTAGTCTTACATGACAACCATGCACACCAATCAAACAAAGAAAATGCATACGCTGTAATAAACAAATTGTCCATATGCTGCTATAAGAGAAAGATGCATCATACGAATATCTCCTTCGTAAAGACATTTCTCATTTGTCTTGTCTAGTGATCTTGCAGTAACGTACACAGCTTCAAAAACAGGTAAAATATTAATGGTTTTCCAGGTGAAGTTTGTGTATTTTAAGATCAGATTTTTTCCCCTTAAGTGTTTGAATTTTTGGCAACTTTTCATAGTGACGTCACAATTTCAATTTTCCAGATACTAAACGGAACAGCTGGCCTTGTTTGCAAGTACAAATTATTACATGTATAGAACACTTTTGGGTTCACTTCTGTTCTTACATGCCTTCTGGTTGCCGTAATTTTCAATGTTTTAGTGTGACTATGGTTCAGTGTGAATGTTTGTATTTGGATTTTGTTACAGTGTGAGTGATTGTGTAGGATTATGTGATTTAATGTGAATGTTTGTGATGATTATATTTCAAAGTGAATATATGTGTGGGATTTTATTTCAATATGTTTCAATAAGTGATTTTATTTCAATATGTTTCTATATGGGATTTTATTTCAATATGTTTCAATATGTGATTTTATTTCAATATGTGATTTTATTTCAATATGTGATTTTATTTCAATATGTGATTTTATTTCAATATGTGATTTTATTTCAATATGTTTCAATATGTGATTTTATTTCAATATGTGATTTTATTTCAATATGTTTCAATAAGTGATTTTATTTCAATATTTTTCAATATGTGATTTTATTTCAATATGTTTTAATAAGTGATTTTATTTCAATATGTTTTAATATGTGATTTTATTTCAATATGTTTTAATATGTGATTTTATTTTAATATGTGATTTTATTTCAATATGTTTCAATATGTGATTTTATTTCAATATGTTTCAACATGTGATTTTATTTCAATATGATTCAACATGTGATTTTATTTCAATATGTTTCAATATGAGTGATTGTGTCTGTTTACAGTTGAAACTGAATGTTTGTATGTAACTCTGTTTCAGTGGGAATGATTGTGTGCTATAACCTGGTTTCACATGATTGTTTTTGGTGATTATATTATTATTATATTACATTATAAAAATAGATTTCTTGTAGTGATTGTATTTTAACGTGATTGTGATGATTATATGTCAACGTGATTGTTTGTAGTGATTATATTTCAACGTGATTGCGATGATTATATGTCGACATGATTGTTTGTAGTGATTGTATTTTAACGTGATTTTGATTATTATATGTCGACATGATTGTTTGTATTGATTGTATTTTAACGTGATTGCCTGTTATGATTATATTTCAATTTGAATGTTTGTTAGGCTGTGTAGAGTTAAGCTCGACTGACATCGAGTTGAGACTGAACGTGTGTCTGATATAGATGTGAACATAGCGTGTATCTGATTAGAGTTGATAGTGGAGTTTTGTCGGATAGTGTTCAACGATAAAGTGTGTCTGATTACACATGAGTGTGAACATGTGTCTGATTAGAGTTGAATGTGAACATGTCTCTGATTAGAGTTGAATGTGAACGTGTGTCTGATTAGAGTTGAATTACGCATGTGGTTGCGTCTGTGGGTCTCACCAATGGCACACTAGACATATCATCAATGCAACAGAAAACCTTAGTGGATGACATGTCGTTATATTGAGGTTATCTTCTTTTAGAAGCTTCATGGCATGACATCTATACAGTTATGATTTTGTTTTGTTGTTGAAATATTTTTCATGTTTGTCTGAATATATATGTATATATATGGTGGGAGGGAGCCAGAGATGTACTGTGCAGCACTGAGGAGGAGGAAACTGACATCACTGTTTTTCCTATGGCTGAGGCCCATCATAGAGGCACAAGGACATGACAATCCTTTTGACGAACAGTTGGTTGCATGCCTGGAGCAATAGAGAAGTTCGGCATAACCAGTAGTCAATTGGTGGCGGGGAATGAGCACAGTGAACCCTATCTTGGCTACAGTGGCTAGGCGCAGTGCATAAGTTGAAACCTACCTTCCTGGAGGTGTGATAGTTATTCTCTGGCTCTGTCCCGGGGTGGACCGAAAATCCACAGACTTCCCAGCAATATAATGCCATTTAATGGCATTAGGTCAAAGGGCATGAGCCCACGGATCGCTGGATCAGCAACCAACCAACCATTAGAGTTGAATGTGAACGTGTGTCTGATTAGAGTTGAGTATGAACGTGTGTCTGATTAGAGTTGAATGTGAACGTGTGTCTGATTATAGTTGAGTGTGAACGTGTGTCTGATTATAGTTGAGTGTGAACGTGTGTCTGATTAGAGTTGAATGTGAACGTGTGTCTGATTAGAGTTGAATGTGAACGTATGTCTGATTATAGGTCAGCGTGAGTGTATGTCTGACTACAGGTCAGCGTGTGTTTGTCTTTGTTTACAGGTCAGTGTGAGGTCGTGTCTCATTACAGGTCAGTGTGTATGTCTGATTACAGGTCAGTGTGTATTTCTGATTACAGGTCAGTGTGAGTTCGTGTCTGATTACAGGTCAGTGTGAGTTCGTGTCTGATTTCTGGTCAGCGTGATTGCATGTCTAGAGTTCAGAGTGAGTTTGTGTCTGATTAGTGCTGAGCGTGAATACTGACAGATTGGAATATTTATGAATGAGAATGCTTGTGGATGCTATTATTTACAGACGTTAATAGAACTGTATTTTTGTGTTTTCAAATATAAAACTGTTTTCTTAGCAGAAAGTATAAGAAAACAACAACTAGATGTGTTTTCAATTTTTGGAAAATAGAATTCACTATTATATGAAATAGTATCTTTCTATGTATTTACAGACGGTCAGGATATAGATCACTGTCAAAGTTATATATGAGCTATAAAGCTCTTAAATTTCGGCTTATCTCGTTTATAACTTTGTCGATTTTAGATCCGCATGGGAGAGAGCAGAATATAAATAAAGTCTGTGTTTAAGGGTGCAATTTACTTTCGTATACATGTCTTGTGACAACACCTTGGGGAATATCTCAGACGATTAGATGCACCGACACAGCGCTGGATTCCATGATGTTCGTTAATCAGTAAAATCTTTTCAAGAATTTGGCTTGATCATAAAATCGTTGTAACGGGTTTTTACAGATCTTCTTATATCGCAGATTTGGTCTGCGTCTTAGTATTCCCACCAGATGAGAGCTTACCTAAGATAGTTTCCATGCTAATGCGATTTCAAGACATTAATTCACATGGCCAAGAAATCGTAAACGCCTGTCTGAGAGTCGTTGCCCAAAATAAGAACGCAACACACGGGATTTGAACCAGGTCCGCTCAGATGGCACCCACTGGTCTCGTATTCTGAGTCCACACGTTTGTTTTCCGTCTTCGACCACACAACATCCCTAAAAAAATGCGATTTTAGTCAAAACTTCCAACGTGTATGGGATTTAAACCAGGTCCGATTAGATGGCGTGCACTCGTTGAGTGCTATCTGATGGTATATATCTGTGTATATAATTATGTCTTGTGACATTCGAGTGTTGCTAAACGAGCTCCTACACTGTACCCTCGGCCCTGACACCAGACTGCTTCCGACACGCCGACACAGTCTATCTAGTTGAATTATTACCTTAGTCAGTGATTATTTCTCAATATCAACCTCCCTCCACCCATTCACTGCCCTTTCCTACTTCGTCTATTTCACATACTCTTCCGCAGTGTGTCTTCAGCTTCTGTCATCCATGACCTACTTCGATTAAATCGTTTTCTCTGTTTATCATCCAGACGTCGGTTGTGTATATTTTTGCGACAAGCCAATGAAGAGCAAGAACAAAGTTGGATCAGACTAGATAAGTGACGCTGCTATGGATCAGCAAGACGTATTATTCAAGTAAATGATTTGCTTTTATACTGCGACTAATGCAATCTAAAATGACACCATGTTCTACCTCAACCGGTCACTGGAGGGCCCAGTTTGATTGTATCTAACCAGCGAGCAACACGAATCTGTAATGCACAAACTTACTATTTACACAAAACTGGTCATTTCATGTGATGTACACGAAGTGTTCTGTGGGTGACTAAATTAATCGATACACAATTATTGTTCTGTCCCATTGATAATTGAATGCCTCCTTCATGTATAACTCATGCAATGACTACACACTTCCAAATATGCTATATACTACATGATACCCCGAATGTTTAACTAATTCAACGAGGAACAAAGGAATACGAACTCATGGAATCTTGATGCAAACAAATAAATCATATTCTAAAAACACCTCCTCTTGGTGCACCCTGGAAACAGATTGTTTCAAACCGTGCGAAGCAGAAGAGACTAAAACTTAAAGGATCGTGTCCGGGCAGTGCAGACCGAGAAGGAATACAATTTTGCTTGCACATAATTAGTTCCCAGATAATCTCTGTATCTACATTTAAAACTATTAGTTCCCAGATAATCTCTGTATCTACATTTAAAACTATTAGTTCCCAGATAATCTCTGTATCTACATTTAAAACTATTAGTTCCCAGATAATCTCTGTATCTACATTTAAAACTATTAGTTCCCAGATAATCTCTGTATCTACATTTAAAACTATTAGTTCCCAGATAATCTCTGTATCTACATATACACTATTAGTTCCCAGATAATCTCTGTATCTACATTTAAAACTATTAGTTCCCAGATAATCTCTGTATCTACATTTAAAACTATTAGTTCCCAGATAATCTCTGTATCTACATATACACTATTAGTTCCCAGATAATCTCTGTATCTACATTTAAAACTATTAGTTCCCAGATAATCTCTGTATCTACATTTAAAACTATTAGTTCCCAGATAATCTCTGTATCTACATTTAAAACTATTAGTTCCCAGATAATCTCTGTATCTACATATACACTATTAGTTCCCAGATAATCTCTGTATCTACATTTAAAACTATTAGTTCCCAGATAATCTATGTATCTACATTTAAAACTAGTAGTTCCCAGATAATCTCTGTATCTACATTTAAAACTAGTAGTTCCCAGATAATCTCTGTATCTACATTTAAAAATATTAGTTCCCAGATAATCTCTGTATCTACATATACACTATTAGTTCCCAGATAATCTCTGTATCTACATTTAAAACTATTAGTTCCCAGATAATCTCTGTATCTACATTTAAAACTATTAGTTCCCAGATAATCTCTGTATCTACATATACACTATTAGTTCCCAGATAATCTCTGTATCTACATTTAAAACTATTAGTTCCCAGATAATCTCTGTATCTACATTTAAAACTATTAGTTCCCAGATAATCTCTGTATCTACATTTAAAACTATTAGTTCCCAGATAATCTCTGTATCTACATTTAAAACTATTAGTTCCCAGATAATCTCTGTATCTACATTTAAAACTATTAGTTCCCAGATAATCTCTGTATCTACATATACACTATTAGTTCCCAGATAATCTCTGTATCTACATTTAAAACTATTAGTTCCCAGATAATCTCTGTATCTACATTTAAAACTAGTAGTTCCCAGATAATCTCTGTATCTACATTTAAAACTATTAGTTCCCAGATAATCTCTGTATCTACATTTAAAACTAGTAGTTCCCAGATAATCTCTGTATCTACATTTAAAACTATTAGTTCCCAGATAATCTCTGTATCTACATATACACTATTAGTTCCCAGACAATCTCTGTATCTACATATACACTATTAGTTCCCAGATAACCAGAGAGTTCTATCATCAGCAATGCGGATGAGTATGGAGATATCTTGTCCTGTCCATTCCTTGATGATCTCTGTCCATGCCTTTATTTATCCTCCTCTGGTTCTTCCCCCTTCGACAGTTCCCCGCTGTATTGTTTTTGACAAGGAATCATACCTGCATACATGTCCACACCATGCTAGTTTTCGTCGTTTGTATGTATATATACACTATTAGTTCCCAGATAATTTCTGTATGTATATATGCACTATTAGTTCTCAGATAATTTTTGTATCAAAATATACCATTCTCGTTTCCAGATTAACTTTATATATAATATGTTATGATAGTGTCGCCACTCATGGAATTGTTTATATGAATGTTTCGATATTCTTTCTTAAAAAAATGCAGTGACTGTATCATAGTCACCGAGACTGTACAAATATCGGTATGTATTTCTCGGACCATGAACATCAGAATATCAAGTTTGCTTCAACAAATTTCCCATTTATCAAACTTGTCTGACTCAAGGACTGTAAACATGGGTTTTAAACAACTGTAAACATTAGAGGCTGATCTACAGTGTGTTATAGACATTCTCCAGGGCCAATACCAACTTTGGGCTTACCATTAACACAGAGAAAACAGAAGTCGTGTTGCAACCAGCACTTGGCAAAAGCTATCTCGAGCCCTGCATAAAGGTAAATGGTGTAGCACTGAAAGTTGTGACTAGATTCACATATCTAGGCAGTACGTTATCACAAAATGCCAACGTTGATGATGAAGTGTATACAGGGATCGCCAAAAAAGCAGTACTTTCGGCAGCTTGTATGCAAATGTTTGGCGTAGAGACATCATTGACCTACAGTCTAGGCTGAAAGTTTACAGAGCAGTGGTACTTCCAGTGCTGTTGTATGCTGATGAAACATGGACTGTGTGTAGACGTCATGTGAAATAAATTAATCATTTTCATACAAATTGTCTCAGGAGAGATGTGGGCATCAGATGGCAGGACAAGATTCCAGATACCACTGTCCTTGATATAGCTGGTATATCAAACATTTGGCACGATCCTGATGCAGACACAGATTCGTTGGGCAGGTCATTTGGTGCGTATGCCAGACCATCGTCTGCCAAAGATACTTCTCTATGGTGAGCTAGAGAAGGGTATACGATCTCAAGGTGGTCAAATGAAGCGCTACAAGGACTCATAAAGGACTCACTGAAATCCTTTGAAATAGACCATCGATACATGGGAAGAACTTGCACAAAATATATCTACACAGCGTTCTAAAAAAGAGCGCATCATCTTGTGAAAAGAAGAGAAATGCAACAGCTCAACAGCGGAGAGCAGCTAGAAAGTCACGGATAGACCAAGATCCGTCTACAGTCGTTATTCCATGTCCGAACTGTCCAAGGACATTTACAGCTCGAATAGGGCTCATTAGCCATCTACGAACTTATAATTAAGGACATAACTAAAATTGAATTTTCAAAAGTGTATGTAACAAATGGTCATCATCATTTGTGATGGACGAACAACAAACATGGGTATGTGGTATCTAATACTACAATGCCTCTAATATCACAATGGCATGTCTAATTCTACAATATTTCTAATATCACTATGTTCGGTCTATTTCTAAAATATATCTATCTAATACTACAATGCACTCTATTTCTACAATATCTCTAATATTACCAATACAAAATCTAACTAGTAACGCCGTATAGGAGTAGCTTCAACAACTCAGATCTAGGAATAAAATTCACTTTATAAACAAGACGTAAGGTAGAGGATTGAAAGCCGCTACCTCTTGAGAACAAAGGGAACAGCTTAACTAGTACGCGATGGAGTTTCCCTTCTCTGACATCACACTCTATTAGGAACAATTAAATAAATAAACTTATATGTTTCTAAATTCCTTGTATGTATAAAAAATCAGCATATTCCTACATTCTCACGTATTACAATGTATTAGCTGTTCCTACATTCTCACGTATTACAATCTATTAGCTGTTCCTACATTCTCACGTATTACAATGTATTAGCTGTTCCTACATTCTCACGTATTACAATGTATTAGCTGTTACTACATTCTCACGTATTACAATGTATTAGCTGTTACTACATTCTCACGTATTACAATGTATTAGCTGTTCCTACATTCTCACGTATTACAATGTATTAGCTGTTCCTACATTCTCAGTATTACAATGTATTGCCTGCTACTATATTCTCACGTATTACAATGTATTAGCTGCTCTTACATTCTCACATATTACAATGTATTGCCTGCTCCTACATTCTCAGTATTACAATGTATTGCCTGCTACTATATTCTCACGTATTACAAAGTATTAGCTGTTCTTACATTCTCACTTATTACAATGTATTAGCTGTTCCTACATTCTCACGTATTACAATGTATTAGCTGTTCCTACATTCTCACGTATTACAATGTATTAGCTGTTCCTACATTCTCACGTATTACAATGTATTAGCTGTTCCTACATTCTCAGTATTACAATGTATTAGCTGTTACTACATTCTCACGTATTACAATGTATTAGCTGTTCCTACATTCTCAGTATTACAATGTATTAGCTGTTCCTACATTCTCAGTATTACAATGTATTAGCTGTTACTACATTCTCACGTATTACAATGTATTAGATGTTACTACATTCTCACGTATTACAATGTATTAGCTGTTCCTACATTCTCAGTATTACAATGTATTAGCTGTTCCTACATTCTCACTTATTACAATGTATTGCCTGCTCCTATATTCTTATTAAATATTACCATGTAGTGCATATTTCTATATTCGTGATAAACATTACAATGTATTAGCTGTTCCTACATTCTCACGTATTACAATGTATTACCTGTTTCTATATTCTTACTCAATATTACAATGTATTGCCTGTTCATACATTATCAATAAACGTCAATTCAAATATGCAGTAAGTTTAAATGTCACAAATATGCAGTAAGTTTAAATGTCACAAATATGCAGTAAGTTTAAATGTCACAAATATGCAGTAAGTTTAAATGTCACAAATATGCAGTAAGTTTAAATGTCACAAATATGCAGTAAGTTTAAATGTCACAAATATGCATTAAGTTAAATTGTCACAAATATGCAGCAAGTTAAAATGTCACAAATCTACAGCAAGTTAAAATGTCACAAATATGCAGTGAGTTAAAATGTCACAAATATGCAGTAAGTTTAAATGTCACAAATATGCAGTAAGTTTAAATGTCACAAATATGCAGCAAGTTAAAATGTCACAAATATGCAGCAAGTTAAAATGTCACAAATCTACAGCAAGTTAAAATGTCACAAATATGCAGTGAGTTAAAATGTCACAAATATGCAGTAAGTTTAAATGATTTCAAACTATACTGAATAGTGCTGTTTTAGAATGTTTTCTTTTATCCTTACAATTGCACTTGTGTCCATGTCGAGGGTCACCTTGCTTTTATAAAATTAATCTCAATCTGATAACATTTGGGAATCTGTGATTCAATCAAGTTCATCTAGAATATTCATGCGAATAGATTGCTGGTCATTCTAAATAATAGGCGCTATTTGACTTTTCCCTTGCCATTCATCGTCTGATAGACACACAAAAGAAGCGCAGTGATCAATGAACAGACAAATCAAGCCGGATAGATCATTCAGCACTTATGACTTTTAGAGAGAGACTCGATTCTATAAGTGTTTTCTTATCATTTCCTTAACGATTTAAATATGCGCTGATATGTTTGAAGGTAGGAGATTAGAAATATGGGTGTTCCATCCTAGAGATAATGGTTAAATAAAAAGTTTTTGGGTTAATATATAGAAAGTGAAACATATCAGTCATTGCTACATTATAAGAAAAATATTCGCATCTATTCTTATTCTTCTTCTTCTTCTGCGTTCGTTCTCAAACTCCTGCAGATTAGCAGGGTGTAGTCCGGAGAACGGAATGCGTTGTTATAATTTACAACATTGCTGCGATATCTGCACATTTCGGCCTGACACATCCGACTTCAGCATGGCTTTGGGTCATTGACCCTATATGGGATGGGACAGCCAACTCCATCCCGTAACCTCCTTAGTCGCCTCGTACGACATGCATGGAAGGTAAACAGTGTTGCTATTTTTTTGCTCTCCTTTCGAGCCCGACAACACAAGTGCGGCATATATTCTAGTTGTATATTTTGTTTTATTCTCTCCGTGCAGCGCCGGGTATTACCGCTAGTGGATAGTAATATTTAAACTCATAAACGGTCAGTGTCGTAGAAGTGTCAGATTGAGACAGTTGGTGCTGAAAGATCTCCACGCATCTCCATTCTCTACTATACAGATGAGTAGAAACTTCAAACCCTGTCCAGTCATTGATAGGGATAAATCAACCAGTGAAGGGTAACAACCCTAAACAGGAAGTAGGTGGCTGGGGTAACACAGGGCAAAATGTCAAGAAATACAAAAATAGGTAGGTGTGTTACCAAAATGAAACATAAAACAACTTAACAACGTTTTTTTCTGTATCTCGTTGTTAAGTTGTTTTATGTTTCATTTTGGTAACACACCTACCTATTTTTGTATTTCCAGTCATTGATAGTATTCACCCATGTCTTCTTGTTGCCACTTCATCTACTTCATGACTCCACCATGTCCTCATGTTTGGTTATTAATGAAGTTATGACGAATGGGTGTTCAGACAGAAGAAAAGCGAAAGAGTAATAAAAGAATATATTGTTGGATGGTATTCCATGTATTCATTCATTGTTACCATGTTTCCGGCGTGGGCGATCATGTCTCTCCACAGTCCTCTGTTTGTTATACATTTAAATATAGTTATATTTAATTACATTATATTATATACATTATATTCATATACATTATGTATAGGCACATCTTTTATTTCATGAAAAGTCTCATTACCTGTCCGTATCATCGGAGTTTTCTAAGTTTCACAAATGTTAACAAATGTTAACAGTTGAAGAATATGTATGTTTTTTTTTCTTTTTGCAGAAAGTCATTAAGCAAAAATAAGAAGGAACCCATTGAATATTTTCTCAGGAATATGACTTTTCAAGCGATCATGTCATAGCAACGAAGATTTTTGTTTGCGTCTTTCTCTTTGTTCTTCCATCTCCTTAAACATGTTGTTTATGAGCAATACTGCTCCCGTACACATGTTCTGCTTCCATACAGCCCGAGGATCGGAAGAGTTTTCTCAGTTTGTGGGATCTATGTAGTACCCCAAAAATCCTTTCATTGAGGATTTACATATGTCTTTAAACCTCGGCATTGGTCTACCGCGGGCTCTCTGGCCTTCAGCCATTCTCCGAGTAGTACGTGTTTTGAGATTCGATAGTTTGGCATTCTGCGGACGTGACCCAGCCATCGTAATTTATTTAAATGTTTTCTTGGCAGATGGTAACTGAGTGCGTCGCAACACTTTCATGTTGGTGATTTTGTCCTGCCATTTAATATTTAAGATCTTACGGAGACATCTTAGACGAAAGATGTTAAGTCTCATCTCATGTTTAGTGTAGGTAGTCCATGTTTCAGATCCATAGTATAGTGTACTCAGGACGCATGTTTGATACATCTGTATCTTTGTTTTCAATGTGTGCTTCTGGATTTTCCAAGCTTGCTTTGCCAGTCCGGTAAAATTTGTTGCCGTTTTCCGTAAGCTTGCGTTTATTTCATTATCTAGGGAAAGGGTGAGCGTTTTTGTGGATACTAGAATAAACGTTATATATATATATATATCATTATCATCAAGTGACATATTCTTTCCAGAACGTAGTCTTTCCTATGGATCTCTTGAATTCTCCGCAGTCTTGAGCAAGTTGCCCTGCATCTTCCAGTGACATTCGCAGGCATTCTTGAATGTCTTTTGTCCAACGGCGTCTTGATCGGCCTTTGCCCCTGTTGCCTTCTATCATCCCCTCCATTAACACTCTTTCCATGCCGTCGTGTCTCTTAATATGACCGAAAAAAGCTATCTTTGTCTTTAATATAGTGTTCAGAAGCCAGCTTTCCTAAACGTTAATTGTTCGTAACACCTCCTGGTTTGTTTTCTTCGCTGTCCATGGTATTCTCAAAACTCTTCTATAACACTTTAATTCAAATTATGTTATTCTCTTGGCCACTGTTTTATTTAGTGTCCATGCTTCACATCCATATGTCGCCACATGAAATACACATGTTCGTAGTAAAAACAATTTATGATATACATATATAACATAGGAGGCCTATAGATTTGAAATTGGTAGCATATCCTTTTCACTCTTCTTTTTCTTTTCTTTTCTCTTTATATCCCTTTATTCCTTGCAGCGACAGGGTAGAAGAGTTCACTGGAGATGGCTTTATTGTGTGTGCTTCACATATGTTTGTTTTCGCTGATTCTTGTATTTCTGTTATGTACAATTGCCTACAGCGTGAATTAAACTCGGTACTGTGAGAGTCACAGATCCGGGCATGTATATAGCTAGAATATATATATATATATATATATATATATACATAGATACATATTCTAAATAGACTTGTAAAAATGATTAGATTTAGAAGGTTTTGTTTTATAATAGTAAAACAGTAATGAGGGGGTACATTATATTTTTCCCTCTACTTTTCCTTGTTGTTACACTGACGTTTGGTAGGATACCCTCCAGTAAAACGTTTGTTCATAGTCTTACGTTTGGTAGGATGCCCTCCAGTAAAACGTTTGTTCATAGTCTTACGTTTGGTAGGATGCCCTCCAGTAAAACGTTTGTTATTGCTCCGCCGCTTGGTAGGATACACTCCACTAAAACGTTTGTTGTCATTATATCATTTGCTAGGATACACACCAGTAACACTTTTGATCTTATTCTGTCCACTGGTTGGATACTAAAGTAAAACTCTCTGGTACAGGTGACCGGTGACGGCTACGCCTTACGTTTAACCATCTCCACTTCTAACTTTGGCATGACATTGCAGGATCAATTTATCTATCTAATGATGGGGAGACGACCCTATGTTGACAGTGTTCCCTTAATCGACTCCTTAACAGACGTGTCATGTTATATTGTTACCATTATGTTTTCACCTTTCCAAGCCCGACAAGGCAAGGACACGAGAGTTGGTTAAATGTCTGGCATACAGGTGAACACATGTCACAGATACATTTGAAATGATTTCATTGATTGCTTTAATGGACTTATCTGAACATTTCAAGTTTGAGTCGATGTTCATGTAGAGGTCATTAACGTACAGTGCTGTACACGACAGACTGATGGCTACTAGTGGTTTCAGGCTGTGTTGACAGTTAAGTAGGGCAGTTTGTGCTCTTAGAGAAGAAAAGCAGAAGACTAATACAAGAATAGATTATTGGATAGTATACCCTGTATAGGAACGGATGAATAATTCTGTGAAAGTTAATTAAAACGGCACTCCAGCGAACATAAATACAATCATTGTCTCACACGCTGTATACTCGCCGGCATGCTAGTCAGTGACCAGAGCGATATATAAGCACGCGATTATATCGATTATAATTCCAGTTCTAAGTTCTGAACGTCGACGAATCTTGTCTCACAGGAACCTTCACACTACTCACTCCCTCTATATCTCTATCTCTCTCTCTCTCCGTACACGCAATGCAGTGCCAAAAAAGAGTCCCGTGAGGTGTTAATGAACAAGCGTAAGCAGTAAGCAGAAACTTATAGCACACGTATGTGTAATCTGCTGAAGACTTGGAGAACAATAATTAACAGTAGATAATCTATTAGACTATCATTTACTTAATTATTACGAATTTTATAATTTTAAAAAAAACCATAAAAAATAACAAAAAAGAAAAAAATTAAGTGCCCATTCAAGTGATGCTGGAGATCATGTTTCTTTATAAAACAATATCTCTTGTTCAGTAGTGATATGTTTTTATGCCATGATGGTATCCCATCCGGTATTTTGTCTTGGCGGTCTCTTCTTCCTTTGATCTTACCGGTGATTAATAAATGTTCAAAGTTTTCTCTGCTTATCAGGGGTTATATGAATAGTAAATGTCAGACTATGTTTTGCTATATTTCGTCTCTTCATTTCGACATGTGTTATGACAAAGACACTGGATTTCTTAAATGTCTTTATATTTTCTTTATTAATTTCTTAAAACCATATCTCAGTAACATTGAGTTCTCTGTGTGTTTAAGTCCAAGTTTAACACCTTTATATCAGTTTCTTCTACTTGTTCGACTGAAAATATGTGAAGCAAGAACTAATTATTAGTGACACTCCTCGTATTCTTTATAAACATGTCATTTTTACTGTTACTATTTTTCTTTTGTCTTGTGGTGTCATTGTCCAGGTTTGGCACTGGTAGTACAGTGATGGAATAATAATAGTCCTTTATAATGCAACTAATGTGTCTATGTTTACATTTGTGTTCCTAAAAATACGTGTCATCTGTCCTAGGATCTGGTATGTTTTGTTGCATCTATTTTGTATCTCTTTACTTGTTTTCCCTTCACTCGATATAATGCTTCATAAGTAAGTGAACTCATTTACCTGTTTAAGGTGTTTATTATCAGCGGAGAGTGATTTCTTTCTTTCTTTGATATTGCCAATATTTTGGTCTTTTTAATATTAATCTTCATTTTGAATTTTTGACACGTTGTGTCTGTTCATGTGTTTTTGCAATTTGTCTTCTGATATCGCTATTAGTACTTGATCTAGTACTTGGAAAGAGTCTACTGTCTTTCCCCAGGTGAATTATTGTTGATCGCATTCACACTTGCCATTAGCGTAGGGGGGGGGGAGCTTAAGCTGTCGTTCCAAGGCCACATGTGTCGCCGAGGTTGCATTTAGTCCATGTTTGTTCAAGGCTACCTTGATGTTTTCTATCCATCGTTTTCTTGGTCTACCTTTGGCTTTACGCCCAGATATTCTTGTATTATATGCTCCTATTGGTATGTGGTTTGGCTTCATTCTCATAAGGTGACCGAACCATTTTACTTGCTGTCTCTCAATATGTTCGATACATGATATTATACCACCTCTTTTCAATTTTCTTCATTTCTTATTTTATCTAGTTTGGTAACCATTGCAGCTTTTCTCAAAGAGTAGTTCGTTCAATTTGTCGTTCATGTTATCTTCTTCGTTAGTACTTGCTAGTTTACGAATGTGGTCGATATATGGTATATAAAGTAGAGGGGATAGGACACACACCTAGCGAACGCCTGATTGGATTTGGAACTTATAGACACTCCTGTATTTGTTCTTACTTCACATTGGATATTAGTATAAATGCTCTTGCATATATTGATTAGATCTTCTGGTACTCCGTATAGTGATAATGTTTTCCAAAGTCATTGTCTATCTATTCTGTCGAAGGCTTTTTCTTGGTCGCCGAATGTGATGTATAATTCTTTGTTATTTTCTGCCGCTTTTACTGCTAGCTCTCTATGTGTGTAGATAGCGTCCGTACAGCTTTTTTTCTTACGAAAGCATATTTCGGTGTTTTTAAGTTGTGGTTCAATGTATGATCATAATAGCTGTTCTAATAATGTGTTTAAAATTTCATTGTGTGGCTTAGTTAAGATATCCCTCTGTATTTTGTGCAATCTCTCTTACTGCCTGTTTTCTTCGACTAGGAAATGATTGTCGCTTTTCACCAGTCTTCTGATATTCCTTGTTTCTTCCATATTACAATGAAAAGTCTGTGTTGCCATTTTTCTCTCTCTCTCTGCTGCTGCTTTGATAAGTTCTGCTTGTATGTTATCAGAGCCTGCTTCTTTGTTTATTGGAGTTTTGTTTATAGCATTTTCTATTTCCGATAGTAGTATATTTGTTTCTAGGTTTGCTGTTGTAGTGTTTATTGTTGTGTCTACTTCTCCTTCCTTTAGGTTAAGTAGTTCTTTGAAATATTGTTGCCATCTTTCTATTATTTGTTTCGGTTCTTTTAGCGCATTACCTTTTTCTTCATGTATTATTTCTGTTGGTTCATATATATATATATATATATTCTTTGTTTCTCATGTTCTTAATTTGAGATATAAACAAAAGCCAAAATGATTTTAAAATTCAAAAAATATTACTAGACATATCAAGAAGCACACCTGAAATAGTATAAAAGTATTTATATATGGGTCTATGGGGAAAGATGTTACAGCGGGGGGGGGGAGGAGAAGATGATTGTGATACTACAGTGGAAAATAAATAAAGGTTACAAGTCATCACATCAATATTTACGGCCGAACTGATAACAAACGTTGATATGAAATTGAAACTCTAGCCACCTAAAAAGGTCAAAATCGTGATTCACTTTCATAAATTCAATTTTCCAGAATACAAATGATAACATAATATTAATCCATAATAGAAAAAATGTTACATTTAATCAGGTGATCTCCAACAAGCAAATATAATGTAGACACACGCAGTGTCCGCACATGTCGTTGAGGAAGATAAGAAGGAAGGAACATTTTGTGATCAACGTCGGAATGGTCAGTTTAAAAAAATGTAACTAAATAAGACAATAGTGCACAATTATTGGACTGACAGATTGAGTATCAAGACAAAGGGAATACATGGGAATAATATACTTAAAAAACATCAAGGACATATCAAATAAAGTTCCTGCACATACACAAACACGAAGTTTCAGGAAGTAGGCTGTGGTATAAATATTGCTATTTCAATGTTTATCCGTATAAGAAGATTGTAATGAAGAAAACACAACTGAACACTTCTTACTTCACTGACAACAATTCTCACAGAATTAAACTTGATCTATGTGTGTGTCATGTAACCTATTCTCTTTAGAGCGTTGTCTTCCCAATGAACTCTCTGAACCATTCTCTGACTTGGGCCATGCAGCTTGCAATTTCCAACGACGTATTCAGGTTATCTTTAACGTCGTCAGTTAGTTTTTTTTAGTCTGCCTTTTCTCCTCCATCCAGGGACTCTGCCCTGAAATATTTGTCTTTCTAAACAGGTGTGTCTCTTTGTAGGTCCAAACAGATGTGGTTTTCGTTTTGCTATTGTGATTAGTAACCAACACTATGGCATCTTCAACGTGTTTAAAATATCTGAGTTTGTAATTTTTTCCTTCCATGATATTCTAAGTATCTTTCTGTATCATTTCATCTCAAAGGCGTTAAACACCTTAACCGCAGTTTTACATGAAGTGCTCGTTTCGTAGTCGTGTGTTGCAACCGGAAAAATACAAATGCTAGCATTAGCAGTTTCGTTTCTATTTTGTTTTTCCATATGTTTTTGAATCGTATTATTTTACAATATGTCATTGCCAATTTCTTTTTTATCTTATCATATCTTTCTTCTTTCCGTTCGCTTTATACGAATTTATGCCTATTCAACATCAGAGGTAGTGGAGTTCCCTGGAGATGACTTTGTATGCTTCATATATGTTTATTTTCGTTGACTGTTTATTTCTGTAGTCCATCGTATGCTTTCCAGTGAATTCTTTCACCTGTTTAAGTTGTTGGTCATCAATTAGAATAATGCTGTTTCTTTTGTCTTTGCGACTGACATTAGTTCAGTTTTCTCTGTGTTTATCTTCCTGTTAATGTCCCTACATGTTATGTGAAGTATATTTCTAATTTGCTGTAGTTGTTCTTTTGTTGCTGTTATCATTTTTTGTCATCTGCAAAAAAGATGTTCGCTCAGGAGATTGTTTAGGCGTCTTCTTCATAAGTGTTGGCAATTTTACATATGTAATCGATATATGTGATGAATAACAAGAGAGATAGAACACAACCTTATCGCACGCCAATGTGTATGTGGAATTTATCTGAAAACCCAACACTCGTTCTAAGTGTACACTGACTACCTGTGTAACTACTTCTACACAAATTGATTAGTTGTTGTGGAACACCATATTTTAATAGTATTTTCCAAAGTTTTTGTCTGTATACTCTGTCGAAAGCTTTTTCTTGATTGAGAAGAACATTGCACAATTCTTTGCTGTTTTCATGTGTTTTTTCTGGCAATTGTCTAAGTGTAAAAATGACATCTGTGTAGCTCTTGTTCTTACGAAATCTCATATGACTTAAGCTATGGTTCGATGAATGCTCGTAATCTTCTTTCTAGAATTCTGTTGACAATTTTTCCAGTATGACTTAGAAGAATATACCTCTGTTTTTTGTACAATCTCTTTTGCTGCCATTTTTCTTCCATATAGGTATTATTACAGCGTTTTACAATCTTCTGGTGCTCCTTACACAACACTAATAATAAACTTCGAACATATGTTTCACAAGAAAGTCTGGTTCACAAATTAAGAGATAGAATTAGAAACGATAACATCAGACACAATCAATCAAAACAATACTAGTAATGGAACACATAAAAAGACAACGATCAAGTGGTTTTCACACACTTCCAGAATACCAACGGACAGCATACCACTGATGGCTATGACACATAGACATCACTGCTATAAAGCCAGAGGCAGACCATATAAACGATGGACCACAGAAATCAAAGAAGCCACAGGAACAAACTTACAAACAGCACACAAGAAAGCTATCTCCAGAGAACTCTTCTATCCCCGATGTCGCAAAGCAAACAAGAGCCACAGCGTATAGATAGACAGAGACTATATCATTGTCTAGCTTCTTTAATTCCCAAATATTAGCGTGATAGACATGCATGATAGATTTGAATTTATTTTCATTCATAACGTTCATATTCTACACACACGTTTAGATAGTCTATAAAAATTGGTAGCCACATTTTATATTGGTGTATTTATTTCTTCATAGCCAATCGTTGTTGCTTGCTACAAATATATTGTTTTGTATTGTATATAATTAATTCATAACAAATGAAGGAGAATTAGTTATACATAACACAAGACAAATATATTCGCCCAGCAGCAACAAATATCACTTGCAGGTGATCAGGAACCACATTTGGTAGTGGTAAAACGGTGCAAACTTGTTTGGCTTACGAGACATGACTGACTTTTTAAAATGATTTTGCAAGGAACAGTCGAAGGTGTAAGGAGAAGGGATGGGAAAAAAGAAAAGTCGGATTGATAACATCAGGGAATGGTCTGGGGTTATATTTCTAATATGCTTCAAATGGCTTAGGATAGTGGTGTTCGGAGAACTTTGTGATGATGTCTCCAGTATAGCACCCCTACGACGCTGACTGGTTATATGTATTATTATTTATAATATTGATGTCTTCATTTATAAAAAAGTGTGGATGTAATTCTGGAGCTTTCTTAGCAAAAATTGTCAACTTGTTATAAAATAGTTAAATGTTAGCGTAATGTTTGTTATTACTGAAGATCCCAGATACACAGCCACAGTTTTCGTATTGTCTGTTGCCATAGAGAACAATTCGAATTTCATAGTGAAAACAGACTATACCATATTCCCAACACTGGATTAGCAATCCTTGAAGCATGAACTGAGAATCTATTATGATAAATGCCTCAGTAATCTGTGTCTGTGAGAAGCATTTAAAGATCAGCTGTGATTGTTACAGTTTACAGACTAGTACTCGAAGTAATCTTTCCCCGTTAGTTACGTTTCATTCAGCTACAGGCGTAGTTAACACTGACTAAAGTTATCTAGAAGCGATTTTCGGATTTCATCGTAGACATCAAACAGAAAACGCAAGGTAAGAACAACGAACTATTGATGCAAATATGAACTTTGCATTTACATGAATAATTCATTGTCCTGCAAGTATTAACCATGTTATGTAATCGTGGGCATGTTATTCTTCACTCGTAGTATTTTATGTTGCGTGTTCTTAATTAAGGATTTGTGAATGAAACGTCGATTTGTGTGTGCTTTCCTACGTGTTTACATTATTTAGCAAAACTTTATTTTCAACTATATTTTAATGTTCTGTTCGCTTTATAAAATCCCATTGGTCGATTAATTGTGCTATTTGTGATTCTATATAACACAATTATATTATCTCGTAATTATTATGTTTTCATCTTTTGATAATACGAAAACGAAGAGCAACTACAAAACCACGTTAGCTCACTGAGGTGCAAAGGGAACGCATTGCTCTAGGCGGACCCAGGGTTAGCAGATAACCAAGATCCCAAATGTACCTCCTCGCGGTGCACACTGGAAACAGAAATACAGCAACTCGAGCTGATTCTGGCCAAATCATTTGGGGATCGTGTACGAGAATGTGGAGGTAGCAGATGGAAAGAGATTTGACTGCATAAGAGACAGACAATATCTCCGACACCACCAGCATCACGACATATAGCGACACTGTCGACATACAGTGAAGCTAGTCAGTCCAGTCCGAACATTGGAGGGGCGACCACTGTAAAATGCGCGTAAAGGTAGATGCAAGGCGAGAGACAAATATATTTCATACTGAGTACAATGAAACAATGACAGGGAAGAACAGCGCTAGAGGGCAGCGCGAACTGCAAATAGAAAGTGAAAAGTTCTTAGGAAAGGGGAACTACAAGCTCCGTCAGCTCGAGATGAGCTTCTAGTTACCTGTGCTCCTTACAGACAGAGACCCAGACCCAATCATTGGTGTTCGGGAAAGTAATAAGTCCTAACCCAACTCTAATGTCGAGCCTTCCTAATCCGGAAATATGCTCACGAAGAGAAAGGATCCCGTACCCGATGGGCTTACGCAAGAAAGAGACAACGATTTTAGCCCTGGGCCAACTCTAATGTTAGGTTTTCCTATACCAGAAATACACTTGCAGAAAGAAAGGGTTCAGTACCTGATGGGCTCAGGCGCTAGTGGGACAAGGTCGCTCAGCTCGAGAACGCCTTGCTCTCAAACGCGTGGTGTGATACTCGAACTTGGACAAGGGGTACACGATGTCGGTGAATGACACCTCGGCTAAGAGGGCGAAAGAGCCAGGTCCAACTCTTCTGATGATTTCTTCCCCTTAAGGAACCAGGCTCACGGATGAGAAACGGTTCAGAACCCGATGGGCACAGGCACAGTACGTCCAATTACACGAGGCAAGTTCATAGACAGTGGGACACCTCGTTCAAGACAGACAAGAGCATAAATCGTCTGGGCGAAGAGTCACCACACACACGCATGCCTGGAGACAGATATTGAGGCTGTCACAGGCTGGTGTAGCCTACCCGAATTGTCAAGACATGCCGAAATCGGAGATGCTAGGCCTACAAGGCGCATAACGGTGGCATAACGTAATCACGCTCCCGGCGGAAATCGCACGGATATCCGTTCTGGTTACAATGGAGCGAACGCAAAACAAACAAACAAACGTTATGCTCACTATCTGCAATATGTGTAAAATACAACATGAAGATCAATACACAAAAGACGGAAACTATGAAAATATGCAGAACACCAAGTCCACTAAACATACAGATAGACAATATAGGAGTAAAACAAGTAACAGAGTTCAAATATCTCGGTAGTATTTTTACAGAAAATGAAAGCCTTGATAAAGAAATAGAGATAAGATGTCAAAAGGCTTATGCAGTAACATACCAACTGTCACCACTACTTCTTCACCCCAAGATCGAGATGGAAGTTAAGAGACAAATGATCTGAAGTATACTTCTACCAACACTGTGTTACTAGTGCCAAACCTGGTCTCTCTCATCTTCACATTACAGAAAGATAGTGACATGCGAGATGAAATGCTTGAGGATAGCTGCAGGGTTTGATAAATTGCGAAATGAATATATCAGGGAATAAATAGGTATAATATCTTGTACAGATTACATAGAGAGAGAAAAGATCAAGTGGTTTGGCCACATTATGAGAATGCATCACGAAAAGTTGCCCGTACAAGCATATAACCAAATGAGATCAGGGTACAAGGCCAGAGGAAGTCCCACGGAAAAGATGGATAGAAAACGTCAGAGACATTTTGTACAGACACGGTCATAGCACAGCCGAGGCCACACATCTGGCGATAGAGCGCAAGCTCGAGCTCCAATCACCCCTACGCTTAACGGCAAGAGTGGATCACAAACCATCTGGGGATAGACAATAGACATCTATTGATACTTAGTTTTACACAACCTAACCAGAAAATGAGTATTATATGTACACAATCGTCGGAAGAAAAAACAACTCCATTTAGGTATCTGCAACGTTATCAGCTTTAGGTTGATTTATTTGAATGTCTGATTTCCAGTGTTTACAATATATTGCCCTGCTGCCATAAAAGTTTATTTTAGTGAAAGTGTGCCATATTGTCCCGCTGCCAACGCAATTTGTTTTTTTGTGAAAGTGTGCTATATTCCCCCGCTGTCAACGTAAAAGTGAGAAAGTGTGATATAATGCTTGGCTGCGAGAATAAGTTTATTTGTGTAAAAATATGCCATATTCTTACACATTTCTATCCACACCGTCCACTTTAAGGTCACAACTATAGTTAATATACGTATTTGTCTCTGAGCCTGTAGCACCACTACTTTGCCTTTGACTATTTCTGCCCTCAAGCTATGCCCTTGCTCAGTGAATGTGACTAGTCTATGGAAGAGAACATGCATGCTTTGGTTTAGAGAATGTGAACGAACATAGAAACAAAAATACATTTTCCAAAAACACGCTTTTCATTTTCAGAATGAGATTATAAATTGTGCAGAGCAACTCACAGGCATTCATGTTTATTTAGTTTGATGAGCTCAGATTTACATAACGATACTGCATGGTTAGCGCCGGTAATCGATATGACACGAACACAGATGATGGAACAGGAAATAAAAAATGCAGTTAGAGGTACATTTTTTTTCTCGTTGTAATTCATGGAAAGCTTTGCTTGTATCGCTGTTTTTTTCCCCATCACTTATTGGCGTCGAGCATGTAAATATGTCTGTCTGTCTGTTTTGCGTCCGACTGTATGTCTGTCTACTCTCCTGTGTATGTATATCTTTTTGCTTGCCTGTCTGTCAATTCACCTATTCGCCTATACATGCATCCATCCAGCCATCTGTCTGCTTACCTGTCTGTCTGCTTACCTGTCTGTCTGTATGGTTGTAAGTCTGTGTATCTATGTATGTATTTCGAGCAAGTGACAATCGGGGTTTGTACGTCTAGTTCAGGGTACACACTATGGGGTTACTGTCTTCTTCCAGGCATGTCGTGGGAGCTGTCTAAGGAAAGTTGAGAGATAGACTGACAGCTATCAACTGTCACCTGTGAAAGAAATACCCAGAATTGTCGTATCTCTATTTCGTTCTATTTCGTCTGTCAAATGATATCATGGATGACGAAGAAATGAAGCTGGACATTGCATTTTGTCTTTCTGTAACAGACTCTTAAATGGGAAGCAAGGCTGGAAGTGACTGCGAACTGGTTCAAGAGATCTCACCGAATAATGGTGATAAGTACCAGAAATTTGTACTGCACTCTAAACAGGGCGTGATGATCCTAGGATACTGAACTCATGGCAGGTAGGGATATCCTAGGATACTGAACTAATGGCAGGATGGGATATCCTAGGATACTTAACTCATGGCAAGGCGTGATAATCTGGGATACTGCTCATGACCAGGGGTGATAATCCTGGGATACTGAACTCATGGCATGGCGTGAAGTTTCTGGGAAACTGCACTTATGAAAAGTCTACATTTGGGGACTTAACATGCACCCATAACCCCCCCCCCCCACCTCCCAACACAGCCATGCATTTGAGACAATCTTATACCAATCCAGATACATCCTCAGTTACTCAAGTCGGGGGGGGGGCTGTAATTGTGTCAGAACAGCTATTAAATGTCAAGAGCTGTATGTTCACACTGCTTGTCATCATCATCATCTGTCTGTCTATCTCTCTGTCTGTCAAATTGTCTGTCTGTCAAATTGTCTGTCTGTCAGTCAAATTGTCTGTCTGTCAAATTGTCTGTCTGTCTGTCTGTCAAATTGTCTGTCTGTCTGTTCGTCCACGCAAAACCCATTCAACTACCCAACGTATCTAGATAAAGAACAGACAGACATCGAGATAGGCAGACAGTCAGGTAATAAAATGTCTGTCCGCCTGTTTAACATAAATACATTCAACGAAATTCCTTCTACCTACCTGATTACTTACTTATTTACCTACCTACCTGATTACCTACTTATTTACCTACCTACCTGATTACCTACTTATTTACCTACCTACCTGATTACCTACTTATTTACCTACCTATCTGATTACCTACTTATTTACCTACCTCCCTGATTACCTACTTATTTACCTACCTACCTGATTACCTACTTATTTACCTACCTACCTGCCTCACAGACCGAACAAATGTTTTTAAATAATGAATATTTGTTTTAATATTTACATTGAGTAAAATAATATACAATATTATTATATCCAAAATAGCCTCCTGGGAATGAAAGAACGCTCGTAGAAACCTTCCCATTGTACAAAGAAAGTAAAAGCTAATCGCTCGCAATTCCTGGGGTTCGAGAAGAAGAAGAATCTAAAATAGCAATATCAATATCATTCTATCCAAAATAGCAATCTACAATATCATTCTATTCAAAATAGCAAACTACAATATCATGCAATCTAAAATAGTAATGTTTTCCCAACTGCCTCTGATGTTCGGATAATAAATTATTTTGTGTCGTATTGTGCCCGTTTCTTGATGCCACCAGTCCACATATAGTTTCTATCTTTCTTATACCCGTCCTTCTTCAAATGTATCTCACGGTATGGTTTTCATGTGTACCCGCGATCCAGTGGCCAAAATAGCGAATGTTATAATTTCATTTCATACTGTAATTATGTTCTCATTTCACATATCATTTATGTTGTCATTTAATTTTCATTTCACGGACTACTTCTGTTTTCATTTCATATAATACCTATGTTTTCATTTCACACTACTTCTGATTTGATTTCACAAAATATTTGTGTTTTCATTTCACTTAATACTTCTTATTTCATTTATCATAATACGTTTGTTTGGATTTCACAAAATACATTTTATTTTATTTTTTATAGTATATCTGGCTTAATTTCATACATTAATTATATTTTCATTATAATTAATTCAAGGCTTGTCTTGTTGATTTCTCATTTCATTAGGTGGTCTTACTTTATCTGCGCTTTCACGTCATCTAGAGAAGTTTAAAGATTATCTTGTCAACAAGCAGAGCATATATGGGAATGCCTCCCAGTGCTGTGACGCTTGTTCCTAATCAAGAATCAAGAATTGTCTGTAATTCATTATTCACGACAATAATTATTTCATTTGAGATGAGACAGATGGTCAGCTAATTGTTATTGCAGTGAAGTGGAAAACGTCAGCAGATTATAGTTTAATATTAATGAAAATTAAGTAGAAAACGTCAGTAGATTATCGTTTATATTAAAGTTAGCTGCAGGATAAATTCCTTAGAGGTTTCAAAAAGATAGACTTTAATACATTTCAATTAATGAAGGTATTCGGGCAGACGGCTGGCAGTTCGCACACAGCTCAGGCTATTTATGGCTGAGACCCTCACCATCGTACGCTCTCCCTTTTCTATATTGGACGGCAAATCTTCATCGTGTTGCGTTCTTACCAAACGCTGGCGTGCACCATTACACTTTTAAAATATTTCCTCCATCTTTTGTTATGTTTTCCCAGATGATACACGTTCATTTTCATGTTGGTTCGTGAGTTCTAAAGTGCATCATTGTCTATGAAAGCTGCGTGAACAAATGTGATCCGTGTACCCGGTGACTGTAATTACATAATGGAGTGTGCAAATACAAAGTAGTTGGAATATGTCCTCACGGTAACGTAAACATCAATGCTACTTGCATTAAGTATTCTAGCGATGCTAAGACTAGAGTGATGTTAGTTGCTTAATATGCGTGTGGGAAGTATGATTCAATGTTAACTATTATATCAATCTGCTGGACTTTCTTATAGTGATTTAACACAAGAGTTGGATGCCACTGCTTACAGAGTGACAAACCACAGGGTGCATTCATTGACTGGACAACGACCATTGATAAGTAAGGTAAGTTTGTCGATGCTACAATTGCTATCAAACATAATCAATGCTACAATTTATATCACACATACCCAATGATACACGTGCTATCAAACAAGACCATTGCTACAAGTGCTCTCACCCAATGATACAAGTGCTCTTAAACATAGCCAATGCTACTAATACTATCCAACATAACCAGTGATACAATTGCTATCAAACATACCAAATGTTGCAAAAGTTTTCATACAAAACCAATGCTACAAAAGCTGTAAACATAACCTATGCCACAAAAACGCTCAAACATAACCATTGCTACAAGAGCTATCAAGAATAACCATTGTTACAAGAGCTATCAAACATAACTATTGATACAGGTGCTATCAAGCATAAATAATGATAGTTATTAAACATAACCATTTCTATAAGAGATATACAATATAACCAATGGGTCAATAGCGCTCAAACATAACCATTGCTTCAAGTGCAATCAAACATAGCCAGCCCAATAAGTGCTATCAAACATAACCACTACTACAGGAGCTATCATACACAAGTATTGCTATAAGAACTATTAAACATAACCATTGCTACAAGAGCAATAGAACATAACCAACCAATGCTACAAGAGGTATCAAACAACTGCTGCTACAACTGCTATCAAACATAACCAATACTACAGGAGCTCTCAAACATAACGAATGCTACAAAAGCTGCTCTAAAATATAACCAATGCCACAAGAGCTCTCATACATATTCATTGCTAAAATAGCTCTCAAATATAATCAATGCCACAGGGGTTGTTCTCAAACATAACCATTGCTACACATTCTATAACACATAACCGTTGCCAAAAGAACACTAAAACATAACCAATGCCACAAGAGCTATCAAGCATAACCAATGCTACAATATATATTAAATATAACCAATGCTATTAGTGCTCTCAAACATAACCAATTCTACAAGTGCTCTCCACTGCGAATACTACAAGTACCCTCAAACATAACAAATACTACAAGTGCTCTCAAACATAACCAATACTACAAGTGCTCTCAGACATAACCAATACTACAAGTGTTCTTAAACATAACCAATACTACAAGTGCTCTCATACATAACCAATACTACAAGTGCTCTCAGACATAACCAATACTACAAGTGCTCTCATACATAACAAATACTACAAGTGCTCTCAAACATAACCAATACTACAAGTGCTCTCAAACATAACCAATACTACAAGTGCTCTCAAACATAACCAATACTACAAGTGCTCTCAGACATAAACAATACTACAAGTGCTCTCATACATAACCAATACTACAAGTGCTCTCAGACATAACCAATACTACAAGTGTTCTCAAACATAACCAATGCTACAAGTGCTCTCAGACATAACCAATACTACAAGTGCTCTCAGACATAAACAATACTACAAGTGCTCTCATACATAGCCAATACTACAAGTGCTCTCATACATAACCAATGCTACAAGTGTTCTCAGACATAACCAATGCTACAAGTGTTCTCAGATATAACCAATGCTACACAATTGGGTATAATTCAATTTCTGCCTGTCAATGAGAACTATACGGCTGATTGTGTGTGTTAAATGTTGATAACGTGAGATATTGACGATTCTATCGGTTTACATTTGTATTGGTGATGATATACGGTTAGTTTACGTTTACTCAAACATAATCTATATTGTACTGACCCATTCTGCATAAATATGTCATGAGAGTTGGTGATATTGACTGAGTTCCGTATTTAATTCAGAAGATTTTTCATGTACCTCTTGTTTGCTATAACTCATGTGAGAATTGTCTGTCTGTGACAAGCTCATGTTTACATGTAGAGATTATTGCCTGGTTGTGACAAGCTCATATATGCATGCAGAAATTATTGTCTGGTTGTGACAAGCTCAAATTTACATGCATAGATTATTGTCTGTCTGTGACAAGCTCATGTTTACATGTAGAGATTATTGTCTGTCTGTGACAAGCTCATGTTTGCATGCAGAGATTATTGCCTGGTTGTGACAAACTCATGTTTGCATGCAGAGATTATTGCCTGGTTGTGACAAGCTCATATATGCATGCAGAAATTATTGTCTGGTTGTGACAAGCTCAAATTTACATGCATAGATTATTGTCTGTCTGTGACAAGCTCATGTTTACATGTAGAGATTATTGCCTGGTTGTGACAAGCTCATGTTTGCATGCAGAGATTATTGTCTGTCTGTGACAAGCTCATGTTTGCATGCAGAGATTATTGCCTGGTTGTGACAAACTCATGTATGCATGCAGAGATTATTGCCTAGTTGTGACAAGCTCATATTTACATGCATAGATTATTGTCTGTCTGTGACAAGCTCATGTTTGCATGTAGAGATTATTGTCTGTCTGTGACAAGCTCATGTTTACATGTAGAGATTATTGTCTGGTTGTGACAAACTCATGTATGCATGCAGAGATTATTGCCTAGTTGTGACAAGCTCATATTTACATGCATAGATTATTGTCTGTCTGTGACAAGCTCATGTTTATATGCAGAGATTATTGTCTGGCTGTGACAAGTTCATGTTTATATGTAGAGATTATTGTCTGGCTGTGACAAGTTCATGTTTACATGTAGAGATTATTGGCTGGCTGTGACAAGTTCATGTTTAGATGCAAAGATGATTGCCTGATTGTGACAAACGTATCTGTTAAATTACATTTAAATAACATTCTCTCTCTATGAAAAACACATCACAGGCATATACATATAATATATACATATATTCACACAACGTACACATGCATTAACATAACCCAGACACATATATTCATACACCATACACATATTCACACGACATATACATATACTCACATACATATATTCATACAACATACACATATTTTCACATAACATACGCATATATTCACACAACGTAACGCATATATTTCTACAACATTCAATATGCAGATTATGTTGTTGACTGAGGAATTGTTAAAAGTTGACTGCAACAATAATGTCATTGATAAAAGTTGACTACAACACTAATGTCATTGATAAAAGTTGACTGCAACAATAATGTCATTGATAAAAGTTGACTGCAACAATAATGTCATTGATAAAAGTTGACTGCAACAATAATGTCATTGAGAAAAGTTGACTGCAATAATAATGTTTGTACGTCACCAACTGCATTGTTTATACTATATATATATACATTATTAAATAATGGATGGAAGATTATATGGTAAGAGAAGAATGGGCAGACAAGAAGACGATGGACTGAAGACATTAAAGATAACAGAAATACATCGCTAGAAAATGCAGGCCACATCGCTCAAGACAGAGAGGGATTTAAAGAGTTCATCGGGAAGACAACGTTCTGGAAGAAATTCGTCACATGACACAGATATTCATTGTAAAAACAAAACACTTCAAGGTAGTATAAATAGCATTCTGAAAAAAAGTTAGCAGAAAAATGCCGCTTTGTCTTTATGTTCTTAGTTCTCTGTCTCTCTGTTCTTAGTTCTTTGTATCTCTGTTCTTAATTCTCTGTCTCTCTGTTCTTATTTCTTTGTCTCTCTGTTCTTAGTTCTCTGTCTCTCTGTTCTTAGTTCTTTGTATCTCTGTTCTTAGTTTTTTTGTCTCTGTTCTTAATTCTTTGTCTTTCTGTTCTTAGTTCTTTGTATCTCTGTTCTTAGTTATTTTGTCTCGCTGGTCTTAGTTATTTGTCTCTTTGTTCTTAGTTCTTTGTCTTTTTGTTCTTAGTTCTTTGTCTTTCTGTCCTTAGTTCTTTGTCTCTCTGTTCTTAGTTCTTTGTATTTCTGTTCATAGTTCTTTGTCTCTCTGTTCTTGGTTCTTTGTATCCATTTTCTTAGTTCTATGTCTCTCTGGTCTTAGTTCTTTGTATCTCTGTTCTTAGTTCGCTGTCTCTCTGTTCTTAATTGTTTTTCTCCTTGTTCTTAGTTCTTTGTCTTTCTGTTCTTAGTTCTTTGTATCTCTGTTCTTAGTTCTTTTGTCTCGCTGGTCTTAATTCTTTGTTTTTCTGTTCTTAGTTCTGTGTCTCTCTGTCCTTAGTTTTTTGTCTTTCTGTTCTTAGTTCTTTGTCTTTCTGTTCTTAGTTCTTTGTCTCTCTGTCCTTAGTTCTCTGTCTTTCTGTTCTTAGTTCTTTGTCTCTCTGTTCTTAGTTCTTTGTCTTTCTGTTCTTAGTTAGTTGTCTACGTTTGGATAATCGTAATCATGTCGAAGATTTAATATTATAAATCCATACTTTCCTGTGACTTTATTTTCTTCTTGCACCATCAAGAGCTCTGTCTCTATATGGTATTTGTAGAAAGAAATTATACATCACCACATGACCAAACAACACACGTTTCTCCTCTGCCATGAGATATTCTTGTTTGTCTGCAAGAACATTGTTTATGTTTCTCACAAATATATTGGTTTAACTTTCTGTATAACGCATGTATAATATTCGAATGTAGCATCTGTTTTAAAAAGGCTACATACTTCTCTCCATTCCCGCTGTAATTGTCAAATTCTCACATCCATGCAAACGAAGATATTTATATAGGTTGGTATTACTGCTGTACAGAACGCCTTGCTCTCAATCACGTGGTGTGAGACTCGAACTTGGGCGAGGGGTTCATGATGTCGGTGAATGACACCTCGGCTAAGAGGGCGAAAGAGTCCGGGTCCAACTCTTCTGTGAGTTCTTTCTCGTAAGGAACCAGGCTCACGGATGAGAAACGGTTTAGTACCCAATGGGCACAGGCACAGTACGTCCAATTACACGAGGCAAGTTCATAGACAGTGGAACACCTCGTGCGAGACAGAAGTGAACAAAAAATCGTCTGGGCGAAGAGTCACCACACACACTCGTGCCTGGCGACAGATAGGGAGGCTGTCACAGGCTAGGGTAGCCCACCCGAATTGTCAAGGCATGCCGAAATCGGATGTGCTAGGCCTACACGGTGCATAACTGTAGCACAACATAAATACGCTCCCGGCGGAAATCACACGGATATCCGTGCTGATTACAATGGAGCGAACGCAAAACAAACAAACTGCTGTACTAAATCTGCTGTTCCATTTCGTATGCCTATTAAATCTGGACATTGCAGCCCAAACTTATTCAAGTCTTGATTTATTTGGTAGTTCCTCCATCACTGATGAGACCTATGTATTTGGTAGTTCCTCCATCACTGATGAGACCTATGTATTTGGTAGTTCCTCCATCACTGATGAGACCTATGTATTTGGTAGTTCCTCCATCACTGATGAGACCTATGTATTTAAATGTATTAACGTCTAATTTCTGTCCACTCATCAGGTGTTTAATGGAGTTGTGTTCATCTCTGTTTTCCATTATCTTGAATTTTTCAATGTTTGTTTCGATAGTAAATATATTATACATTTAAATATACGATTATTTTAAAAACAAATTGTCTCATACAAATGTCATGAACTGTATTGTTTTGTCTGCACACTTGGCGACCGATTATGAATTTCAATATCCTAACTACCGAATCTGATTTTTGATTACCCCATACGAGGATAATGAATCTTCACCGGACTTTTGTTATGGTTCATTAATTCTGAAATTATACATGGTATGAAATATATTAGGAAATGCACCTCAATTGAACAGATCCATTCAGACATCTATCAATCATTCATCATTGTAGGCGTACATGAATATGTTGATATAGGAAAAGCTCTGTATGAATAGAGTTTCATATATCCCATATGTTGATATATGAAAAACGTTGTATGAATAGTTTCCCGATATCCCATATGTTTATATATGAAAAACTTTGTATGAATAGTTTCTCAATGTTCCATATGTTGATATATGAACAATTCTACGTGGATAGAGTTTCCCAATATCCCATATGTTGATATATGAAAAACGTTGCATGAATAGTTTCCCAATATCCCATATGTTGATATATGATAAACGTTGTATGAATTGAAAGAGTTTCCAAATATCCCATAAGATAATATATGAAAAATTCTACGTGAATTGAGTTTTCCGTAATCCCATATGTTGATATATGGAAAATACTACATAAATTGAGAGAATTTTCCAATATCCCATAGGATGATGACAAGTTGCTCAAACATACACATAATTTTCTGTTATGTAACAAAGTTATTAATGTGGAAATTCATAATTGTTTTATGCACCGTTTAGATTCATTGTTCATTGTAATAAAAATAAATCTGGTAGAAGTACATTTGAGCTATCTATATTCGGTTTTGAGATAAAAAGTAAGACACTCACACGTTTGTGCATTTTCATAACAATTAAGCTCTTACTTACACATTTGTACATTTTCATATAACAATTAAGCTCTTACTTACACATTTGTACATTTTCATATAACAATTAAGCTCTTACTTACACATTTGTACATTTTCATAACAATTAAGCTCTTACTTACACATTTGTACATTTTCATTACACGTAAGCTCAAACCCATAAATTTGTACATTTTCGTAACACGTAAACACAAACTCATAAATTTGTGCATTTTTCCGCAGCAAAAATCAAATTTCCAGTCATGTTTTCGGAAAATATCGAGTTTACAAGAAAAAATATATATTGTGTAATACTTTCTTACTCTTCTGCGTTTGGTATGAAACTCTTTCTGCATAGTAGAATGTTCTTGTAGTCTAGAACATAGTAGAATGTTCGTGTAGTCTAGAACATTATTACATTGTGTCATTATTCACTCGTAGAATGGAACAATAATACATTGTCATGAGTTACATTGTCATGACATAACATGCTACGCACACAAACATTGACACATCAAAAACACATACTATTGCATCGTACACAAACAAACATTGACGCATCACAGAGATACATATTATTACATGATACATTCACACATACGTAAAGTTTTATACACCACACACATATTCACGCATGGACACGTATACAGACATACATAATACACGCATATCTATATGGGTTATGTTATGTTATGTTCCTCCAGGGCGATAGGCGGCGCATAGGGCAGAAACCATAGCCTTCCATTTCTGTCTTTGTGTTGCCAGGTCTTTCAATTCTTGCGTTTTGTTTAGGTTCATTGACATGCCTTCTCTATTATTGGTTCTTCGTAGAGTTTCTCTAAGTCTCCCTCTTCTTCTTACTCCAGGTGGCACCCAATATAGTGACTGCTGGGGAATTCTTATGCTGTTCATTCTGAGAACATGGCCGATGTAAGTCCAACGACTTTGTCTAATGAAGGAAGATATATAGGTTTGTTTGCTTTCCTCTCTTATAGTAGTGTTAGATTTAAAGTCACTCCACTTAACGTTCAGAATGGTACGTAGGCATTTGTTTTCAAAGGAGTCGAGTCTTTTATCTGTGGCTTTTGTGGCTTTCCAACTTTTTAAAGTTGTTAAACGAGTTAAACAACTTGAGTTTTGTGTTGTTTCTTAGTGTGTTTGACGTCCAGATGTTGCGTAGTTTATTGAAAGCACCCGCTGCAAGGGCAATACGGTGTAAAATTTCTTTTGATGAGTCTCTATCCAATACTAGATTGGTGCCTAAATATGTAAAATTGTTGACTTTTAATAATGGAACATTTTGAATTTCTATGTTGTCGTTGGATCTCGTAAAATCTAGTATATGAGTTTTTGGGTACATACATATATATGCATCATATACGCATGATCATGTAAATCACTCCTGTGGGTGTACATAATACTCACTCATGTGTGGGTCATATCTCTATCACTTAAAATCTGTGAGTGTACTAACTTGAGGAATCTACGCGTCTAGCCATCTATTAAAGGGTTAACGCTCTGCCCATGCATGCACACTTTAGATGCGGCGGACTGTACAATGCAACAAAATCATATTTGGTGAATGCACAGAAAAGTTTCATTAAACCTCGTAGACTATTGCGAGTATAGTGAGGCAGAAAGGACACCCTGGTAATCTACTGCACTCGACATACAGTGAGCCGACTGGACCTGGACTTGCCACTATGTGTTGAGTGGTTGACGATACTGCGCTACTTTCCTTGACTTCAATATGATTCTCATCGTGCAAGTCATGACATCTTAATCATACCCATACAAGAGACTATGTTATGGTGAATTGTGTGGAAGTCAGCGCTCCAATGTAGGCAGACAAAAAAAACACAAACAAAAACACAATGTTACAACAACTTTGTCATTTCTCAAGGATTGTTGTGTCACTGTATGATTGAACCAGGCTCTACGGAAACCACAAGACAAAAGCAAACTTGTGACAGCTGAAATGGCATGTTTGCGAAAAATCCTAAAGGATATCACTAAGTGTCAGAATGAGGATATTAGACAAAAAAGAGGCACCACCCCAATCTTGGAGCATATTCAGAAACAACATATCAAATGGCTTGCACACATCAGCAGACTACCATTAGACAACATACCACAGCAACTAATGATACACAGATACAATGAAGGCAGACCTAGAGGCCGGGCACGAAAACGATGGACCTCCAAGATAAAAGATGCAACACATTCCACAATATACTCAGCACACACGATGGTAATCTCCAGAAAACTCTTCTACCCCTGACGCTGAAAAGCTACGTAGGGTTTATAAAAAAGATATATAGTTTCTATATTATATTATTCATACACCATGTCGCATCTGGAGCAGTTTTATTTATGTTTATGTGTTATATATGTTTACTTCTTCTTCTTATAGTGTCCATCCCGTGTGTTGTGGGTCATCATGTCTTTCTACAACCGTGAGAACGAACAAACTTAGTGGATTGACCGTTTATCTTGTGCTTTGTGCTCAAGACATCGCGAGTTCGATACCAGGGTGTGACATATTGTTTGTCCTCTTTATTTAACTCTCTTTACTCTAGTGAATGACTAGGCATACCATTTTGCACATCTTTATGTTACATATTTCGTGAAATATGATACAGGCAGTGCACTCCAATAGGTTTGACCTTTAGTGGGTGGGGGTTACGTCGATAATAACGTATATATATATATATATATATATATATATATATATATATATATATATATATATATATATATATATATATATATATATATATATATATAATAGTTTTTGTTTACAAGTAGGCGTAGTGTGGCCATTGTAGTACCAAGACAGTCTGGCTTGTGCTAATGTTGCAATGTTTGTGGTTCTCTGCATAGGTGTTTTGTTTTTGTATGTGTGTCGTTCGACCAGTCTATATTCAAATCACTTTAGAATTTACACGCTGAACAATCAATCAATCAAGTGCAATGCCGACTGGCGTAGGCGATCATGTTTCTCCACGACTCTCTGTCTCTTGTGTTGTCAATAAGCTCGGTTGGTGAGCTTCTACCGTGCCACGATACAAGCCCATCTAGTAACTTTTCTCTTTGTCGACCCGATCTCTTCTCCCGTTGATTTTCCAGTGGTTATTAAGTGTTCAATCTGTGTTCTTCTCAGCAAATGCCCTAGAATCCTTGACTTTCTGTCTCTAATGTTTGATATGATTGATCTTTTTACGCCAGCATCAATGAGAACCTCTGCATTAGTTTTCTTGGCTGTCCATGGTATTTTCATCATTCTTCTCAGAAACCACATTTCTGAAGCCTCCAATTCACTTTGAATTTTCTTGTTTATAGTCTATGCTTCACATCCATAAAAAAGAATTGGTTCGATATAACATCTCAGCACCCGAATTCGGGTCTGCATTGATAGAATTCCATTGCAAAAAAATGGTTCTCATTTTGAGGAATGCTGATTTGACTTGTGCTGTTCGGCTCTTTATCTCACTTGAGCATCTACCTTCTGATGTTAACAGAGTGCCAAGATATTTCACTTTTTCAACTTGTGCTAATTTTGTGTTATTAATTATTATGTTGCATTTTGGTGGTGTATGTCTCTTTGATACAACCATTATTTCTGTTTTCTTCTTGTTTAAACTGAGGCCTTTGTTTTCACTTTCCCTCCCTACTTTATCTACTAGGGCTTGCAGTTCTTGTTCGCTTCCTGCAATCAGTACTGTGTCATCATCATATCTCAAATTATTTATATTGTATCTTCCCACTTCTATTCCTGACATATCTTCTATATTTCGCATAATGTATTCTGTATACAGGGAGAAAAGGTCCGGTGACATTACACAACCTTGCCTGACCCCTATTTCTATCTTTTGAAATCTACCTATAGTGTTGTTAACTCTCATCGCATCTGTTTGTTTCCAATACATATTTCTTACTATTCTTAGATCTTTCCCATCAACGTTAAGACTTTCTAGCAGTTTTATAATCTCTGAATGCTTCACCTTGTCAAATGCTTTACTGTATTCTATGAAGCACATATAAAGGTCTTGCTGTACTGCTATGGCCCTCTCCATTAATGTTCCTACTATATATAGGGGATTTCTTGTGCCTTTTCCTTCTACGAATCCGCATTGTTCATCTGCTATATCTGGTTTTATTTTTCCTCTTATACGCCTCATTATTAAGCGCAGTAGAATCTTGGTCATCTGACTCATAAGACTAATTGTTCTGTGGTCTTCACAATCTACTGCACCAGGTTTCTTTGGTGGGGCTATGAAAATTGATTGTAGCAAATCCGATGGAATATAGCCACTGTTGTAGATGTCATTTAAGATTTTGGTGATAATTTCAAGACCATAATCTCACAGGGCTTCTAATTCTTTTTTCTAATTCTTCACGCTGAACGTTTGACTAAAATCGCATTTTTATTACTGAATCGGTGTGGTAATGTGTTTCCATGTCGACTGAATCGACGTGTTTCCATGTTTACATTTGTGTTTTCTGGATTACGCGAATTTCGATGGTGTGGTTAGCGTATTACTGGTGACAGTGTGATGCCAAATTTAGTTCCAACCTGTAGGATCTGTGTTTTTTGTTCTTAAACGATTATAGGTGGAGTGTATTTCATTCAAGTTGTTCCGACTCGCGAACTCCCTATCTTCGATACAGAAAAAAATGGCGTCTCGACTACTCCAGTTAATGGCTACGTTCACAGCGTAGAATTTCTTCTCAAAGAGACAACCGTAAGTCAACAATAGGGAATGTCCATCCCTAGACAAAAAGTCTGTGACGGCACGCGAGGCGGAGGAATCCAAATGGATCAACGGCTCAAACGGCGAAACAGCAAAGTGTGTGGCGCACAAGAGGCAAGTTCTGGGCATAATAATGAATATTGGCTGGCCACCGTGGAAAAGACTGGGACCTTACCACGTACACCCCAAAGTCAAGCAACGGATGAACGACATCTAAAGTTTAGGAAACAACATATTAGAATAGGAACATGGAATGTCAGAACACTACACCAATCAGGAAAGCTAGAAAATTTAATATTAGAGGCAGAATCATTAGATGTAGGATATTCTAGGAATAGCAGAGACAAGATGGAAAGATGCTGGGTACACAAGAAAAGAAAATTTTAGTTTTATACATTCAGGAGGAGATTACCATGAACGAGGGGTAGGAATACTGATCAGGAAAGAAATAGAAAAATATATCAGCGGGTACTGGACATATAATGACAGAATGATGTTGCTAAAGATCAAAGCAAAACCGTTTGATCTGGCCATTATACAAACTTATGCACCGACTACAGATTACACTGAAGAAGAAATAGAACAGTACTACGAAGATCTACAACAACTACTCAAACCAGTAAAATCAACAGATATTTTAATAGTCATGGGAGACATGAATGCAAAAATAGGAAAAGGAAGACATAAGAACATTGTAGGGCAATTCGGACTAGGGACAAGAAATGACAGAGGAGAAAGACTTATACAGTTCTGTGAGGAGAACAATATGATCATATGTAATACATTCTTTCAACATGAAAATAGAAGATTATATACATAGAAAAGCCCTGGAGACAGAAAGAGGAACCAAATAGATTACATTATGATTAACAATAGATTTAGAAATAGTGTCAAAAACATCAAAACATACCCAGGTGCAGATATCAACTCTGACCATAATCCAGTGATGTGCAAAATAAATGTCAAACTTAAAAAGATAGTAAATAGAGGAATCCAAGAACCACAGATAGACGCATCAGCACTAAAACAACCAGACATACAACAAAAATACCTTGTAGATGTAAGGAATAGATATGAACATCTAATGATAGAATGCATGGAACAATACAGAAGGGAAAATCCAGAAGAGAAAATAGACAATAAATGGGAAAGCCTAAAGAAAAGTATTCAAACATCAAGTAAAAATTTACCAACAAGAAATACCAAGAACAAACAAACATGGATGACAGATGAAATATTAGAGAAAATGACAGAAAGAAAGAAAGCTAAAAATACACCAAAATACTCAAGTATAGACAAGGAGATACGTAACATGTGCAGAACAGCGAAAAAACAATGGCTAGAAACAAAATGCAATGAAATAGAGGAGATGTCCATACAACAGAAGACAAAATTAATGCATAAGGAGATAAGGCTGATCACAAATAAGAAAAATCCTATTAATGGCGGTGGCTGCATAAAAGATAAAAATGGTAAAATAATATTTGATAAAACAGAAGCACTCACAAGATGGGCAGATTATGTAACAGAACTGTTTGACGACCAACGGAACAAAAAACCAACAATACACAACAATGATGGACCAGCAATACTGAAATCAGAAGTAGAACATGCAATAAATTCAATAAAATGTGGAAAAGCTCCAGGCTCTGACAACATAACAGCAGACATAATAAAAACTCTAAATGAATTTGGTGTAGATACTATCACAGAAATTTGCAATGACATATACGAAACAGGACATATACCTAAAGACCTAACATCATCAATATTCATACCACTACCTAAGAAGCCCAGGGCTGTGGACTGTACAGAATATAGAACAATAAGTCTAATGAGCCATCTAACTAAAATACTTCTCAAGATAATACATGAAAGAATTAAGAACAAGATAGACATGGAGGTTGGTGAAGAACAATTCGGTTTTAGGAAAAACAAAGGAACCAGAGAAGCTATAATGAGTATCCGGCTAGTGATAGATAAATATATAGAAGTCCAAAAAAGTATCTATATTTGCTTCATAGACTACAGCAAGGCCTTTGACAGAGTCCAACATGAAAAATTAATCAAATGTCTTCAAGAAATAGGCATAGATGGAAAAGACATCAGGCTGATTAGAAATATATATTGGGAACAAACTGCATCAATAAGGTGTGAAAACAGCTACTCACCGTACATAGAAATAAGAAGAGGGGTAAGACAAGGATGCATTTTATCACCAAGCCTATTTAATATCTACACAGAGAATATCTTTAAAAATATAGAAGAAATACCAGGACTCAAGATCAATGGGAAAATAATAAACAACATTAGATATGCAGATGACACTGTTCTTTTAGCAGAAAGTGAACATGAACTACAAAGACTAATAGATCAAGTCAATAAATCAAGTAATGAATATGGACTGGATATAAACATTCAAAAAACAAAAACCATGATAATCAGCAAAAACACAGAAGAACAGGAGGTAAACATAAACATACAGGGAGAGAAACTACAACAAGTAAAACAGTATCAATATCTTGGACACATAGTCACAAATGATGGCAGATGTGAAACAGAAGTTAAAAGGAGAATAGGAATGGCTAAAAGTACCTTCAATGACATGAGGAAATTATTAATATCTAAACAAATTACAAACAAGTTAAAAATGAGAATTATAAAATGCTACATCTATTCCATATTAATGTATGGCTCAGAAACATGGACACTAAATAAACAATTAGAAGACAAAATTGATGCCTTTGAGATGTGGGTATATAGAAGAATAGGGAGAACATCATGGAAAGAGAAGAAAACAAATAAAGAGGTGCTAAAAACACTTAATATGAAGAAAGAACTACTAAGAGAAATAAAGATCAGGCAAATAAAATACTTTGGACACATTAAAAGACATGACACCCTATTGAAGACCTTACTTGAGGGTAAAGTCAAAGGGAAGCGAGCAAGAGGTAGGCAGAGATACAAGTGGGAGAGTAACATTACACGATGGACAGGTTACAGTCTAGCAGAGTGCACCACCAAGACAAGAGACAGGAGATGTTGGAGATACGTTGCAGCCAACCTTCGTTGCGGAGACGGCACTTGATGATGATGATGGTGTGGTAAATGAAGGAAAACGCGTTGACTCAAGTTGCGAGGCCAACAGGTGCCATCTGAACGGACCTGGTCCAAATCTCGGTTGCTGAATTAATAAATCAACGATGCCTCTATATTATATAATTCTTTAACTACAATCCACCACAGTTGACATGTAGGCTTATATATTACATGGAATCAATGTATCAACTTAGTTAAACAGTTTAAATGGAAAAATTACTGTTCATGTAACATTAGATAGATATAATGTACTCAATTATTGAATTATTTGCCGCTCTTTGAGCTTTTCAATAATATAATTTTGGGGGATGATAATTTGATGTTAATAACACACTATGCATTTTATTGTCATCAGTCTGGACTATACAGTAGAATTACCAAGCAACGTTTTCTTTAAATTTTGCTTATTTTCTCCAAGATGTAACCCCTACACCCCTCTTATGAGCAAGTCTTTTGGAGTGCAACGCATGTGTCAGATTTCACGAAATATGCCACATAGAGATGTGAAAAAGTCAATGGTAGCCTTTCGCTGCAATAAATAGTGCGTGAAAGGAGTAAACAAGACGTCACAGCCCGGTATCGAATTCACGATCTCTAGTGCACAGAGCACAACACAAATGGCTTATTCACTATGTCAGGGCGTTTCCCGTGAGCATGGTTGTCTTTACATACGGTCCGGAAACAAACCAGCGTAAATGACACAATCCACTAAAAAAAGCCAGTGTAAATGACATAACCCATTAAGAAACAAGTCAGTGTAAATGACATACCCCACTAAGAAACAAGTCAGTGTAAATGACATACCCGACTAAGAAACAAGTCAGTGTAAATGACATCCCCCAGTAAGAAACAAGTCAGTGTAAATGACATACCCCAGTAAGAAACAAGTCAGTGTAAATGACATACCCCACTAAGAAGCCTTCAAATTGTAGTCTCCTTCGTGGCTGATTTTTCGATCTTAGACCCCCTTTTCCCACAAGGAGCAGTATATACATAAGAGTCTATATTTAAGGATGTTTGTGCCGTTTTGTAAAAAAGTGGTCAAATCGATGCCTCGTCCTAGATATATACTCCAGCATGAACTATTGTTAATACATAACTACACTTAAAATTGTGTATATACAATTACAGAGAAAACGTTTTCATACTCGCACACAAATGTGAAGACTAAACAACAAATCCAATCTTTTCGAGGAATATATGTTTTGTGAAACAAAGATATAGACTGGATGGACCAACTATTGATCTGTTTGACATATCTGCTAGTATTCTTCTTCCCTTTAACATTTTATTTAGGCATCAGTTATGCCGTTACCTCAGTGTCTGCCATCATCAGTTATGCCGTTACCTCAGTGTCTGCCATCATCAGTTATGCTGTTACCTCAGTGTCTGCCATCATCAGTTATTCTGTTACCTCAGTGTCTGCCATCATCAGTTATGCCGTTACCTCAGTGTCTGCCATCATCAGTTATGCCGTTACCTCAGTGTCTGCCATCATCAGTTATGCCGTTACCTTAGTGTGTGCCATCATCAGTTATGCCGTTACCTCAGTGTCTGCCATCATCAGTTATGCCGTTACCTCAGTGTCTGCCATCATCAGTTATGCCATTACCCCAGTGTCTGCCATCATCAGTTATGCCATTACCTCAGTGTCTGCCATCATCAGTTATGCCATTACCTCAGTGTCTGCCATCATCAGTTATGCCGTTACCTCAGTGTCTGCCATCATCAGTTATGCCGTTACCTCAGTGTCTGCCATCATCAGTTATGCCGTTACCTCAGTGTCTGCCATCATCAGTTATGCCGTTACCTCAGTGTCTGCCATCATCAGTTATGCCGTTACCTTAGTGTGTGCCATCATCAGTTATGCCGTTACCTCAGTGTCTGCCATCATCAGTTATGCCATTACCTCAGTGTCTGCCATCATCAGTTATGCCATTACCTCAGTGTCTGCCATCATCAGTTATGCCATTACCTCAGTGTCTGCCATCATCAGTTATGCCGTTACCTCAGTGTCTGCCATCATCAGTTATGCCGTTACCTCAGTGTCTGCCATCATCAGTTATGCCGTTACCTTAGTGTGTGCCATCATCAGTTATGCCGTTACCTCAGTGTCTGCCATCATCAGCTATGCCGTTACCTCAGTGTCTGCCATCATCAGTTATGCCGTTACCTCAGTGTCTGCCATCATCAGTTATGCCATTACCTCAGTGTCTGCCATCATCAGTTATGCCATTACCTCAGTGTCTGCCATCATCAGTTATGCCGTTACCTTAGTGTGTGCCATCATCAGTTATGCCGTTACCTCAGTGTCTGCCATCATCAGTTATGCCGTTACCTCAGTGTCTGCCATCATCAGTTATGCCATTACCCCAGTGTCTGCCATCATCAGTTATGCCATTACCTCAGTGTCTGCCATCATCAGTTATGCCATTACCTCAGTGTCTGCCATCATCAGTTATGCCGTTACCTCAGTGTCTGCCATCATCAGTTATGCCGTTACCTCAGTGTCTGCCATCATCAGTTATGCCGTTACCTCAGTGTCTGCCATCATCAGTTATGCCGTTACCTCAGTGTCTGCCATCATCAGTTATGCCGTTACCTTAGTGTGTGCCATCATCAGTTATGCCGTTACCTCAGTGTCTGCCATCATCAGTTATGCCATTACCTCAGTGTCTGCCATCATCAGTTATGCCATTACCTCAGTGTCTGCCATCATCAGTTATGCCATTACCTCAGTGTCTGCCATCATCAGTTATGCCGTTACCTCAGTGTCTGCCATCATCAGTTATGCCGTTACCTCAGTGTCTGCCATCATCAGTTATGCCGTTACCTTAGTGTGTGCCATCATCAGTTATGCCGTTACCTCAGTGTCTGCCATCATCAGCTATGCCGTTACCTCAGTGTCTGCCATCATCAGTTATGCCGTTACCTCAGTGTCTGCCATCATCAGTTATGCCATTACCTCAGTGTCTGCCATCATCAGTTATGCCATTACCTCAGTGTCTGCCATCATCAGATATGCCATTACCTCAGTGTCTGCCATCATCAGTTATGCCGTTACCTCATTGTTTATCAAAATGTTCGCTTTTTCTGAAGTGTAAATGCTTTTTAATCGCTTTCCAGTGACTGGTTATTTACGCCACGTGTTTGGGAAACTATGAAATATTGTATGTGACCGCATGCTCTTGTGACAATTGTCTATGTACTTTCTTGAATCTGTGATCATTGACACTGTTTCTTTGGTCAAATCACATTGATTAGGAGAAGCAGCTGTGTAATGTCAATAGCCCACCAGCTAGATGACATGGGTGTTTAGTTCATTCGTCAATCGTAGTTTGAAAAAATAAAAATAAATGTCTACCATGGTTCATGTTCTAGAAAGGATCAAGAGCGTTGCTGAGTAAGTACCGATTGTGACACATGCCAAATGGATAAATAGATGAACAATTATTTGAAAACAGTATGCCATGACACTTTTGTTTATAGCTCAATCGCTTTCACCTATAACATTGATTATATTTGTGTGGTATAATATATTTGTATAGAGATTTTCACAGAAGACTGATGTATCGGGTCATTGGCTCAAATAAAACGGCGACACAATGCATTTTCCTTCACTGGATTACATCCTGCTGGAAATCTAAATGCTGTTGAACGGACTGGTTCAATTCCCGTTAGTCTCAAAAATTTTTAAATTGTCCTCTGGCTTCCTACTTAAAATTACTGGAAATATAATAAGACCATTTTACTGCTACATGAGAGAATCAACGGGAGTTTGAGAATGAACGCTGAAGAAGAAGTATAGAGATTATTTGTAAAACATTTTTCTCAAGATCACGATAGTTAGCAGGATATTACCTGAGGAAAGGAATGTTTTGTGTCATGGTTGACTGATTCGCGGAAATATCTGCTCTTGAGCTCTTCAAGGTAGCTATAGTACCATATTGGATGCATCAGCACGCAGTCTTTCAGCGATTTATTCTAACTTTAACAATGGGACGAGTGAGCAGAAATCTTGTCCAGTCCAGTCCTTGATGTTGTCTGTAGATGCTTTTATATGTCTTTCTCAGCTTATTCCATCTTCGACGGTTCCCTGCAGTCTTCTTTTTTACAACGAATCATGTCAGTATTAATGTCCAAACCACGTACATTTTCTTCGTTTCATTATTGTAAGCAATGGTTCGTGTTGACCTGTATACTTCACTATTTTATTTATTACGTACGCATTTGTCTTATACTCTATAGGCGATTCGCAGAATTCGCCTGTAACATTTGTATTCAAAGGCCTGTAATCGTCTCTCCATGTCCGCACTTACGAGTCCGACTCTCACAACCATACAGCACAATAAAAAAAAAAAATTGTGAGTTATAACGTTTGATTTTACTCTAATTTTGCTGCTTCTTTTCCACATTAAAGTTTAACCTAGACATAGAAATTAAAGCCATCTCCAGCCTTATCTTTAATTCTGTTTCGTTTTTTTCACTTCTGTATATGCTAGATCTGAGGTATTTGAAAGCATTAAAGTGTATACCCTTTCATCACGATGTTGGTGTGTGCTTCTGGGCATCTATTGTTTAACTAAATCCTTGCTCTTTTATGTTTTGATTTCCATTCCTTACTTCCTGGTACCTATTTCCAATTTTGCTGTTTTTTTTAAAAGTTCTTGTCGCTACGTGACACAGCTATAAGAACGATTTCATCAGCTAAGCGCAAATTGCAAATAGGACGACATCCGATTGATATAAACATGTTTCTGCAGAAACATTATATATTCCTTATGTCTTTTTACTTTTTTAATGATCGTATAGCAACTTCAACGTCTCCTTTCAAGATTTCAGAATCACCCAATTCTCTTAAATAACATAATTAGTCAAATATTTCACAGTCTTGACATGTTGTACAGTTGTATAATTATATACTATATGCAATCCCTCTATCATTTATTTTTGGCTTTTCTCATTTAGCTTTGTGACAATTTTGTTTTTTTGTGCAATGTATACAATCATATATATATTTAGACAGAGAAACGAATAAGTGTGGATTATGTGTTGTTGCCTGGAAGAATGGAAACAAGGTTCTGGAAAAAGTCGTCCAGCTATTCCATTGCAGCATTTTCAAAAATGAAAAATGGAAATAGAAACGGTGTCTTCGGGCATTCATTAATTAGAACAACATTAGTTGCTACGTTTTATAATGTTTCAATTACTTTTATTGTATTTCTGTCAACATTTAAATTTCTCATAATTTTCCTTATAAGTTCTTGCCATACTCGAGTGAATGCCTTCGGTTGGTGACTGAAATATAGACTCACACGGTCATTGGTCATACTGTCGGACTCCAAGAGCATATTGCGAAAGATATATAGGTGCATGTTAAGAAAGGATTGGGTCACATTACTGAACAATTCGGTTGCGGGGCTTGGAATGACCCACATGGTCAAGCAGGATAAGAGGCAATGAATGAACGGGCTAATTCGTAGACAGTGCTGCGATTGATAGCACGGTACTGACGGGAGATAAGGCCGAACTAATATGGGCGGTAACGGATGTACTACAGAGTGAAAACGACGATACTAGATTTGATAATACACGCATACAAATAATAACAGATATGGGGTTAACAAGTGGTGACAAGTGTATACTCTGTGGAATGTTACGAAGTTCACGTAATCAACATTTGACTGGGGATTAATATTGATGTACAGATTTTCAACCAAATCTACAAAGATATACCATATATCTTTACTATAGTATAATCTCTCAACCATATCTAGAAAAATGCACTTTACTAATTAACATTATCTCAACCATATCTAGAAAGATGCACTTTACTAATGTATAATCTCAACAATATCTAGAAAGATGCACTTTACTAATGAAAATTATCTCAACCGTATCTAGCAAGATGCACTTTACTAATGAACATTATCTCAACCATATCTAGAAAGATGCACTTTACTAATGTATAATCTCAACCATATCTAGAAAGATGCACTTTACTAACGAACATTATCTCAAACATATACAGGATGGTCGTCCCACCCCTCCCACGTTTAGAAACTAATATAACCCAGTCCCCACTATTTCAACATAATAGTAGGAAAAACAACCACAGACAATTGTTAAACAGTGAAATCATTGTCATGTTATTTTAGTGTATATGTTGTCATGACCATTACCTTCACAATAACACAGAACTAGCATAAAATAACATTAATAAAACAGTTAATTTCATAGAAGGAAACTATACACACTTTGCAACATGTTAGTTTAAAGGATGACTGATTTTACATTTATACATTTCTAAATGGTCAGTCTCTATGGTCTGTCTTGATGTTATGTTTTTATAATAGTAATAATAATAATAATAATAATAATAATAATAAAACCAATAACCCTTCTGGGCGGTTGGGGTGTCACATTGAGACAATTAGTGCAGAAAGATCTTCATGTGTTTCTATATACCATCCTGATGAGTTTTAACACTTCAGACCCCGTCCAGTCATTGGTGCTATGCAAACTTGTGTTATTCTGTGTACCACGTCTTTTTCCAACCTCCACCATATCTTACAGAACATCACTTGTTATCGAACAATGTCTCATCATGTGCTCGTAGCACCTGAGTTTACGAAGTTTTACGATTGCTAACGGTGGTTCATGTTTATCCGCTACTACAATAATTCTATCATGCACACACACACACATTGGTCTTAGGTTCTCGGCAACAGATACACAACACACGTCTATATAATTTGTTTTCAAATGCCTGGATTCTTCTCTTTAAGACCGCAGCTAGAGTCCAAGTCTCACAGCCATATATAAATATTGACAGAACCAAAGATTTATATAAGCTAATGTTAAAACGGGTGGTGATCCTGCTTTTCCATCGTGGTTAATCGTGGTTAATCTTGCCATGGCCACCATAGCCATTGTCAGTCTTTTCTTAGCTTCAATGTTTTAGTTAGTTAGTTAGTCGTCGGATCATCATCACTGCAAACTGGACACATCCATAGTTGCTCCGATCTCTCCTTGAGTGTATCCGCCATCACACTTCTGCTGACAGTACCGGTTCTATGCTGGTTGACCATCATTCTTCTGCGCCCTACAAAATGTTCACCTCTAGCAACACCGCATTTCAATCCCTGATCTTTAATCCTAGCCATTGAAAAGGAATCATCATCCACATTAGTCTCACTCTCGCGTGTTATATCTCTTAAGGAATTCAAAACGTCAGAGAGATCCATTGCCCCATCGCCCTTTGCCACAATCGCAGACGATGCCAGTTGACCCGCTCTTTCATTGCCTTGTTTTATTCACCGTCAGTATTAAACTGGACTACCAAATGAAGAAACTTCCAACCACCTCAAATCTTCGATTGCAACGATTTATATTGGTTGGGACTAAATATGTGCACATATTCACCAAAATATTACTCTAATCTGCTTTAATCTCCATGGCAAAATTTTGTTATGATTTTTGCATTATATTTCCAGTCATGTTAACTCTTATAGTTCTGCCTCTGTTGCTGCCATCATATGTCATCAGCGAAGCGGAGATTAGAAATTTGTCGACAACTAATCATTGTTGTTGAATGAAATTCCTCAAACATTTCTCTCATGATTGCTTCTAGGTAAATGTTAAATAGTGTTGGTGAAAGTAAGCATCCTTACTGAACGCCAACAGTAGTTTTGAAAAATTTACCGATTTTACTGTTTATGAACATAATACTTTTATTATCTTTATACAGTGTCTAATTATTATTTTTATATAATAGTTAGTGCTGAAACTCTTGACTCACATAAATTAGGGGAATATAAATTGATATAAAACAAACCGCTATCTATCTGTCTGTCTGTCTGGTCTGGTCCTGGTCTGGTCTGGTCTGGTCTACCTGCCTGCCTGTCTATATATATATATATATATATATATATATATATATATATATATATATATATATATATATATATATATATATATATATATATATATATATATATATACATGACCAATATTTTACTGGGTGTTCAACAATTGATCGCAGAATATGAAAAAGAAAGCAATGTAACTAAAACTCACTTAGACCCAGAATTTCAAAATCATTTGTGGCTGTGGTATCATTCTTCAGTTTTATGGCTTATTCTTGAAAAATGTCTGAAAGGAAATCAATGTTAATAATAAATTGATTTCTTGTTAAAACTCAAGACCAGTCTTCATATGGACTATCAGTAAAGTAGAGGTTTAATTCTTCTGTCAAAGATTCCAAATATGACTGAATGTTAATATTGTCCTCATTTTGATTCAATGATGTTTCACCCAAAAGTTCACTATGGCGAGAAAACGATGGCAAGTTATTGATTCAAATCATCGTTTCCACAATTGAAAATTCTAAAGAAAAAAACAAATAAAAAACTATAGACTTGAGAAAGACCGCATCCACAAATTGAACAGAAATAAACGCGAACACTTAAAGATATTTCGACTGAAAAAGGAACGCGGCCGTCTACAAGCAGAAATACACTGAAACAACAACAGAGAATCAGCGTCCTGCATCTGCCAAGCAAAAATATATAGACATGAACACATGCTAGAGAACTGTCCCAGCTCCTGTGTTAACAGAAAACATTCTGGTTCACAGTAGAGTCTCTGCTAAACAAATTGTAGGAAATCAACAGCGACCTAAAACCAAAACGTCTTCTACATGATCAATGTCACATTGTTCGTAGCTGCGATATCTGCGCTTTTATGCTGGACATATATTTCATTGTGTAGCACCTTCTCTTATGTCACTTTCACTTTCTACAGAGTTGAGGACCTAAACAATATTATTCCGAGTCGCCTCTTGCGATATACGAGATCTAGGGAACCGCGTTAGCGCAGTGGTTAGCGCACTGGCTTCGCATATGAGTGGTCCTGGGTTCATTTCCCAGTTGAGACGAAAATGTTTTTCAGATCGCAACGGCTCCCGGGTCGACCCAGTGTTGAATGAGTACCGGATTAATCCGGGAAGTAAAGACTGCGAGGGAGAGGAGATGGATACCGCCCTCATTTACAGAGCCCCTGAAATGTGAGATCGCTAACATCTCACACACCTACGGCATTAATAAATGCTATGGGTTACTTTACTTACTACTTACGATATACATTGCAGCTGACAATTATTATGACTTACGGTAGTGACGTCCGTTGATGGAGGGTGTTTCTCTAATCAAGTCTGGGTCATTCCGTCGATCGTTGGATTAATCAACTAACATCGTAAAGTCCAGGCCGATTTGTGTAACAGAAGTCAGTTCATTCCAATTCTTTTTTCATTCAAACGAAATTACTGAGTTTCGAGAACAAATGTCTTCGTAGGATAACTAACACCCATTGGAGTGAATTCAAATCGAATGATAAAATCAGGAAAGAGACACATTAAAATTTCATCACAATGTTATCATAAAACGCCGTTGGTCCTACATCGGGCATGTCCTACGCGCAGACATCAAAAGAATATACCACCAATCTCTTGAATGGATACCTACAGGCAAAAGAGCAAGGGATAGACCAAAAGAAACACTCGGAAGAACAATACTTAGAGAAAGTAAAACAACCAATATTCATACTATTCAAGAACTGGACAGAATAGCTTTGAACAGACAGAATTGGAGAGATCTGACCTCTGCACTATGTGCTAACTTCAGCGCAAAAGGAAAATGAATGAATGAATGACAATGTTATGTTTTCACTTCAAACAATATACGAGTATGTAAACTACCATGACTTGAGACAATGTGTGACGTTATTTCAATATGAAAGCCTGGAATATTGTCATATCATGAAGTGTGTTTCAAATAAGCGAAGAAGCCACGCAGACCAAGAATAACTATAGTTAAAGCCATACAATTTAATCTTACATTCTAAAAAAAAAACAACAACCAAAAAATTGAAATGATAATCACGTTATGCAACAAGTCAACTCTCCTAGAATCTCACGTCAACTCTCCTAGAATCTCACGTCAACTCTCCTAGAATCTCACGTCAACTCTCCTAGAATCTCACGTCAACGCTCCTAGAATCTCACGTCAACTCTCCTAGAATCTCACGTCAACTCTCCTAGAATCTCACGTCAACTCCCTAGAATCTCACGTCAACTCTCCTAGAATCTCACGTCAACTCTCCTAGAATCTCACGTCAACTCTCCTAGAATCTCACGTCAACTCTCCTAGAATCTCACGTCAACTCTCCTAGAATCTCACGTCAACTCTCCTAGAATCTCACGTCAACTCTCCTAGAATCTCACGTCAACTCTCCTAGAATCGCGGAGTGTTCAGACAATCCATAAGGAAGACCCCTTTCTGGAAAGAATATGTCACATGATGATGATTTAATCGCTATATAGATGTGATTGTGCAGAATGTTGTTGAGAATATCATCTACTATTGAATCACCAATGTACTGAAAGAGGACACTAAAGAATACAAGCTATTAAAATATGAAGAAAAAAGTTAATCGGCTTTGGCCGAACTCGGTATGACAATAAATTGTTCACAACACATTGTGGCAATTGGCACAATACGGGCAATTCTGAAATTCCCTAGCACCATTACGCAGAATTGTTTTCCATGTGAAGTGGTCTACCTCCAGTTGTCTATGATATCAGAAGTAATGGCTGAAGCATTAATTGATGGCTTGTATACACGTCTTTATATCGCAACTTAAGTATGTATCTTTTTCTAGTATACTGTCACAATTCAAAATCCGGT
>CM067321.1:54717602-54882622 GCA_034231615.1 Meghimatium bilineatum | reverse complement strand
ACACAAGAGTGATGTCATACCAGGTAGGGTTGCATCATATGCTTCTAGTTACATTTTTATTGATCAGAATCAATAATTCAGTCTACCAAAGATTTTGCACCATATATATATAATATGAGAGAGAGAGCGAGAGAGAATATATATATATATATATATATATATATATATATAGTGATATATGCACACACACACACACACATATATATAAATATATATATATATATATATAGAGAGAGAGAGAGAGAAATACTGTAAAAAACACGTTGCATTTATCTAAAAGGCTAGAACACATGAACATTTTAAAATTTCATTTTCGTTTTCAGCACCTCAAAAATTAGTTCAGATCAACTTATTTTTATTACTGGTACAATTTTGATGTTGACTAGTGTTATTAAATAGTAAATGATAAATAACAAAAGTAAAATAACAAGGACTTTGTCCACGTTACGTAAGACTAGGGACCTTCATCAAGAAACAGAAATGAACCAGAAATAAATATACAAAACTATTAATGTAAAGAGATGGTCTCACAACCCCATTTCATTGCAAAGTAAACTTATTGTATATCATCTGGCAGTTTTGTTATATATGCGTAAATTACTGTTGGAAGATTGGCCTAGTGCAGGATTTGGCTGCATCTATCGTATTAATTAAACTTCAACATTTTCCAAAGACTCCGCAACTTGAAAATGTAGAACCTCTTTCTATGTTATAAATATAACCTCTTTCGATGTTATAAATAGAACCACTTTCTTTTCTATAAGAAGACCCCATTCCTTGTTATAAGTATAACCTCTTTATTTGTTATAAGTATAACCTCTTTCTTTCCCATAAGTATAACCTCTTTCTTTTCTATAAATATAACCTCCTTCTTTTCTATAAGTATAACCTCATTATTTTCTGTAAGTATAACCTCTTTCTTTCCCATAAGTATAGCCTCTTTCTTTCCCATAAGTATAGCCTCTTTCTTTTCTATAAATATAACCTCTTTCTTTTCTATAAGTATAACCTCTGTTGTTGTTAAAAGTAAATCCTCTGTTAAGAGTATAACGTCTTTCATTGCTATAAGTATAACCTCTTTCAATGTTATAAGTAGAACCACATTTTTGTGTTATAAGTTTGGGTGGGCTTGTTTCAGAATTATGAAAGAGAACAAGTTTCATGCATTCCTGGAAGATCAAGATCTTTGTCTTCCCTGTAAAATAAGAGTTTGCCCATCAGTGAACTCACACAAGAGATGTATAAAGTTTAAGAGTTGAACTCACACAAGAGATGTATAAAGTTTAAGAGTTGAACTCACACAAGAGATGTATAAAGTTTAAGAGTTGAACTCACACAAGAGATGTATAGAGTTTAATCAGTTCTTACACCCAAGATTTTTGTCTAATGTGTCAACTCCGTTATTACTTTAATCACTCAAGGTGCACCGTCCCCGGGGTGTCAGCTTAATAATTAGCTAGCACATTAGGGATATCATCGGTTGTAATTTGTTCCAACATTGTCTGCGGTTCTCAGCTATCATTGGCGTACTCATACAGATAATTCTGTGTGCAGTGTTAGACTATTCCTGCAAGCAGCCACTATTGGGACGTTGTCTGGTGTATTAGCCGACTAATTCAAGATTAGCAAAAATATGATCTTCGTTTTTACGGCAACGTTGATAGATGTGTCGTGTATCAGCAGATATGATAAATAAAAACGGTAAAGAAATAAAAAAAGTGAACTTCATGCAAAAGCTGGAAATAAAATATCTTTGAACAAATGAATTTGAAGAAGGCATCAGAAAGGATATGAGAACATTGTAGCAAAAACAATGAACAGACTATCAGAATTTATACCAACATAAAATACAAAAGTTATCGAAATTACCTACTATACTCTATAGCATAGTGTATCTATCTAATTTATCTATCTGTCTTTCTGTCTGTCTGCCTGTCTGTCTGTCTGTCTCTCTAGCTAGCTATCTATCTAGTTATCCATCCATCCATCCATCCACCCATCTATCCATCCATCCATCATCCATCCATCTATCTCTGTCTGTATGTCTGTCTGTCTATGTTTCTTCTCAGCCGAATATGGTAAATATGTTAGAAAGTAGATCTCTCCGAGCAATGTAATGCTACTCTTTGTGCAATTCTGTCAAGGCAAGTTGTTAAAACCCATAGTATCAATATACTCTCTTCGTTGATTGTTCTGCGATGAGTATCTCTTAGTCTTCCTATTTTTATTTTGCTCTCTTGTATCAATTTAAATCTTGTGTGGTAGTCTGTTTTCATTCATTCTAAGTACACATATAAGCCCATTGTTCTCTTTTAATTGTTATAGAAACATATTGTTGTTTGATGTTTTCTCTTACTTGCTTGATTGACTTGAATATTTCTCAGCCAATATTTTAGAGTCCTTTTTTTCAAATGAATTTAATTTCTTCTTCAATCATGTTTTTTTTATTTCCCTACATTCGCAAAGATATCTTAATACAGATATTACATTGACATTAAACAATCTCGTATTTTGCTAGAGTTACTGATTGTTTTTCATTTCTAGATGTTTCTTATGTAGTTTAATGCATTTGATGCCAACACAATTATGATACTGATATCTGCTGGTGTATCTCCATCCTGTGTAATAATTTCTTGCCTAAGAAGGAACAATTGTCAAATTTCTGGATTATTTCTCTATTGAGAGTGATTTTAAAGATCATCAATAGAGACATATCTGGCTCGCGAGCCATGGGTTCGCAACCCCTGGTCTATTTCATACCTGTCTTGTGATCTGATATACATCTACTGTTCCCAACGGTTGCTGTGTTTTCAAATGTTGTTCCTAATTCATTAATAAACTGCCTCTATTAGCGCTTAAGTTCACGTCTTTATTTAATAATCTGCATATCTTCTTGTAGATAAGACTCGGGATGACGATGCTTGCTATGGCAAGATTGAATATGTTTAAGAAAAGTAAGATTAGAATTAAAGTAAAGATAAATCTTTTCAGATCGCTAATGCTATGTATATTTGTATATGGATGTGACAGTTGCACACTCAATGCAGACACAGATAGAAGGATTTAGGCTTTTGATAAGAAGGGCAGCAGATGCTTGTTAAAATTAGTTATATATAACACAGGACAACTATATTTGTCTGGCAGCATATAAATTAAACTTGCAGTTTATCAAGAACCACTCTAGTCAGTGGGAAAACGTTGTACGCCTATTTGCAAATAAAGTAAATATGTTACTAAAAACTGTCAATGTAAAATATTTTAGAATTATATTTCTATTTTAACAATTATATTAATTAATTATATTAATTATAATTATATTAATTGTAATTAAAAATATTTCTGAATTTATAGAAAACTGTCAATATTTTCTAGTAACCTATTTACCTTATGTGCATTTACCTCTATTTGTCTGGTTACTGCGGCACTTCCTTTTTGTCGGACATCCTCTGATATTTGGGTTATTTGTAAGTTTGTTTGATTTGAACATGTACAGACATACGACTCGCTTTCTAAAATTATTCTGCAAGGAACAGTCGAGGGTGGAAGGAGGAGAGGAGGACAGAGAAAATCCTGGATTGATAACATCAAGGAATAGTCTGGGAGTGCTTTTTCTATACTTCTCTGTATGACTGAAGATATAGATTTTTGGATATCTTATTGTGCTGATGTATTCAGTGTGACATCCTAACTACACTAACGGACTATGGTTATTATTATTATTATTATTATTGTTATTGTTATTATTATTATTATTATTATTATTATTATTGTTGTTATTATTATTATTATTATTGTTGTTATTGTTATTATTATAAATATTATATCTTCTTGCAAGATTCGTACGCAATAGGTGTTTTTGCTGAATGAAATTTAATTTTACTGTTTCATTTCTTGAATTTTATACTAGGTGTCATTACTTATCTACCTCTTTCTGTTTGCTCTGAGAGTATCCTGTAGTAGTTATTGCTTCTTCTGTCATTGCTGTTCTGATATGTGTCCTATTTGCTGTCTCTTGAACCGACAGATATACCGTCGTTTATTTTGGTTCAAGTTTTGAAATGATTATGTATCTGTACATTATATTTTGCTTTTAACGTACCTATAAGTATGATGGTCTTCCCCCACCTTTGAGCCGTGAAGGCCCAAACACTCCTGCTATGTCTCTCAACCGACCTATTCGTATATATAATTATATTACCTTCCCTGGAATTCTCACTTATCAGAGTGAGCATCTCCGACTCCACCACCGTCGGATAGCATTCCGTGCATTCTCTATTAAGTGTTATTATTACTTTGAAGGCTGTCAGAGAATCTAAGGGCGCCCGACTCCCTTCCACACCAGGTAGCACAACCTCCAATCTGCACACACACACTGTGTAATATCTTCTGCGCACCTCATCCACGACTTTTCTCTCGTAAATCAACTGCCTTTCACTTTGAGAATTTCAGGATATAGATGGTGCTCTTTCAATGTCTAAGTACATGTCCGATATAAGTCTATCGTTTTCTTCGTATTGTTATAGGAACATAATGTTGTTTGGTGTTTTCTCATACTTTCTTGTAGCACTTTAATTCTGCCCAAGCAATATTGAATTGTTTTCTAAGACATTTATTTTCACATAAACGTAATTTCTTCTCAGTGCTTGTTTATATTTTCCAGCGTTCGCAAGACTTCAATTGATTACTTTGATTTACATTAATATTATAATAGACATTGCCTTTTTTTATCATCAATAATTTTCAAATAAACAATTTTCCAGTCAATAATTTTCATAAATTAAATCATAATAAACTTTAAGATAATAAAACATTATTATTTTTGGTTTTAACCAACATGTGCGAATGTTTGAAAAATGAATGTTTGACATATCGGCACACCGTCAAGTGTGTTTATAAAAATACTGGTAAATATGACTAATGGCAGTCTGGGAGTCTAGATATAGGTTTGTGATATTACTTTCTATGCTTTGTATTCAACTCCTGGAGATATTCAGTCACTTATTGAGCGGGGTGCAAAGGGAACGCATTGCTCTAAACGGACCCAGGGTTAGCAGATAACCAAAATCCCAAATGTACCTCCTCGCGGTGCACCCTGGAAACAGAAATACATCAGCTCGAGCTGATTCTGGCCAAATCATTTGGGGATCGTGTCCGAGAATGTGGAGGTAGCAGATGGAAAGAGATTTGACTGCATAAGAGACAGACAATATCTCCGACACCACCAGCATCACCACATATAGCGACACTGTCGACATACAGTGAAGCTAGTCAGTCCAGTCCGAACATTGGAGGGGTGGCCAATGTAAAATGCACGTAAAGGTAGATGCATGGCGAGAGACAGATAGATTTTATACTGAGTACAATGAAACAATGAGAGGGCAGAACAGCGCTAGAGGGCAGCGCGAACTGCAAATAGAAAGTGAAAAGTTCCTAGGAAAGGGGAACTACAAGCTCCGTCAGCTCGAGATGAGCTTCTAGTTACCTGTGCTCCTTACAGGCAGAGACCCAGACCCATTCATTGGCGTCTGGAAAAGCAAGAAGAACTAACACAACTCTAATGTCGAGCCTTCCTAAACCGGAAATATGCTCGCGAAGAGAAAGGGTTCCGTACCCGATGGGCTTAGGCAAGAAAGGGACAACGATGGCAGTCCTGGCCCAACTCTACTGTCAAGTTTTCCAATACCGGTAGTACACTTGCAGAGAGAAAGGGTTCCGTACCCGATGGGCTCAGGCACAAAAGAGACAACGATTTTAGCCCTGGCCCAACTCTAATGTCAGGTTTTCATACACCGAAATACACTTGCAGAGAGAAAATGTTCAGTACCCGATGGGCTCCGGCGCTTGCGCTCTAACGCGTGGTGTGAGACTCGAACTTGGACAAGGGGTACACGATGTCGGTGAATGACACCTCGGCTAAGAGGGCAAAAGAGCCAGGGTCCAACTCTTCTGTTGAGTTCTTCCCCTTAAGGAACCAGGCTCACGGATGAGAAACGGTTCAGTACCCGATGGGCATAGGCATAGTACGTCCAATTACACGAGGCAAGTGCATAGACAGTGGAACACCTCGTGCGAGTCAGACGAGAAAAAAAATCGTCTGGGCGAAGAGTCACAACATACACGCGTGCCTGGAGACAGATATGGAGATTGTCACAGGCTAAGGTAGCCCACCCGAATTGTCAAGGCATGCCGAAATCGTATGTGCTAGGCCTACAAGGCGCATAACGGTGGCACAACATAATCACGCTCCCGGCGGAAATCGCACTAATATCCGTGATGGTTACAATGGAGAGAACGCAAAACAAACAAAACGTATTGAGCCAAATTCTTAAATAAAACCGATAACGCAGTAGTGTAGTAATATATGCATATAAAGCAGTTGTGTAATAATACAAACATATAATGCAGTTGTGTAGTAGTACAAACATATAATGCAGTTGTATAGTAACAAAAATATAGGCCTATAAAGCAGCCATTAATCAAGTCACGAGAAAAACTAACGCAATGAAATAACAATCTGACACATTTATTTCACGATTAAAGAAGCCAGAGCGACTATTCTTATGCTGCAAAATATAATGTGGAAAGTCTCACGACTAATTATCGCAAAGCTATAAACAAAAGCTTGGTTGCTAAATCTAGACAACTATTATTGATAAATTTGGTTCCAATTTTCATAGAATGACCGTGTTAGCACTTGGCTAATGTTCCGAATGTAGGGAATTGTGGTTGTAAAATGTACTGTACATGTTGACAAATAAACATATCCATATCAGGTTTCTGTTAAAATATTCTTGAGACTAATGGGAATTGAACCAGTCCGTTCAACGGCACCTAATTGCTTAACAACTATTGCACACGCGTTCTTCCGTACTTGACTAACCGCATCTCCAAAAAAAGATGCGATTTTATCAAGACATTCAAACCGTGCACTCAAAACCACCAGAACAATTGTTTAAGTATAAACAATTATTTGAAGCAAAGGGGTGCAAAGGGAACGCATTGCTCTAGGCGGACCCAGGGTTAGCAGATAACCAAGATCCCAAATGTACCTCCACGTGGTGCACCCTGGAAACAGAAATACAGCAGCTCGTGCTGATTCTGGCCAAATCATTTGGAGATCGTGTCCGAGAATGTGGAGGTAGCAGATGGAAAGAGATTTGACTGCATAAGAGACAGACAATATCTCCGACACCACCAGCATCACCACATATAGCGACACTGTTGACATACAGTGAAGCTAGTCAGTCCAGTCCGAACATTGGAGGGGCGGCCAATGTAAAATGCACGTAAAGGTAAATGCATGGAGAGAGACAAATATGTTTCATACAGAGTACAATGAAACAATGAAAGGGCAGAACAGCACTAGAGGGCAGCGCGAACTGCAAATAGAAAGTGAAAAGTCCCTAGGAAAGGGAACTACAAGCTCCTTCAGCTCGAGACGGGCTTCTAGTTACCAGAGTTCCTAACAGGCAGAGACCCAGACCCATCCATCGGCGTTTGGTAAAGCAAAAGACCTAACCCAACTCTAATGTCGAGCCTTCCTAAACCGGAAATATGCTTGCAAAGAGAAAGGGTTCCGTACCCGATGGGTGTAGGCAAGAAAGGGACAACGATGGCAGTCCTGGCCCAACTCTACTGTCAAGGTTTCCTATACCGGAAGTAACTTGCAGAGAGAAAGGGTTCCGTACTCGATTCGCTCAGGCACAAAAGGGACAACGATTTAGCCCTGGCCCAACTCTACTGTCAGGTTTTCCTACACCGGAAATACACTTGAAGAGAGAAAGGGTTCAGTACCTGATGGGCTCAGGCGCTATTGGGACAAGGACGCTCAGCTCGAGAACGCCTTGCTCTCAAACGCGTGGTGTGAGACTCGAACTTGGACAAGGGGTACACGATGTCGGTGAATGACACCTCGGCTAAGAGGGCGAAAGAGCCAGGGTCCAACTCCTCTGTTGAGTTCTTCCCCTTAAGGAACCAGGCTCATGGATGAGAAACGGTTCAGTACCCAATGGGCACAGGCACAGCACGTCCAATTACACGAGGCAAGTTCATAGACGGTGGAATACCTCGTTCGAATGAGACGAGAGCAAGAAAATCGTCTGGGCGAAGAGTCTTCACTACGCGTGCCTGGAGACAGATATAGAGGCTGTCACAGGCTAAGGGTAGCCCACCCGAATTGTCAAGGCATGCCGAAATCGGATGTGCTAGGCCTACAAGGCGCATAACGGTGGCACAACGTAATCACGCTCCCAGCGGAAATCGCACGGATATCCGTGATGGTTACAATGGAGCGAACGAAAAACAAACAAACAAACATTTGAAGCAAAAATTGTATTGTCTATATATGTTATCCATTTTTACAAGAAGACCTATCGGCCCTTGTATAACTAATACGGATATTATATGTTTGTTGTTACTGAGGATATTTCAATACCTATACGGGATGTTTGTTGTTGTTGTAATAGTCCTTGTCTCGATTGGTCCGTTCTGGTGACTTTGAGTGCACGGTTCGAATGTCTTGACAAAATCGCATCTTTTTTAGAGATGCGGTTAGTCAAGTACGGAAGAACGCATGTGCAATACTTGCTAGGCGATTTAGTGCCATTGAACGGACTGGTTCAATTCCCGTTAGTCTAAAGAATTTTTTAAATTGTCCTCTGGCTTCCTGCTTTAATTTACTTCTGTTAAAATAATAGATTACATAAAATCAGGTCTTAGTAATTGGGGAATAGTTGATGCACCAATAACCATCTGCTTCTATCCCCCGGGGAATAGTTGATACATCAATAACCATCTGCTTCTATCCCCCGGGGAATATTACCATCAATTAAGCTATTGAATCATTTTATGCAATGGGGAAGTTTCTCTTCACGCCTAGACTCCAAATCTAAGTAGTGTGCACATCTTTGAAAAGTAGCTCTTTACTCAGGAGGAGTAAGTTCTAAATATTTTGTGTCTTTTCTAACTTTCCGCAACATCCAAAGTTGAATGTACTAATTTAGTTCAATGACAAACATTCGTTCCTGTCAGAAGTGTTCATGGTACCCCAGTTCTGGACCAAGGTCACAATTCAATTCAGGTCTAACATGTTTGCATTATTGTGAGCTTTTCAAGGAAATAATCACGTCATGCACGAAGGTGATTTCATCACACACCATGATTCACCTACATATTCATTGTTGGGACGACACATTAAAAAAAGTTTTCAAAGTCCATTGACTTCACTGTATTCAGTTTCTCATATGTGTTCCGTCACTCAACGAAGCGGCACGCTGCGTGATGAGAGTACCACTCATAGCACGTAACTCCGTAGCTTCAAGCGATAATCCACAAGGATCTCCGAAACAATCGGGGCAACATGTACACGTTTAGAGGGAGGACCATGGTTATGGCGGAGCTCATCTGCTTTCCCCAGGGTTGATGTGAAATGTCTTGTTATCTTAATATCCCACTAACAATGAACATGTAATTATATAGATTATGTGCAGTGTACATTGAGTATTCCACAAGAGGACAGCCTCACTATATTGACAAGTCATCTATTGAGAGTTTAATATTGCATAATGATTCGCTTCGTAGCAGTGCCGATGTAATTTTCTCTTCAAGGGAGAGGGCGTCTTTACCTAATGTTTTTTTTAAAGAGATAAATATTGTGCTTCCGTTTGGTGAGAAAATGGATGACCATTTTGTTAAAAATCGCTAAGGATTGGGTTTTTATTTGACTTTTTTTACTCGCCTTTTGGCCACGTTCTTAGTACTAACAGTTATTCTCCGATTTGCTAAGGGGAGAAAGTATGAATACACTAACCCCCACCTCCACTTCTCCTAATCTATGAGCCTACGTGTTAGGACATGTGTGAGACCTCCAAACTGTGAGTTTCGCCAACAGAAAGTATCACCATTATGCCTATCACCAGAATTGCATCAAGGCTTTTGGGTTATGTTTTCGAAAAATCCCGTGCATTTAGTTGTTCAGCGTTAGCAGGTTATGTCCGGCACAAAGTATATACATAGAGACCAACGAACCAACAATGGGTAAGAAGTTAGTTGCCTTCGAGAATAGATACCTAAAAAAATCACAAATACTAATTGGAAAGACTTCAAATCAAACGACATACTAAGAGAGGAGACAAAACGAGAATATGTGACGATTATCATCAGAAAACGCCGCTGGACATACATCGGCCAGGTACTTAGAATGAAGGAATACATAATTCCACGACAAGCCTTGATTTTCACCAGACGGGAAAAGTAACCAGGAAAGACCAAAAACAACGCTCAGATGAACATGTATGAATCAATTAAAATCAACAGGCATAAATGCACAAGACCTGCAATTCCTAGCAACTGACCGACAGGCATGGAGAACTATGACATCCACCCTATGTGCCAAACTTGGCAAAAGAGGAACTGACTGACCAACGAACGGTGCCGGCTGTCCAATCATCACTGTAAAACTGTTGACCAACAACATTTTGAATTTCCAGTGCTGGAAGACGTCAGAAAATGATTTCTCCCCCCAAACCTCAGCCAGATAAATGGAGCACATTATATGGAACAAAACAACAGCTCACAAACATATGCTTATATCACAATGACATCGGCTCAAAGGGCATATTCCACGGACCACTGAATCAGCAACCAACTAACCAACCTTGGGGTATGTTGTTAAAACAATATGTTTCTCGTCATATGCTCTCAAAACTATTTCTTTCCCGTAGTATGCTGTCAAAACCATTTCTTTCCCGAGGTATGCTGTCAAAACCATTGCTTTCTCCGGGTATGCTGTCAAAAACTATTCCTTTATCGAGGTATTCTGTCAAAAAGTATTATTATCTCGACTTATGCTGTCAAAACGTATTCTTTTCTCGAGGTATGCTGTAAAAACCATTCTGACATTTATGAGGACGATATGTGTGAGTGTTCGTCCATCACAAGTGATGATGAATATTTTTTACATCCACATTTGAAAATAAATTCAATTAGAATTATGACCATGCATAATAGTTCGTAGATGGCTAATGAGCCCTATTCGAGCTGTAAATGGCCTAGGACAGTTCGGGCATGGAATGACCACGGTAGACGGATTTTGGTCTATCCGTGACTCTCCGCTGTTGAGCTGCAGAATTACTCCTCTTGTCACAAGACGATGCACTCTTTCTGACTGTGGAGCGTCATGTAGATCTATTTTGTGCACGTTCTTCCCATGTGTCTAGGTCTATTTCAAACGCTTTCAGTGAGGTCTTTAACGATTGTGAGAATCCTATACTCAGTATTATTAAACATTACACCATTGTTGAATACCGTAGTTTGTTCCTTTCGTGTCGCAAGCGACACATAGGGCAGAGGTTTTGGTTCTCCATATGATGTGATCCGCTGCCTGCAACTATAGTTCCTGTATGGTCTTACAGCCTATTAATTCCCCTTCTTTAAGAATGGTGTTTTTAAGGGTTGATTTAGGTCTTCCTATTTTTCTTTTACCCTCAGGTGACCACATAAGGGCTTGTTGGTTTATATTGTTGGAATACTTTACTGGAGGGTAAAATCAAGGGGAAGCGAGCAAGATGTAGAGATAGAAATCGGAGAGAAACATCACGAGACTGACAGGTGACACTTTAGCAGAGTACACCACCAAATCAAAAGATAGGAGATGTTGGAGGTCTGTAACAGCCAACCATAGATGCGAAGACGGCACTCAATAATGTTGAGTGGAGTGACATATTATATCTGCATATGATATATATGTACATGTTTCATTTACAATTGTAATTTCTTAGGCAAGAATTTTATTTTGTGGCAATTTCTATTTCTCATTTCTCTGCTCTCAATTCCCGACACAATCAATTCTCCTTCAATGAGCTGAGTATTCACTAGGACAATGTTCTAATTTATCGGAAAAATTCAGAATTACGTTTATTGTTACTCTGAGAGTGCTTCGTGGTGGACAATCAATTTTTTATTGAAAAGGGAAAGTCACTATAAGAACGTCTACTTATTACCATTGTTGTATGTTGCATTTACTTTGAATATTCTTTACTAGTCATATATACGGTAATTTGGCTTTACTATATCGACACAGTCGGCAGTTATAAAAGACCTATTTTCTGAAATAATTTGGACCCCATTCATTACATTTTTGATTATTATTTGGCTACCTATTTATATGTTCAATATTTATAGACTTGGCTATTTTTGGCATGCGATTCCAATTATATAAATATTGACCAGACGGACGCCAAACACGAGGCCCCATCTGGTCACTTGACAATTCTATATAACAAGTCTGTAGTACTCTGTCGATGGTCAAGGCTGCATACACTTACTCGGAGTTGGTGTGCGATTAAAATAGGAGGGTTGAATAGAACTGATGTGTTATGAAGTATCTCATGTATTCATCGCTGATATTTAGCACAGCGGCGAAGAATATATCATATCAGATCACATGCCGTCTAGGCTGCGTCTCAGTTGTAGATTACATATCCACATGTTACATAGGCTGTGTAAGTCATTTGTAGATCACATGCCGTCTAGGTTGCGTAAGTCAGCTATATATCACATGCCGTCTAGGTTGCGTAATTCAGTTGTAGATAACGTGTCGTCTAGGTTGCGTAACTCAGTTGTAGATTACATGCAGCCTAGGTTGCGTAACTCAGTTGTAGATTACATGCAGCCTAGGTTGCGTAACTCAGTTGTAGATCACATGCAGCCTAGGTTGCGTAACTCAGTTGTAGATCACATGCCGTCTAGGTTGCGTAACTCAGTTGTAGATCACATGCAGCCTAGTTTGCGTAAGCCAGGTGTAATGTTTCTCCAATAGTTCAGTCTATGACTTGGTGGTATTCTGACATATTATAATTTATCTCTTAATGTTTCCATCGGACGTTTATGCAGTCTGTCTCTTATTCGATGTCTTTCAGCTTTCTCTTCCAGCAAGATCTTCACCAAGATGTCGTGTCTTTTAACTTTCTTTCAAGTAAGATCTTCACCAAGATGTCGAGTATTGTAATTTTCTTTCAAGTAAGATCTTCACCAAGATGTCGTGTATTTTAACTTTCTTTAAAGTAAGATCTTCACCAAGATGTCGTGTATTTTAACTTTCTTTCAAGTAAGATCTTCACCAAGATGTCGTGTATTTTAACTTTCTTTCAAGTACGATCTTCACCAAGATCTCGTGTATTTTAACTTTCTTTCAAGTAAGATCTTCACCAAGATGTCGTGTATTTTAACTTTCTTTCTAGTAAGATCTTCACCAAGATGTCGTGTATTTTAACTTTCTTTCAAGTAAGATCTTCACCAAGATGTCGTGTATTTTAACTTTCTTTCAAGTAAGATCTTCACCAAGATGTCGTGTATTTTAACTTTCTTTCTAGTAAGATCTTCACCAAGATGTCGTGTATTTTAACTTTCTTTCAAGTAAGATCTTCACCAAGATGTCGTGTATTTTAACTTTCTTTCAAGTAAGATCTTCACCAAGATTCGTGTATTTTAACTTTCTTTCAAGTAAGATCTTCACCAAGATGTCGTGTATGTTAACTTTCTTTCAAGTAAGATCTTCACCAAGATGTCGTGTATTTTAATTTTCTTTCAAGTAACATCTTCACCAAGATGTCGTGTATTTTAACTTTCTTACAATTAAGATCTTCACAAAGATGTCTTGTCTTTTAACTTTCTTTCAAGTAAGATCTTCACCAAGATGTCGTGTCTTTTAACTTTCTTTCAAGTAAGATCTTCACCAAGGTGTCATGTCTTTTAACTTTCTTTCAAGTAAGATCTTCACCAAGGTGTCATGTCTTGTAACTTTCTTTCAAGTAAGATCTTCACCAAGGTGTCATGTCTTTTAACTTTCTTTCAAGTAAGATCTTCACCAAGGTGTCATGTCTTTTAACTTTCTTTCAAGTAAGATCTTCACCAAGGTGTCATTTATTTGTAGAAAAGATTTACTTATTATACATTTCTTTAGCAGATCTCTATTCACTAAAACAAGTATCCAGAAATACTTATATCTACTTTTAACGCTTCATGAGAGTCCGCTATTTATTATGCATATCCAAATCTCAAATAAGTTAATTGTGTTTACCAAATTGTTTCTCATTTTCTACGTTTTCAGACCCATACGTTCATACAGGATAAACACAGTGATTGGAATTTATCATTTTAGAAATTTGTGTGGTTTGCGTGGATGCTAGAAGCTTGTCCAAGTCAATTAATGTGATGTTGGCCATCTATTGTCTTGTAAACTCGAGTAGACGCTATTATAAAATTATGATTCTAAAATACAAATACATTTTGGCTCGCTGTATAATACAATAGTAATGACTGGTATGATATGAAATCGTATGACATGCCTCATTAAGTAGTTACTTCAGATTTAAGTATTGTCCAGGAGAACATGTTAAGTAGAAGAGGAATGTAGTCAGTGTCCATGAGAACAAGTCAGGTAGAAGAGGAATATATGTAAAAGGCTAACAATCGACCTGTAATCAGCAACTCTTTTTGACTTACACAGTCATCCATAAATGGTCCGTGATTTCCTTCTAAAATTCTGGTTCTGTATAGTGGTTTCTGTTGTGATGTTAAATGTAGTCTAATAACTCAAGTAATAGTAGCACGTTATTTCTGGAAGAATCATGTGTTTACAGGCATGTTATGTTATGTTACTCCAGGGCCATATACGGCGCATAGGGCAGACACCATAGCTTTCCATTTCTGTCTTTGTGTTGTCATGACTTTCAATTCTTGCGTGTTGTTTAAGTTCATTGACATGCCTTCTCTATTTATGGCTCTTCGTAGAGTTTCGCTAGGTATCTTCTTCTTACTCCCGGTGGCACCCTATATAGTGACTGCTGGGGAAGTCTTAGGCTGTTCATTCTGAGAACATGGCCGATGTAAGTTCAACGCCTTTGTCTAATGAAGGAAGATATATATTTTTGTTTGCTTTCCTCTCTTATAGTTGTGTTAGATTTAAAGTCACTCCACTTAACATTCAGAATGGTACGTGGGCATTTGTTTTCTTCTTCTTCTTCTTCTGCGTTCGTTCTCAAACTCCTACAGATTAGCAGGATGTAGTCCGGAGAACGGAATGCGTTATGTCATGGTTTACAGCATTGCTGCGATATCTGCGCCCTTCGGCATGACACATCCGACTTCAGCATTGCTTTGTGTCACTGACCCTATATGATATGTGACAGCCAACTCCATCCCATAACCTCCTTAATCGCCTTTTACGACATGCGTAGAAGGTAAACAGTGTTGTTATTCTTTGCTCCTCTTTTTGCGATTTGTTTTCAAAGGAGTCTAGTCTTTTATCTGTGATGTTTGTGGCATTCCAACTTTCGCATCCATATGATAGAATAGGGATAATTTTGGAGCTAAACAACCTGAGTTTTGTGGTGTTTCTTAGTGTGTTTGACGACCAGATCTTACGTAGTTTATTGAAAGCACCTAACATGCATGATTGACGTTTAATAACAATATTGCTTAAAACATATAGGAAGGAAAAGAAGGAGTTTACATGCATCTCAACGACATTTACAAGTCAATACTTCACAGGCATTCAACATAGATTGCTCACTATTGACCTCAGGTACATCCCTGGACATTAGGCAAAACCTCACTTAGAGTTCCTTGTCTTTACAAAAACCCAGCTGTTAATCGTAACTATCAATAATCACTAATTAACTAATGAATTATTAATTCAAAAATAGTCCTTTGGTCTTTAAAGTTTGTTTATAACAGAAGTTCCTTAGCTTTTTTCTAGTAGTTATTTGTCCATTTATAAATATGAAGGTCAGAGACGACTAACGATGGGTGTGACCCTTGATAACGTAACTTTCACCGTTCTTACATATAACTAATAAAAATACAGAGGGTTAGAGAAACGAATATTATTCATACACGGTGTGGACTTGATAATGAAATCCCCGTAGTCGTAACCTTCGATAACAGTTACCATGTTGTTCCGACAGGCCGATGATGTGTTTGAACTAGTTACGGGCACGGTGTGGGTGGACGGAACAACAAAAAAAACATGTCGCAAGGGCCAGAGTTGTGCCCTGATGTCGATGTTTGTTTCGGCAGCATTAGACTCGAAACACCATCGAGTCTGATGGCTGCTGGAACAGAGGGCGGAGCACTTATGGAAATGCCCCACGTGGTGTGAGGCCAGTTTCTAATCAAGAATGATAATTAAATGTCCACTATATGTATATATATATTGTTACACGATAGATTTATCACTCAGTTATACTCCCTGGATTTAGTTTTCTCTGGATTCATCTTCCTCGTTTCTTCAAAGTAAATTACCCTTAGGATACTTGGATGCAGCTCTTCGGCTCGACTACAACGGGTGAAGACATCAGTATCTGCACTTCCAAAGTGAAGCCGCAAGGTGTAGAAAGAAAAGTCTCACTTGCGGACTTGTTTCAGTGAACGACTTCAAAACGACTGTATAATCTCATCTCAGGTTTTTTCTGGAACATTGGACTTCAAGGGCTACTATATCGATAAATACGTATCAATGAACAATTATAATACAGTTGATTTCAGGAATAAACGATTTCAAAATGTTTCTTGACGTAGACAACAGTCTGAAATACACTTCGCAACCTTCAATACAAGTTATCACAGGAACCAAAAGACGTATTCAATTTCGTTGGAGAAATGTATCAATCTCTCGTATCTTACATTTAACTAGATTGAGAAACTCATTGAAGAGGAATTACACACTCTCTGCATTTCAACTTTATCACCACACAGGTAAACACACATTCAGTCACCACACAGGTAAACACACATTCAGTCACCACACAGGTAAACACACATTCAGTCACCACACAGGTAAACACACATTCAGTCACCACACAGGTAAACACACATTCAGAGCAATTCCCCTCACTGAGTTTATTAACTTGGTACTCACGCGATAATTCACGTTGGAGATATCTTGTGAACATGTTTCCCTTGTATGATTGTTTCTCTCTAACGTTTTCTTTCTTTCTTTCCGTTGTTGGATAACTGTGGTGTAAACATTAAATCTACTACGCTGCCATTTTTCTCTCACTTACGTTTTTTCCCCTCGTCATACCGTTTGTAAATCTCACGTCATCTTTTACGGCCTAGTTATTTCCAACTCTACAAAAACTCAAATTTCATACATTAGGAAGATGTCATTATCTATTTACCTCCTAGTCACACGGAAGGGACAAGTTTACATAAAATCAGTGTCCAGGAGAACATGTCATGTAGAAGAGAAATCTAATCAGTGTCCAGGAGAACAAGTCAAGTAGAAGATAAATCTAATCAGTGTCCAGGAGAACAAGTCAAGTAGAAGAAAAATCTAATCAGTGTCCAGGAGAACAAAAGTAGAAGAGAAATCTAATCAGTGTCCAGGAGAACATGTCACGTAGAAGAGAAATATAATCAGTGTCCAGGAGAACAAGTCAAGTAGAAGAGAAATATAATCAGTGTCCAGGAGAACAAGTCAAGTAGAAGAGAAATATGATCAGTGTCCAGGAGAACATGTCATGTAGAAGAGAAATCTAATCAGTCCAGGAGAACATGTCATGTAGAAGAGAAATATAATCAGTGTCCAGGAGAACATGTCAAGTAGAAGAAAAATCTAATCAGTGTCCAGGAGAACAAGTCAAGTAGAAGAAAAATCTAATCAGTGTCCAGGAGAACAAAAGTAGAAGAGAAATCTAATCAGTGTCCAGGAGAACATGTCACGTAGAAGAGAAATATAATCAGTGTCCAGGAGAACAAGTCAAGTAGAAGAGAAATATAATCAGTGTCCAGGAGAACAAGTCAAGTAGAAGAGAATATAATCAGTGTCCAGGAGAACAAGTCAAGTAGAAGAAAAATCTAATCAGTGTCCAGGAGAACATGTCACGTAGAAGATAAATCTAATCAGTGTCCAGGAGAACAAGTCAAGTAGAAGAGAATATAATCAGTGTCCAGGAGAACAAGTCAAGTAGAAGAGAAATATAATCAGTGTCCAGGAGAACACGTCAAGTAGAAGAGAATATAATCAGTGTCCAGGAGAACAAGTCAAGTAGAAGAGAAATATAATCAGTGTCCAGGAGAACAAGTCAAGTAGAAGATAAATCTAATCAGTGTCCAGGAGAACAAGTCAAGTAGAAGATAAATATAATCAGTGTCCAGGAGAACAAGTCAAGTAGAAGATAAATCTAATCAGTGTCCAGGAGAACAAGCCAAGTAGAAGATAAATCTAATCAGTGTCCAGGAGAGCGAGCCAAGTAGAAGAGAATATAATCAGTGTCCAGGAGAGCGAGCCAAGTAGAAGAGAATATAATCAGTGTCCAGGAGAGCGAGCCAAGTAGAAGATAAATCTAATCAGTGTCCAGGAGAACAAGCCAAGTAGAAGATAAATCTAATCAGTGTCCAGGAGAACAAGCCAAGTAGAAGAGAATATAATCAGTGTCCAGGAGAGCAAGCCAAGTAGAAGATAAATCTAATCAGTGTCCAGGAGAACAAGCCAAGTAGAAGATAAATCTAATCAGTGTCCAGGAGAACAAGCCAAGTAGAAGAGAATATAATCAGTGTCCAGGAGAGCGAGCCAAGTAGAAGATAAATCTAATCAGTGTCCAGGAGAACAAGCCAAGTAGAAGATAAATCTAATCAGTGTCCAGGAGAACAAGCCAAGTAGAAGAGAATATAATCAGTGTCCAGGAGAGCGAGCCAAGTAGAAGAGAAATATAAAAATTCATATAATAAATAGAGTTTCACAAATATTTAAAAAATAATTTTGGTTTGGTGGATGGTGGGGTTTTGTCGATGTATTAGTGTTTGCTCACTGTTCCTGACATATTTTTTTATGCGCGTGTATGTGTGTGTGTGTATGTGTGTGTGTGTGAGAGAGAGAGAGAGAGAGAGACTAATGAAGCTCTTAAAAAAATCATTCAATATACAATTTACACAAAAATAGTGACACATAGAAATTAAGATATAAAAAGTGACATAATAAATAGACACAATGACGTAATCAACGGAAAAGGGAAATGTAAAAAATTTGACAAAAATAAAAGAAGGGACAGAAAATAAAACTAAAAAAATGATAGCATTAATGTAATTGAAATTTTGTCAATAATCGTTTGCAACAGTTGCGAGTATTTGAATTATTCATAACAGATTAAGACAAACAAAAATCAGATGTCAAGGACACAATTGTTTCAGCCCATTCTTGTTTGTTGCCTACGTCAGAAAACACATCATATGAACTCCAGGATGTTCAGAAGATTAGTCTTAACTCGGTATGCACTTGAAATCTTGTATATCAACAGTTTGGTACTCAGCCTCCTTTCTGTCGTATCACCCATCATTCCTAAGTGTAGATATTCTCTTGCAATTTGTCAATTTTCTGTTGGCGTGTTTTGTTTCATCGTTTTCTCTTCTTTATTTATCATTTTTTTATCTCCTTCTGGCATGTGATTTCATTTATTATTCGAATGTGATCCTAGACAGTGCTGCTCTTTGCTTTTCGTGTACTATGTAGTGCTCCAAATAAAGGCTTTGTTGTGGGTTTTTTTTTCGTGTGTGCTTACAGAGTTTTGGAATGCTTCATTACTATGTGTGTTAAATCGTGACTTGGTTGTGACAAAGAAAATTGCTAGATGTCCTCAAAGCGATAGATAGATGAGATATACATGAAACGTATTATTTCTGATACAAGAACGAAACTGTTGTATAATACCAAAAAAAAACTTTCGTTAGCACTTGTTTTCCTGTGAAGGAGTTCAGGGTGTTTTCTTATAGCCTATGGAAATAAAAGCCGCATTACCGTAGCAGACGTCTCGACATGTACAGGAAGAATTTTGATTGTACCCCCGAAGGAAAAATCCTGTCATATCCGTGGATTCAACCGGAAAAACAAGGGTCTGAGAAGGCGTTCTAATCACACGGCCATCCACTCCACTTCACAGCCATGTATAGCAACTTCGTTGTATGGTTGTGAGAGTTGGACACTCACTGCGGACATGGAGAGAAGATTACAGGCTTTCGAATACAAATGCTACAGAAGAATTCTACGAATTTCCTATAGGGAACATAAGACCAATGTGTACGTAAGAAATAAAGTAGAGATGTGTGCAGGTGTTCAGGAGCCATTGCTTTCAATAGTGAAACGACGAAAACTAGCATGGTTCGGACATGTATGCAGGCACGATTCCTTGTCAAAAACAATACTGCAGGGAACTGTCGAGGGTGGAAGAAGCAGAGGAAGACAAATAAAGACATGGACAGACAACATCAAGGAATGGACAGGGCAAGATATTTCCACGCTCATCCGCATCGCTGAGGATAGAATTCGCTGGAGGACTCTGTGTGCTAAAGCATCCAATGTGGTACCCCTACGACCCTGAAGGGTTATGGGTTTATTGATTGATTTATTGATAACAACTGCAGTTCCACCCATGTTTGCTTTCTTGTTCATCTATGAAAACATATTAATGGTATCAAGCAATTTGTTCTGATATTTTGTACTTGGTTTCCATTGATTTTGTAAAGCGATAATCTTATCCCGTATATCATGTAAAGCTTTTGCCGTTTACATATTTATAAACAATGTTTCAGTTCCATATATTGTACTAATAAAGAAACAGTTAATATAAATAAACAAAGTCACAAGATTGTTCTAACAATTGTTTTTTGGCAAAACTCATGATCCAATTTACCAATTGCTGAAATCTTGTTTTCTTTAGATGATCTATCAGTGTTTATAGCAGAACCCCCATTGGATCGGTATACGCATTTGTATGTCCATGTGTTTGTACGGTGTAGATTTATTCAATGAATTGCATACCTGTTATAATAGAAGAGAAACGTCTATTTCATACATCATCCAGCACTTGGTATCCGAACTTTCGTAGAAAAACTTTACAATAACGATATGTACAAATTTAACAGTTTAGAGTTTTGTAATGATATATTCTGTTGATGAAGTTTTTAAATATTTTCTATATTCCTGCACTTTAAACCAAAGACACATGTGTACTCTGATATGCCTATACATTATAGTGATGAAATAAACCATGTACTTGTGATTAGGTAGCTATTTTAACAGCCTCTAGCTTTTCTGACCAAAAAAAAAACCAACCAAGCTGCTAGTTCTGCTGCTACGATGACACCCCGATATATATAGGATTGTCAAATAGGTACTTGGCCAACTACATCCTGAAAACAAAAAGATTTGATCACTTAAAGACACTCAAACTGTCGGAAAACCTGATTAGTTGCAAGGCGATTCGGTGCCGTCAGAAAGGACCTAGTTCAATTCCCGCCAGCCTTAAGAATTAATTTAAATTATACGCATGCTTCCTAGTTCAATTCAATTCGTCTACGCAGTTGATCGTTGAATACTTGAATCACTTAACTAATAAGATTAAAATCTGGACAATAGATAATAGAAGTCCGTGACGATCCTAAAGGTTAGGATAATATTAATGGTTTTTATAAAAATATAATCGTACTTATGATAAGAAACACGAAAACACAATAAGCCTATACTGACTGCCAAGACAGTCTCATTTGATGAAAGTACGCCACACACGAAAACACAATAAGCCTATACTGACTGCCAAGACAGTCTCATATGATGAAAGTACACCAAACACGAATACACAATAAGCCTATACTGACTTCCAAGACAGTCTCATTTGATGAAAGTACGCCACACACGAAAACACAATAAGCCTATACTGACTGCCAAGACAGTCTCATATGATGAAAGTACACCAAACACGAATACACAATAAGCCTATACTGACTTCCAAGACAGTCTCATTTGATGAAAGTACGCCAAACACGAATACACAATAAGCCTATACTGACTTCCAAGACAGTCTCATTTGATGAAAGTACGCCAAACACGAATACACAATAAGCCTATACTGACTGCCAAGACAGTCTCATATGATGAAAGTACACCAAACACGAATACACAATAAGCCTATACTGACTGCCAAGACAGTCTCATTTGATGAAAGTACACCAAACACGAATACACAATAAGCCTATACTGACTCAGTCTCATATGATGAAAGTACGCCAAACACGAATACACAATAAGCCTATACTGACTTCCAAGACAGTCTCATTTGATGAAAGTACACCAAACAGTAGACGACTGTTCTGTGAATTTGGTCCTTGCAATTATCAATTATTCACGATCGATGAAGAACACGTCGAGAATCTTTTCTAAAGCACATCAATATTTGTGTTAGTTTCAAGGAATAGTCTCAGAATGTTGATGTTTTTTGTGGTGATGCTCGTGTTTTATTTCATTACATTACCATTTATCGTTTATATCTATAACAATTACGTTGTGAGGGAACGTAGTCTAAGGGTAGAAGTCACATGATCTCTTGGAAGTTTGTGTTATAATACACCTATATGAAAGATATGTGTTAAATAACGATTGTAATTTCAGTTGTCAGTGACAATAAAGACATTAAGAGTTGACCTAATATAGATATAAAAATAAAGTAACCCATATCATTTATTAATGCCGTAGGGGTGTGAGATGTTAGCGATCTCACATTTCACAGGCTCTGCAAATGAGGGCGGTAGCCATCTCCTCTCCCTCGCAGTCTTTACTTCCCGGATTAATCCGGTACCCATTTAAGGCTGGGTCGACCTGGGAGCCGTTGCGATCTGAAATCATTTCCGCATTAGCTGGGGAATGAACACAGGACCACTCATATGCGATGCCAATGCGCTAACCACTGCGCTAACGCGGCTCCCAATATAGATATATATACAGTCATCCCTCAGTTTTCGCGGTTGATAGGGAGCAGAATCGGTCGCGATAAGTGAAAAACAGCGATGTAGTGTCATACTCTCATTTTTAAAAAAAACGTACATTTTTTGTGTATGTAAAATACCAATAAGTGTATATGAAATCATATAATTACACATGTTAAAGGGATTGGAACAACTAATCAAGAACACAAAGAAATATAGCGAAGCACAAAATTTGTATTTAAACACGCAAAAAACAAAAATCATGTCAACAGATATAACAACACAACAACCAAAAATCAGAATAGACAATACCGAGATAGAATGTGTGGATAAATTTGAATACTTAGGAGCAAATATCAACGGTGCAGGAGACTGCATGGCAGAAATAAGGAAGAGATTGACAATGGCATGTTGCAAAATAACACGGCTGAATAACATATGGAATAACAACAAAGTAGAAACGAAAGTGCAAATGTTACGAACTTTTATTTTTCCGGTTGCAACATACGGATGTGAAACATGGACTCTAAGTAAAACAGCGGCAAAGAAGATCAACGCCTTCGAGCTGAAATGCTGTAGGAAGATACTTAGAATATTATGGAAGGATAAAATCAGAAACTCAGATATTATAAACACATTGAATATTCCAGAGTGTTTGTTACTAAACACAATAACAAAAAGAAAACTACGCCTGTTTGGTCATATAAAGAGACATAACTGTTTAGAAAGACAAATAATGGAGGGAAGAGTACATGGAAAGAGGAGAAAGGGCAGACCAAGAAGACGATGGACTGACGACATTAAAGATAACATGAATACATCGCTAGAAAATGCAAGCCACATCGCCCAAGACAGAGAGAGGTTCAGAGAGTTCATTGGGAAGACAACGTTCTGGAAGGAATACGTCACATGACACACATATGTTATCATTAGAACATTAAAGAATAGTTTCAAACATGTAAATAAAATAATAATAGTATAAATAACATACATAAAATAATGTATAAATAATATAAATATCGCCCGTGTGTTGCCGAGGCCCGAAAGGGGAGCAAAGAATAGCAACACTGATTACCTTCCACGCATGTCGTAAAAGGCGACTAAGGAGGTTATGGGATGGAGTTGGCTGTCCCATCCCATATAGGGTCAGTGACCCAAAGCCATGCTGAAGTCGGATGTGTCAGGCCGAAGGGTGCAGATATCGCAGCAATGCTGTAAACCATGACACAACGCATTCCGTTCTCCGGACTACATCCTGCTAACTGCACGAGTTTGAGAACGAACGCAGAAGAAGAAGTTCCTGAAGCCAAAATGTTTTAGTGTACGTATCCCTTGTATTACTATACATGCACGACGATTACAAAGTCTGGGACGAGCCCTGTAAACGATGAATTACAGCAAAAAAAGAGTCAACGAAAAGAAACACATATGAAGCAATAAAACAAGCCTTCTCCAGAGAACTCTTCTAAACATGTCGCTTCTAAACATAAAGGGGTATAAAGCGAAAAGAGAAAAGAAGAAAGCAAGAATATACATTCATAGCGGAAAGGTTTACTGGCTACTTCAGACCTGACATTTGATTTTGTAATATCAATTGCATTGTGCTTTATACCCTGGCTTCTTATCAATCATACGCTTAGACACAAATTATGATAATGCTAGTTTACAGTAACTGAATACGGAAATTCCCTATTCGTACTGAACATTTTCACAGAAAAGAAGAACAGACGCACAGAGCTGCATTAATCTACTATATATGTATTTTTAAAAACTAGTTAATATTTTATATTGGCTGTAAATACGTGTTTCTCGTGGGGAAAACGGGAGAAGGATCTGCCTATATATGAAGTGACATATTTTTTCAGGAACGTTGTCTTCGTTGTGGATACTCTGAACGCCTCTCTGTTCTGGGCAAGCAGGCCTGCATTGGCCAAAGACATGTGCTTACAGTCGTCGATGTCACTGGTCCATCATCTTTTTGGTCTTCCTATATATATATATATATATATATATATATATATATATATATATATATATATATATATATATATAAGGTCTTATATATACACACACTCACACTCACATATATATATATATATATATATATATATATATATATATATATATATATATATATATATATATATATATATATACATACACACACATTACTTTTGTCTGTTAAAATTACCTGCCACCACTGTATCTAGAGACGTGCTCAAAAACAGAAATATTCAGAATGCGTCAAAAAAGACGAGTGTTGAGACAGTAGAGGCGCCAGCTACCAGAAATACATTGTAAATACGTGTCCACGTAAATGATGCGCAAACACAGAACATAATACATAGAATAAACATAAATGTTTACAAAACTGTAAGAAGAACTGATCAGTGAAGTGAGATTATTAACATATAAACGATATTTGAGAAGTGTGCAATTACCATCTCCTACTTCTCTAGGAAAAGACGACACTAGAATATGAAAATATTACAGCATCATGCACTGGACAGCGTCATGCACTGGACAGCATCATGCACTGGACAGCATCATGCACTGGACAGCATCATGAACTGGACAGCGTAATGCACTGGACAGCATCATGCACTGGACAACATCAACTACTGAACATATTTAATATATTGTATTGTAATATATTAGCCACACATTGGCCTGTATTGCTAGGCCCTTGATATACTGTCAATTTACCACTAACAATGAATAATAAGATATCAACAACAGGGTTTATGTGCACTCAATATATCAACAGCAGGGTTTATGTGCACTCAAGATATCAACAGCAGGGTTTATGTGCACACAATATATCAACAGCTTGGTTTATGTACACACAAGATATAAACAGCAGGGTTTATGTGCACACAAGATATCAACAGCAGGGTTTATGCGCACACAAGATATCAACAGGAGGGTTTATGTGCACACAAGATATCAACAGCAGGGTTTATGTGACCACACGATATCAACAGCAGGGTTTATGTGCACACAAGATATCAACAGGAGGGCTTATGTGCACACAATATATCATCAGAATGGTTTTATGTGCACACTAAGATATCAACAGCAGGGTTTATGTGTACAAAAGATATCAACAGCGGGGTTTATGTGCACACTAAGATATCAACATCAGGGTTTATGTGCACACTAAGATATCAAAAGCAGGGTTTATGTGCATACAAGATATCAACAGGAGGGTTTATGTGCACACAAGATATCAACAACAGGGTGTATGTGCACACTAAGATATCAACAGCAGGGTTTATGTGCACACTAAGATATCAACAACAGGGTTTATGTGCACACAAGATATCAACAGCAGGGTTTATGTGCACACAAGATATCAACAGCAGGGTTTATGTGCACACAAGATATCAACAACAGGGTGTATGTGCACACTAAGATATCAACAGCAGGGTTTATGTGCACACAAGATATCAACAGCAGGGTTTATGTGCACACAAGATATCAACAGCAGGGTTTATGTGCACACAAGATATCAACATCAGGGTTTATGTTCACACAAGATATCAACAGCAGGGTTTATGTGCACAGAAGATATCAACAGCAGGGTTTATGTGCACACAAGATATCAACAACAGGGTGTATGTGCACACTAAGATATCAACAGCAGGGTTTATGTGCACACTAAGATATCAACAGCAGGGTTTATGTGCCCACAAGATATCAACAGGAGGGTTTATGTGCACACAAGATATCAAAAGCAGCGTTTATGTGCACACAAGATATCAACAGCAGGGTTTATGTGCACACAAGATATCAACAGCAGGGTTTATGTGCACACAAGATATCAACAGCAGGGTTTATGTGCACACAAGATATCAACAGCAGGGTTTATGTGCACACAATATATCAACAGCACGGTTTATGCGTACACAAGATATCAACAGCAGGGTTTATGTTCTCACACGTATCAACAGCAGGGTTTATGTGCACACAAGATATCAACAGGAGGGTTAATGTGCACACAGGATATCAACAGCAGGGTTTATGTGCACACAATATATCAACAGCACGGTTTATGCGTACACAAAGATATCAACAGCAGGGTTTATGTTCTCACAGGTATCAACAGCAGGGTTTATGTGCACACAAGATATCAACAGGAGGGTTTATGTGCACACAAGATATCAACAGCAGGGTTTTTGTGCACACAAGATATCAACAGCAGGGTTTATGTGCACACAAGATATCAACAGCAGGGTTTATGTTCTCACACGTATCAACAGCAGGGTTTATGTGCACACACGATATCAACAGCAGGGTTTATGTGCACACAAGATATCAACAGGAGGGTTTATGTGCACACAAGATATCAACAGGAGGGTTTATGTGCACACACGATATCAACAGCAGGGTTTATGTGCACACTAAGATATCAACAGCGGGGTTTATGTGCACACTAAGATATCATCAGCAGGGTTTATGTGCACACACGATATCAACAGCAGGGTTTATGTGCACACTAAGATATCAACAGCAGGGTTTATGTGCACACTAAGATATCAACAGCAGGGTTTATGTGCACACTAAGATATCAACAGCAGGGTTTATGTGCACATATTATCTTATCACTAAGAATGAATAACAAGTGAGGTCCCTCTACAGTGAACTACACAGTGAGCTCCTTGTGTGAACGTAAGCAGGCGCAAGAGATGGGTCGTACCTAGGATACCGTTAAACATTTCTGCGCCTCAGAAAGCATAACCTCGCGAGGAATGGATATCTATTCATATGATCTTTCAACAAGGAGTCAAGACCGTCATTACAATCAATATATAGTGCAGGTTACACAGCCCCGAGAGCGTGGATGCTGAAGTCAATGCATTCTTCTGAGAGAATGCCGATGACACAGATGTTGTGATTTACAACGGACGGATCAGTCATCCGTCACCACCGATGCGATGGGCCTTTACTACCAGATAAAAAGGACGAACAGTACACGAAGCCAGTGGTGCTTTTACCACAACAACAAGTAGTCTCATAATGGAAGTATTTGCTGTAATGCAGTCACTTAATTGGCCTGAATCACAAGCCTATTCCTATGCATGCATACTAAATGACTCAATGAACACAATTCTAAAAGTCAAAACAGGTGATATACGTAGGGGATGTGTGGAGTCATTAGAGAGAGCTAAGTGTGGGCATCACTATGAAAACTCTCGCTTATCTTTGTCCCCGGACACCAGGTAGCGGGCCGACCAATTAGCTAGCCTCGACACCACAACAGATGGTCAGCATATTTACCGAACAGACATACTCATTGCTCTTCGTGAGTCCTCACGATCAGAGGAGTTTTAGATAAAAGAGCATGGGTCAATATCGAGAATGCGCGAATTAGTAGTGAGGATGGGCGTGCCCCGTACATACACCTAACTTATTTCAAACTGAGCAGTGAACGAACATAGAACCAGAACCATGAGCAGTTACATTCTGAGAGATTTACTGAAGAGATCTGAGCACATATGGGTCGTGCCCGGTGTGCGAAGAGGATAATCAACATAGATAATACATAATACCTAGCAAGACATCAACAGCAGGATTTATGGGCACATCTTGTCTTATGAATGACTATTTTCGCCAGTGACTCTTTTAATTCATCATTTCGATGACTCGTTTATTGTTCTCTCATGTATTGTCTATTGAGATATAGACATATAGTATATATTATATATATATATATATATATATATATATATACATGTACTGTGCCGTGAGATATCTAAATTTTGAAAACTTTAATCTCAAACACTATGACAATTCTTCAGAGACTACTTCATAATGAATCTCTTATACGATTTTGGATTTGTACTTATTTTTCATGTCTCTAAACTAAACTGTGAAACTGAACGAACTCATCATGTGTATATCAAAATAAACAAAAATAGGTATAATTGTTACCAAAATAAGCCATAAAACAATCTAACAACGAGACGCAGTGATAGACAAAGTTTCTACTAAAATGACTTCATCAAGATAAGCAAAGAACAATTGTAAAGAAATCTTACACAGAGACACACATGTTGGTGATAGGGAGGAAGAAAGAAGAAGCAGGACTTAATGAGGAGACAACGGAGGAAACAAAGATAGGACAGCATGACAGGACAAAAAGCGATGTGTGAGGGGAGGTAAACATGGTAAATAAGTACAAAGAAAAAGTGGAAATAGATAAAATTTAATGCAAATAAAATTAACATAGAAATGATAATGAACATGACTTTGCTCGGTAGTAGTTTTCGATGAAAACAGTAGGAACTGGAACCAACAAGTTAAATAGCAAATTGTGACCTGTTAACACAAGTTCAAGGACGCAGTGACAGAAAGATCATCCGCAGGCTGTAAGAGGCAATAAAACTTGAGTGGACAAAGACCCGATGATTCATAGACAGGGTGTATAGAGAATGAGCGACAAACAAGAATCTAAGCTTAAGGCAGGGCGCGTAGTCGCCAAAAGGTGCAGGTATCCATAAACATCCCCCCCAATGACCTAAAATATCTGCAGTACATGTCTGCAGAAAGAAGATTCAAACTCACATGTCTTACTACTAACAAAATGCTTGCCTTGTCGTGCATCTATATATAGAAAAAAATCATAATTTGAATCTGGGCACCTGCATATGTTTTGTTTTGTTGCTATTTGTGAACTGTGTTTTATTTGAAATATAAGGTGCATGCATGTTCACGGCGTAGTTATAAGTTGTATATATTAGTTGTATGCATGTTCATGGAGTAGTTATAAGTTGTATATATTAGTTGCATTGCATGTTCATGGCGTAGTTATAAGTTGTATATATTAGTTGTATGCATGTTCATGGAGTAGTTATAAGTTGTATATATTAGTTGCATGCATGTTCATGGCGTAGTTATAAGTTGTATATATTAGTTGCATGCATGTTCACGACGTAGTTATAAGTTGTATATATTAGTTGTATGCATGTTCATGGGAGTAGTTATAAGTTGTATATATTAGTTGCATGCCATGTTCACGGCGTAGTTATAAGTTGTATATATTAGTTGTATGCATGTTCATGGAGTAGTTATAAGTTGTATATATTAGTTGCATGCATGTTCATGGCGTAGTTATAAGTTGTATATATTAGTTGTATGCATGTTCATGGAGTAGTTATAAGTTGTATATATAGTTTGCATGCATGTTCATGGCGTAGTTATAAGTTGTATATATTAGTGCATGCATGTTCATGGCGTAGTTATAATTTGTATATATTAGTTGTATGCATGTTCACGGCGTAGTTATAAGTTGTATATATTAGTTGCATGCATGTTCACGTCGTAGTTATAAGTTGTATATATTAGTTGCATGCATGTTCTCGTCGTAGTTATAAGTTGTATATATTAGTTGCATGCATGTTCACGACGTAGTTATAAGTTGTATATATTAGGTGTATGCATGTTCATGGAGTAGTTATAAGTTGTATATATTAGTTGCATGCATGTTCACGGCGTAGTTATAAGTTGTATATATTAGTTGTATGCATGTTCATGGAGTAGTTATAGTTGTATATATTAGTTGCATGCATGTTCATGCGTAGTTATAAGTTGTATATATTAGTTGTATGCATGTTCATGGAGTAGTTATAAGTTGTATATATTAGTTGCATGCATGTTCATGGCGTAGTTATAAGTTGTATATATTAGTTGCATGCATGTTCATGGCGTAGTTATAATTTGTATATATTAGTTGTATGCATGTTCACGGCGTAGTTATAAGTTGTATATATTAGTTGCATGCATGTTCACGTCGTAGTTATAAGTTGTATATATTAGTTGCATGCATGTTCTCGTCGTAGTTATAAGTTGTATATATTAGTTGCATGCATGTTCACGGCGTAGTTATAAGTTGTATATATTAGTTGCATGCATGTTCACGGCGTAGTTATAAGTTGTATATATTAGTTGCATGCATGTTCACGTCGTAGTTATAAGTTGTATATATTAGTATGTTCACGGCGCATTTATGAGTTGCATTTATTAGTTGTATGCATGTTAATGACGTAGTTAAGGGTTGCATTTAAGTTAAGATTCGATAGAGATTCCAAACAGCTGACGACTATAAATAGTACATGATCTTTGCGCCATACTGTCGGTTGTTGTATTGTGTTTGCAGAAAATTATGAATTTGACTATACATAGTTTACGTAGTATTTTAGTTACCGATACTAGTAAATGCCTACTACTAACACAGATAGGCTGTGCTCTCAGAGGCTCCGTGTGTAAGTTGTATATATGAAAGATCACTAGTTAGAATAGAAATCAATTTTAAACTGAACATGACTCGCTGTAGTTATACATTAATTAGTATTAAATAGCCATTACAAATAAGACACCACAACAAAACAGGACAGTACATTGAAAACATTCGGCATTCCTTCTTGGTTGTGCAATGCTAGTACGATTTTCGATTAGGCGACAGAGAAGATAATGTCTTTTGAAAGAAAGATAATAGCCATCCATCGCAGACAATGATGACAACAGTTCAGACTTATATTGTTGTATCTCTTTGCGTGTGTGCGGAGATGGCAGCAGTTCAGACTTATATTGTTGTATCTCTTTGCGTGTGTGCGGAGATGGCAACAGTTCAGACTTATATTGTTGTATCTCTTTGCGTGTGTGCGGAGATGACAGCAGTTCAGACTTATATTGTTGTATCTCTTTGCGTGTGTGCGGAGATGACAGCAGTTCAGACTTATATTGTTGTATCTCTTTGCGTGTGTGCGGAGATGACTGAAAAAGTTCACTCCGGCATAACATTCCCTGCCACACTTAGAGATACGTATGATCAGAATTAGGCGTTTGTGTGTTTGTTGTTTTTTGTGTGGAGAAGCACGTCTACTTCGTGCCTCTGAAATTTGATGTTTCTCAGTGACCAATCATCTGTGTTCGTGTTGCACGCTACACTGGGCGATTCTGAGCGACATCCTTCCAGGATGTGGCGTCGATGTTGAAGGTCTTTAGAGATTCTTGATTCTTGATTAGGAACAAGCGTCACATCACTGGGGGCATTCCCATATATGTTCTGCTTACCGTTCCGTCAACCATCTAAAAGTGTATAAGCTCAGTGTCCCAGTCAGTTGCTGATTACGCGTTCTTCTGATCTTTTCGGAGAGGGAGCACTGTCTCCCATCACCTCTAGTCACTCCCATTTCTACCATTCTCTGAACATGTACATTGTCACGTTCGACTTCCTCCTCGTCTTCTCGTAGGGTATCCATGACTGCTCTAATCAATTACATACTGTCTCTTCTTATCATGGTGGCGTTCACCAAAGCTTTACCAGTCAACACATCGGCTCTTTAGAGACACTTTGATAGAGTCCTTGAAACATTTTATCTGTCCATCTGCCAGTCGTTTTCCATTGAGGAGCTTACCATACATAAGCTGTTGTGGGATGCGTTTATTAGACATGGGCACATTATGTCAAGACCATCTCAGTTGGATCTTCTTCAGCATTATATACATTCTTAAGATGTTTACTCTAGTAGGACTTCAGTATCGGGTACTTTATCTTGCCACTTCATGATAAAAGATTTGAGATGTTTAGTGAGGACTTCAGTATCGAGTACTTTATCTTGCCACTTAATGATAAGATATTTGAGATATTTAGTGAGGACTTCAGTATCGAGTACTTTATCTTGCCACTTCATGATAAAAGATTTGAGATGTTTAGTGAGGACTTCAGTATCGGGTACTTTAAATTGCCACTTCATGATAAAAGATTTGAGATGTTTAGTGAGGACTTCAGTATCGGGTACTTTATCTTGCCACTTAATGATAAGATATTTGAGATGTTTAGTGAGGACTTCAGTATCGAGTACTTTATCTTGCCACTTAATGATAAGATATTTGAGATGTTTAGTGAGGACTTCAGTATCGAGTACTTTATCTTGCCACTTAATGATAAGATATTTGAGATGTTTAGTAAGGACTTCAGTATCGAGTACTTTATCTTGCCACTTCATGATAAAAGATTTGAGATGTTTAGTGAGGACTTCAGTATCGGGTACTTTATCTTGCCACTTCATGATAAAAGATTTGAGATGTTTAGTGAGGACTTCAGTATCCGGTACTTTATATTGCCACTGCATGATAAAAGATTTGAGATGTTTAGTGAGGACTTCAGTATCGAGTACTTTATCTTGCCACTTCATGATACGATATTTTCTGATACAGCTTGTGTACCAGTGACTTAACACTCTGACGTATCTTCTGTCCAGGTTTCTCAAGCGTATATGGCGAGAAGTAAGCATAATGGCGCGATATAATTTTAATAGTATGACATGGGTATTGAATCTTTAAGTATGTGACATGTTTTATATATGCTTTTGCAAGGTTTTGTGTTAGCTTCCACACTCAATTCATCTTGAGGTTTTGTTATGTTTGCTGTTATGTTATCGGAGCCTGCATCGTTTTTTTGGGGTTTTCTACTTCGGATTTCAGAAACATCACAGCTAGGAGCAAACTAGGAACCTCAATGCATCAAAGACAAAGATAATACATCTAAACATATAAATCTACACCTACAATATACATTGGCAAAGAACATCTTGAGAATGTCAGCAACTTTGAATATTTCGGGTCGGCAAACAACATCACAGGAGATTTCTCAGCAAAAATTAGAAAGAGGTTAGCAATGGTTCTAAAAATATCGCAGATGAAAAAATTAAGACAATAGGCAAGCAGAAAAAAAGTTGAAGAGCCGTCTCTTTCTATGTTCTTCTTCTATGTCTTCACTACCCTACTATACGTTCGTGAGAAAAGGACAGTGTAAAGTGTATCGTGGTCAAAAACAAAGATCTGAATATAGAAGAATACTGGTTCTTAAATATCAACAACAAAAAAGCTAACATGTCGGTCACATAAGAAGACAATGGTTTAAAATAATTAATCATTGAAAGAAACATTCCAGTAAAGAGAACACAAGGCGAGCGGCAATTAAGATCAAGACATGACACAGAAGACAGTCTAAACATGACACTGGGAGAGGCTGGACAGCTCGCACAGAACCAGGAGGCTTACAGAAAAACAATGATGACACCATTCTGTAAAGGACACGTCACACATATAAATAAATAACCGACACCGGTTTCTTATTTGTCTTTATTTTTAGCATTCTCCAAACATGCATTATATTTTCCTGGTCTGAAGATGACCACATCGTCACTGGATGTAAAACGCAGATAGCGAGATTCTGTATGACAACATATTACGATGGTTTGTTCCGAGACAATGGAAACAACTCGAGTCACAATATACTGAGGACAGCTAACTAATCTGGTAATTATCCACATATACATATTTCAATACTACAGCAATGCGTTGAGAGTAAATTTAATCAATTTCAATTTTATCAATCAATCAATCAATCAATTTAAATTATATTTTCTATATAGCGTTTATTGGTCATTCTTAGTCGTGTCGTGTCATTACATACGACAGTCGTGTGTAATGATTCTTTAAAAAAAACACGCATATATATATATATATATATATATATATATATATATATATATATATATATATATACACTTACACATAGCTGTAAGCACACGTGCCACTTGAAGCATACACAAAATCTCACATATACACACACTTGCACAAGCCCTCGCAGATATCACGAATATATGCTTATGTACTCCTAACCAAATAAACACACACGTACGTTATCTAACACATACACAATATCACGTACATACGTGTACATACACTTAAAACATGTTTCTATACAAACATATTGTAGGTATAACTGTACACACAATGCATCTTCTCAAATATATTTTCTGCATGTGTTGTTCGCCCGTCCAAGTCGACGATGACCATTCAGTTCAACTGGAATGATGCTGAATATAATGTCTGCGAGTTGTCCGACTGTAACTAATGATTCCTATGCGTGCCTGGAATTTTCTATCACTCTCTGGGACAAGAGTGGGAGGAGTCTGTGGGGCATTTTCTGTTCTTGCCTTTCTTCTAGCGCATTTTTGTTGTGCATCATTGTGTGTGAGGTTATCTACAGCTGCTGCATCACTTAATTCTACGAATCCAGTACGTACTAAGTTCTTCATGCGTAAGTTCTTCATGCGTAAGTTCTTCATGCGTAAGTTCTTCATGCGTAAGTTCTTCATGCGTAAGTTCTTCATGCGTAAGTTCTTCATGCGCAAGTTCTTCATGCGTAAGTTCTTCATGCGCAAGTTCTTCATGCGTAAGTTCTTCATGCGTAAGTTATTCATGCGTAAGTTCTTCATGTGTAAGTTCTTCATGCGTAAGTTCTTCATGTGTAAGTTCTTCATGCGTAAGTTCTTCATGCGTAAGTTCTTCATGCGTAAGTTCTTCATGCCTAAGTTCTTCATGCGCAAGTTCTTCATGCGTAAGTTCTTCTTCATGCGTAAATTCTTCATGCGTAAGTTCTTCATGCATAAGTTCTTCATGCGTATGTTCTTCATGCGTAAGTTCTTCATGCGTAAGTTCTTCATGCATAAGTTCTTCTTTATGTGAAAGTTCTTCATGCGTAAGTTCTTAATGCGCAAGTTCTTAATGCGCAAGTTCTTCTTCATGCGTAAGTTCTTCATGCGTAAGTTCTTCATGCGTAAGTTCTTCTTGCGTAAGTTCTTCATGCGTAAGTTTTTCTTAATGAGTAAGTTCTTCTTCATGCGTAAGTTCTTCATGCGTAAGTTCTTCTTCATGCGTAAGTTCTTCAAGCGTAAGTTCTTCATGCGTAAGTTCTTCATGTGCAAGTTCTTCATGCGTAAGTTCTTCTTCATGCGTAAGTTCTTCATGCGTAAGTTCTTCATGCGCAAGTTCTTCATGCGCAAGTTCTTCATGCGTAAGTTCTTCTTCATGCGCAAGTTCTTCATGCGTATGTTATTCTTCATGCGTAAGTTCTTCATGCGTAAGTTCTTCATGCGTAAGTTCTTCATGCGTAAGTTCTTCATGCGTAAGTTCTTCATGCGTAAGTTCTTCATGCGTAAGTTCTTCACGTGTAAGTTTTTAATGTCTCACTAGTGACCGATCAGACTAACCATCGTACAGCAGCATCGTTCTAGTCAATGACAGGTCAACAAACATCGTACAGCAGCAACGTTCTAGTCAATGACAGGTCAACATATTCAGATTTTACTCTTGTGGATGTCCAATCTATGCAATATTTTAATCCAATCCCAGTAGAAAAGTATATTCTGAAAGTTGTGACCACCACAGAGAATCAGAGCATATCAGTGCATCTATTAAGATCTTATATCATTTTCTTTATTTCAGTAGGAGTGCGAAGCTTTATTTCATACATTGATAGGAATAATAGATGTTCTGTTAGTACATTTCTGGCATGAAAACTAGTGAAACTAAACAACTTCTGTTCTTCATCAAATGTTCCATCAAATGTTCAAACCATCAAATGTTCGCCATTATGATGAGAATGGATGTTATCTTACTTGTGTGAGAGTGGTAATCTAGTTTTGTTTTGCTGTTTTCACATTGCTTGATCGCACCCATATATCTGTTAAAGATATTGTTGTGTAAATATGAAAAAAAAACTAAGACAAGATAAATAAAGGGAAAGTGAATATATATAACAGTAATAAGAAAGAAAAAAAAAAGAAAAAGTGAATGTGTTCAATGAAGGAGTAAAGAAAATGTAATCATAGATAAAAAGAAAATGTGGAATACAGGTTATGTAACGATGTTTTGCAGATTTAAAAACTCGTCAAAAATAGTTCCTCTATGCACGGCCTTTTTTAAAAAGAAAAGAAAAAAAAGATTAATCGCTATCAGCTGTATAACGTCTCCGCATAGATCAGGCTGCCAGCAATGATTTATTAATGTCTTCTTTAACAAAATATGATGTTTACAGTCTTGGGGTTCCAAATATCTTAATAGTTTTTCTATTTCATATAGAACTAATTTTCGTTTGCTTGTCTACTTCCATTCTTTCATGTTCTTCAGCATTCTCTTCTCCTTTTATATGACGAATTATATGGATTATTGTGAATCATTTAGTAAATCTCTTAATAAATCAGTATTCCGTGTTTGACATATTGATATTAAATCAACTAGTGGCGCTGACATGTTAAATTATACATTTCTGAAGCGAACGAAACGTATATATATATATATATATATATATATATATATGTTTATATCTGTATGTTTATATCTATATAATAAGGGATGTCGTGCATGTACACGAAATAGAAAATTATTCTCACACCCGTGAGGTTTAGGGTTCAATAAGTTAGAACTGGGGTTTTCTATAGAAAGGTAAATATTTCAAAACAATACCATTTGCATGACATGCCGACAGCAAGGGCATGCGGCCTTTATCACACCAACCACACGCCGCCTCCCATCAATCACCTCTAAATGTAAACATGCACGATTGACAGTATATACTGGTAACTGTATTCTATTGAATGTTTTCACCATTGAAGAGTAGAATATACTCATAATATGTTTCCCAATTTGTGTATTGTTTTCACCATTGAAGAGCAGAATATTTATAATGTTTCCCAATTTGTGTATTGTCTCTCTGGTTTATATTTGTATATATTTTTTCCAACCCTTTCCAATATTGTACTTTGTCAGAGATTTGATCTTTCATTGATCATCGAGATTGAAAGATTTGCATAACGGACGATGGTAATTAGGAAAAAAATAGTATTAAAATCAAAAGACGACTGCCATTTTTTGGGCCATAATCTCTGCAAATTGTTAACGAATGATCGCTAATAAAGCAATTCATATTCAATAAATTTAGCAGATACTTTTTTTATGCACAGGAAGATTTTCAGATTTACTAGCACAGGAAGATTTTCAGATTTACTAACCGTGGTCGCTCTTCGGATTGCAGACGATTGGAAAAAAAAACTTGGAGAAGTTCATGAAGCGAAATATATATAATAAGCATATATAAATATATATATACAAATATCGTAAGACAATTAAATAATGAAGCTGATTTAATTATGGCAGAAACAAAAACGCCTTCCATGAATCGCAGCATTCAATTCAAACAGGCTTCATTCATCTATGGTCTTACTAAATTTCAACTGGTGCCGTCAAGTAGGCGACAAATATTCTGCCATTTTGTTCGACTAGTGAGAAGTACATTGTTATGTATTTTAAAGGAAATTGAATTTAATTTCATTGTCTCGGCCATAAAAGACGTAATTGATGAAAATTATCCGAAATATATATATATCTATTTCTCTTCACGTACTGCTACAAATGTAATGACATTGGTGAATTTGTCAAAAAGATATAGGAGTGCGTCAGGGTTGCATATTTTTCCCAGTACTTTTTAACTTGTATCTTGAATACATCCTGCGGAAAAGGGGGGGGGCGCTAAAAATGTCAAGACATCTATAAATATTCACTGTAGACCAAATGAATCAACGGCTCAAACGGCGAAACAGCAAAGTATGTGGCGCTTTAGAGGCAAGTTCTCGCCATAAGAATGGATATTGGCTGGCCACCGTGGAAATGACTGGGACCGTACCACGTACATTCCAAAGCAAAGCAACGGATCAACAACATTTAAAGATTAAGATGAGGAAAATATTAATATCTAAACAAATTGCAAACAAGTTGAAATGAGAATTATAAAATGCTACATCTATTCTATATTAATGTATGTCTCAGAAGCATGGACACTAAATAAATAATTAGAAGCCAGAATTGATGCTTTTGAGATGTGGTTATATAGGAGAATAGGGAAAACATCATGGAAAGAGAAGAAAACAAATAAAGAGGTTCTAAAACACTTACTATAAAGAAAGAATTACTAAGAGAAATAAGATCAGGCAAATAAAATATTTTGGACACATTAAAAGACATGACACTTTATTGAAGACCTTACTTGACGGTAAAGTCAAAGGGAAGCGAGCAAGAGGTAAACAGAGATACACGTGGAAGAGTAACATCACATGATGGACAGGTTGCAGTTTAGCAGAGTGCACCATTAAGACAAGAGACAGGGGATGTTAGAGATCCGTTGCAGTCAACCTTCGTTGCGGAGACTACACTTGATGATGATGATGTAGACGACTTTGTAATTTGAGTTATGCCGATGGTATCCGTCTCTTGGCTGGTTCCGTATTTGAACTCCAGAAACTCACCTCAAAGTTGGAAGTTGGCTAGTCGGATATATGGCATGGGAATTAGCATTGATAAAAGTAAAATATTGTTGTGTAGATTAATATATATACTAGTGGCATTGATAAACGTAAAATTTTTGTGATTAGTTATACTAAGCAAGATCCCACGAACAGTATTTTACGTTTATCAATGCCACTAGTATATATATTAATCTACACAACAATATTTACTTTTATCAATGCCACTTCGTATTAATCTACACAACAATATTTTACGTTTATCAATGCCACTAGTATATATATTAATCTACACAACAATATTTTACGTTTATCAATGCCACTAGTATATATATTAATCTACACAACAATATTTTACGTTTATCAATGCCACTAGTATATATATTAATCTACACAACAATATTTTACGTTTATCAATGCCACTAGTGTATATTAAATGATCAATTAAATGATCACGTACTTGAAGAAGTTACCAACTTCTAATATCTCGGGGCCCAAATATTTGGTGATGACAACTTAAGAAATGAGATTAAGCTAAGAATTAAGATGGCGATGGTTGCACATCATTGAACAATTTTGGACAAGATTTGAAAAAGTAAAACCAGCATTACAATAAAGATACATCTTTTCAAATGGCTAGTGTTAAGAATGCATTTGTATGGATGTCAAAATTTAACACTCAATGCAGAGACAGAAACAACGGTTCAAGCGTTTTGCAACAAGTGCTACAGACGTTTGTTAAGAATTAGCTATATAGATCATAAGACATATATATATATTTGTCCAGCAGCAAATAAATAAACTTGCAGGTTATCGAGAATCACTTTTCTTAGTGGTCGATCGGGGTAAACATATTTGGTTTGGACATGTAACGATACGAGACTCACTTTTTACAATTATTTCTCAAGAAATCATCGAGGGTGGAAAGAGAATAGAGGGTCAGAGGAAATCCTGCATTAATAACATCAAAGGATGGCATGGACTTGTTTTTGACACTCCATCAAATGACTGAGAATCGAGTTTTTTGGAGATCATTTTGTACTGATGTATCCAGTTTGGTACCCCTGTGATCCTGACGAGTTAGGGGTCGTTTTATTATTATTCTTATTATTGTTATTACGTATGCAGCACTGAGAACAGAGAGAACATTAAATTTCCTTTTGAAATCGCAACAAGTGCTATCAAGGCAGTAAAAATTGTTGAGATAAGTTTATGAAGTTCAATGTGTATCTCATACACAGAATGTCATTTGGTACTCAAGATTCAAAACATGTGTGGACACGATTACAGGTTAAGGTAGGCCGGGGAAGTTTAATTTCTGTTCACAAAGATGAACTCGTTGCCAAAGTCAGATAACTGATGCATGAAGTTGGAAAATGATTGTATGACTGTGAGGATGATGTGAACGTATTTGATGATTCGTAACTAATAGCGAACTATTTGGACAAGAAATTGATAACTGTTTTCAGAGCCCGAAACGAGTATTCAGCAACCGTTTCTTGGCTCCTCTATCTATTTATTCGTTAAATCCTTTATTGCATTTCAGCGTCAGGGGTCCTACTGCATAATAATTCACCGGTCTTAGGGGCGGTATCTTTACATGATTTAGTAGCCAAAAATTGCAAGCGTGTGTTCACAATCATCTATCATACTCCCCAGATGTGTTCAGCTATCCAGCTGCGATGATGTTATATTTCTAAAAAAATAAAAGTTATTAATCGAGCGTCTCTTTGAGGATATTGATGACATCAAAAACGCGTTAGCAAGTAATCTAATGGCAATAACAAAACCATAACCATCTGCTGTATAGAAGACGTCGGCACAAAATTAATTTAGGCCTCGACTTGTTATGTTTTTGATACTTGTCGTGCTTTCAGTTGGTCACAATTTATATAATTGGAATTGCCTTGAATATTTCTGGCATGCGACTCCAAGTATAGAAAAAGTGACTAACGAAAAAGAAGATAATAATTTATTTAAGTAAAAAATCAATGCTTGATTATTTCTGTGCGTATAGCTGATGGTACCGTCGAAGGTCACGACAAGATACGGTTTCCAGATGTCATTCCAGAAATGTTTAGATGGCGTCACTCGTTGAATCAATACCAGCAGGGATTGTCTTAAATAAAAGCGATGGTAAAATAAGTCTTTCATTTCATTTTTTTGGGTTCATGTCTGGAAGATGTTACCAAGTATTAGCGGAACAAACCATAGGCTCGTAAAAATGAAACTGTGTTAGCGCGAAGTTGACAAATAAAGTTTGGAGGGGAGAACTTATTTCAGTTTTTACTAGGGAGGGTAGGGATTAAGATTGATGTTAAAATTCTAGATTTGTTGAGTATTATGTATAATTTTTGGAAGAAAAGGGAAGTTGGTGGTATGTCGGGTGACGTTAGGGATAGTGTTAGCTAGTGTAGCAGACACCTGCGATTGCATTACACATTTTAGCATCTACTCGTCTCATATAGTCACACACATATACATAGTAGGCACTTTACCGCAGACGATAGTATTATTGTTAGTTAGTCGTCGGATCATCATCACTGCAAACTGGACAAGTCCATAATTGCTCCGATCTCTCCTTGAGTGTATCCGCCATTACACTTCTGCTGACAGTATCAGTCCTATGCTGGTTGACCATCATTCTTCTGCGCCCTCCAAAATGTTCACTTCTAGCAACACCGCATTTTAATCCCTGATCTTTAATCCTAGCCATTGAAAAGTAATCATCATCCACATTAGTCTCACTCACGAGTGTTATATCTATTAAGGAATTCAAAACGTCAGCGCGATCCACTGCCCCATCGCCCTGTGCAACAATCGCACATGATGCCGTTTGATCCGCTCTTTCATTGCCTCGAATGCCCACATGACCCGGCACGAAAATAAATGTAACCACTTTCAAGCTCGCCTTTCTCAAGACCTCAATCCCATGTTTGCGAACAAGACCCACTTGTACCTTATTATTATTATTATTATTATTGCACCTTCTTAGTATTACTGTTGTGATATAAGAAATATAAAGTGCTATCTACGGCGGCGATAGTGGATGTGACTCACATGATGAATCTGAATCACAAACAATCTTCTGCAGTATGAATAAAAATACAGGCCCCGTTATACCATTGAGCACGGTTGTGTGCCTTTTTAGGCATGTCTTGTTCTAATGATTCCATATTAATATCTGTATCACGCATATCGTGTTTGCTTATGTCTTTGTACCGATGTAGAAGTCGACCCAGACAACCGGTCTTCTGAGATCTTCCATCATGTAAGAGTGTTCCGGCTATCTGAGTCTGCACATATTGAGTATAGAAAATATAATATATTTCTGTAAGATATATACGATTGGGAGTAAATATTAATATATGTTTTATTTTGCATGTCTTCAACTTTATAATTGAAAGAAAGGAGTGTTATGAAATATTGCTAGCTCTTGGCATCAGAAACAAGAGAGGAGTGTTATGAAATATTGCTAGCTCTTGGCATCAGAAACAAGAGAGGAGTGTTATGAAATATTGCTAGCTCTTGGCATCAGAAACAAGAGAGGAGTGTTATGAAATATTGCTAGCTCTTGGCATCAGAAACAAGAGAGGAGTGTTATGAAATATTGCTAGCTCTTGGCATCAGAAACAAGAGAGGAGTGTTATGACGTATTGTCCCCTTTTACATCAGATAAAACAGAGGAGTGTTATGAAGTATTGTCCACTCTTGACATCAGATAAAACAGAGGAGTGTTATGAAGTATTGTCAGCTCTTGACATCAGACGTAAGCGATTATTACAATTTTGTATTGGTGTAGTTTTATGTAACGTAAGGCCGAATAACCAGGAGCCAAATTAAGTTAATCGTCAAAATTTCTCTCGATCATTCATTTCTATAGATATTATATACAGATATGTTCCATAAATCAATGAAATCTTCCATAGAAAATATTGAATTACGTGAAAACACTATAGCCACCCATCACATGCTATGGTGACAGGAGTATCAGACTTGAACCTGATTGTGACTATTGTATCTCTATCGGATGTAAGAAGATTAAGAACTATCAATTCAACTATCAACTATGAATATCAGCCAATTAAGTTCTACTGTAACCCCTTCTATCTCCATCCTCATGCTCGATGTGACGGTTGAGTACGCTGAAGATTTTTCAACAAACTAAACGCCGTTTCTGTAGGATACAAAACTTCAACCACTAATATTTGTGTTTCTGTTAACGGAGCCATCAGTATATATATATATATCTTGTGATTTCGAGTGTAGCTGGGGTGTTCGTGCACTGTTACCTGGACCCTGACACTAGTCAAATTTCGACCCACTTTATCTAGTTGTATTATTACTTTAGTCCGTGATTTCTTCTCAATGTCTACCTCCACCTATTCACTGCCCTTTCCTATTTATTCAAATTTACATATTCTTCGCAGTGTGTCTTCATCCTCTGCAAGAACTGCCACGCTTGATTCGTTTTCCCTGTGACGTTTCTAAACGTTTGTGTAATGGGGGTTGGTTTTCTGTTACTTTAAGGTACGACCTAACCTGTGCTACGTAATGTTGCACTCTAATACTGGAGAGAACATGCACAATTCTCATTGCATAGATCATATCACAGTCAAGGTCATAATCTATGACAGATATCACCATCAAATGTAGAAACAGAAACAGTACCTATTGCTACATGTCGAAAGTCGTCTTAACCTTGATAACGCTGGTTCCTCTTTTAGCCTTCTGAACCATATTTGTGATGCTTTTGTTGAATGAGAGACTTCTATCAACGATTAGCACAAGATATTTAATGTTCTTTTCTCTTTCAATGAATGATCCCATGCAACTGATAGCTGGCAGTGTGTCATTGACCAGATTATTATTTAAGAAATACCAGACGACCTTTGCTTTCGAGGGATTTATCACAACGATGTATGTTCTACTCCATATCGACAATTGATCTAGTCCACTCTGTACATTGCCAGCGATATCTGTTCCTGCCTGCCCATGTTGTATAGTAGGATATCATCAGTTTATGTTAGAACTGCAATTGTTTGAGTTATCCAATTGAGCAGTTTTTAACGTAAACACATTGCACGTCTCCGGGGATGGATGAGATCCTTGTGGCAGACCAGGTGCTATTGTTTTGATCTCAGACGTCCAAATGTGCACATCAGAGCAAATGTATTATTTATTTAAAAAATAAATTTATTTTAAGATTTAAGATTTTATAAAATATATTACAAGATTTATCAATAAATTTCCACCTAGCACACATACCAACAACTTTTCGCTGTCGAACGAGAATTTCCGTAGAAATCAACAACAACAAAAATAATGTCAACAGCAACTGGCTGTTGTTGTCTTTGTACCGATGTAGAAGTCGACCCAGACAACCGGTCTTCTGAGATCTTCCATCCTGCTAGAGTGTTCTGGCTATCTAAGTCTGCACATATAATCAGAAATATCTGTTAAATATAAAAACAACAATAGAGCTTCAGCCTTCACATTTGGTGGACGGAGACACCATGGGTGGGCGGAATAACAAAGAAACCTCTCGCAAGGGCCAGAGTTGTGCCCTGATGTCGACAGCATTAGACTCGGAACACCATCAAGTCTGTGAGATTATCCACCCAATACATTTAGTAATGTTCTACGTACTGCTCTATTTTGTCCATGCATTTTTATATTTAGCTACTGTTCCTTTTTGATTTTGTTGGTTTTCATGATTTTTGATTTCTGAATTGTAATATTTAGTCCACATTTTCTTCTCATATGTCTCTGCTTTATTTGTCGACATAATCTATTAGTTTTGTTGCGCCTGTTCACTTTCTGCTAAAAGGATTATGTCATCTGCATTTCGGAGATTGCTGGTTATTTTTCCATATATCGTGAGCCTGATATTAGAAAATGCAAATCGATTAATCACAAACAAAATAACGTAGTACTAATACACGAACATTTTGTTTAAGGTAATAAGTATTTACATCCATTTATTACAATGTACAGGGCTAGATTACATCCATTTCTTACAATGTACAGGGCTAGATTACATCCATTTCTTACAATGTATAGGGCTAAATTACATCAATTTATTACAATATATAGGGCTAGATTAGATCCATTTCTTCATATGTATAGGATTACAATGTATAGGAGTACAATGTATATGAGTACAATGTATAGCAGTACAATGTATGGGGCTAACTTCAACAGATACAGTCCAGAGGCCGATATCATGTGGCTGTATTCTTCGTCTTCCTCCTAAGCGTTCATTCTCAAACTTCCACTGGATCTCTCTTTTAGCAGTACAATTGTTCCACTAGATTTCCAGCAGGATGTAGTCCAGAGAATGGAAATGTGATGTGTGGCGGTTTTATTTGCAAAAATGATCTGAAACATCCGTCTTCAGAGGGTGACCCCATTGAAATTGGAAAGTCGAACTTGAATTGTACGTTGAGTTTAATGATATAATAATGTTAAATTTCAAGACGTTTGCTTGGGCTGTACTTAAATAACGCAACCCAATTGAATATTTCAGATTGGTAAACACATAGGTCAGTCTGGACGTACCATGATGGCGTTTGTTTGGCAGTTCTGGATGCTCACAAGCTTGGTGATCGTATTGCAATTTTGTGAAGGTGAGAGTTTGTGCAAAAACTTGTTTTAATGAGTCCACAATGTACCTACGTAAACTGTTATTGATAGTAAATGCAATGACTAGATAATATACATGTTTGGCGGTGTAAACTAATGACAGCTGAAATGGCATGCTTACGCAGAATCCTAGGAATATCGCTAAGAGTCAGAGTGAGAAATGAGAACATTAGACGAAGAGCCGGCACCGTCCGAATATTGGAGTATTTTAAGAGCCAACAAATAAAATGGTATGCACACACCAGCAGACTACCATCAGACAGCATACCACAGCAAGCTATACTACACAGATACAGTGAAGGCAGACCTAGAGGCTGACCTCGAAAATGATGGACCACCGAAATAAAAGAGGCGACAAATTCCACAATATACAGCACACACGAGGGCCATCTCCAGAGAACTCTTCTAACCCTGACGCTGAAAGGCAATAAAGGGTTTAGCTAATTGATAGATATGTAGTGCCATATAATATATATGAGAGAAAAGATACGTAACCAAAACAGTACAAATAATAGGCATCTGTTTGTTCTTGAATACTATAATTAGGAATAATCAAGAAATTATTGAAAATGGCATAAGTTAGTGACGAGATTTGAACCAGATCCGTTCACATTAAACCAATCTAACAACTGGAGTTAACACCTTTTCTGAATCCCATCAATTCCATTGCCTAAATAATATGAGATTTTAGTGAATATATTCACCGTATATATTCTCAAGTTTATTGAAAACATGTCAGTATATTGAGTGTGTATATTCTCAAATTTATTGAGAACATGTCAATTGGATAAGTGTCGAACTATAAATATGTGGGCTAAAGAAGCTTCGTAGGATATGTGCAAGTAAATCCTTTTCTACAAGACAATGTAAGTGGTTGAGACAACTTTGGTATTTGGCCAATTATCAACTAGCCGGAGACTCCATGTGATTATTGCAGAACTGGAGATTGCACCTGCTTTATGTAAATGACCAACTGTAGCATATTTTAGTTCCTGTGGAACAATCATATTGTTAAATATTGCAGTGAGTAGATCTATGCGCGTCTTTATCATCGCCGAAATCTCTGTTTTGTATCACTTCCAGGAGTATTGAATTTATGCAGCTGGTGTTTCTCTTTAAATAGTTTTCATATTTCTTTCTTGGTCTACTATATTTTTAGTGCGGACGTCAGCCTATTATAGACCATATTCTATGTTCAGGGAAAGTGTAAGTTCCTGAACTCTTCGTTTCACGGCTCAAATGTCAGTCCCTAAACACGTCATATCTAAACACGTCATATCTAAACACGTCATATCTAAACACGTCATATCTTAAAAAGGTAATATCTAAACACGTCATATTTAAACACGTCTTATTTAAACACGTCATATCTAAACACGTCATGTCTAAACACGTCATATCTAAACACGTCGTTTTATCACTCAAATATCAGAAGATTGTCTATTGTTTTTCCCAGCTGGTTTGTTATCCACTCTTGCAGTTAAGCGTAGGCATGATTGGAGCTCGAGTCTGTGTTCCAAGGCCAGAAGTGTGGCGTCGGCTGAGCTATGGCCGTGTTTGTTCAAAATGTCCCTGACGTTTTCTATCCATCTTTTTCGTGGACTTCCTCTGGCTTTGTACACTGATCTCATTTGTTTATATGCCTTTACGGACAACTTGTCGTGATGTATTCGCATAATGTGGCCAAACCACTTGATCTGATGTCTTTCTATGTAATCTTTGTAAGGTGTTTTACTTATTATTTCCCTCTTGTATTCTATTCGTAATCTGGCAAGCCTGGTGACCCCGGCAGCTTTCCTCAAGCATTTCATCTCACATGTCACTATCTTTCTGTAATGTGAAGATGAGAGAGACCAGGTTTGGCACTGGTAACACAGTGTTGGTAGGAATATACTGTAGATCATTTATCTTTTAACTTCCATCTCGATCTTGGGATGAAAAGTAGCGGTTAGTGCAGTTGCTTATTGTCATCTCGTCTCTATCTCTCTATCAAGGCTTCCATTTTCTGTGAAAATACTACCGAGATATTTGAACACCAATACTTGTTTTACTCCTATATTGTCTACCTGTATGTTTAGTGGAATCAGTATTCTGCATATTTTTATAGTTTCCTTCTTTTGTGTATTGATCTTCATGTTGTATTTTCTACATATTGCAGATAGTGAGTTAACATGATTGTGTAGTTTTCCTTCGTTGTCCTATATGAGGTTCTGGTCGTATGTGAAAAGCAGTTCATTTAGTTGATTGTTTAGTTATTCTGAGTTATCTTGTTCTGAATCGGTGATGTTGCCCGCTGTACTTTTGTCCTCTTTTATTATTATATATATGTATATATTAAAAAGCAAGGGTGAGAGCAAGCAAAGTGAACAAGGCATATGTGAAACTAACCCCTCTTCTGAAACCAAAATGAGAGAGGCTAAATTGTGGTTCGATGATTATTCTTGCACATATCTTGTCAGTCGATATACAAGCCATATAATATTTCAATTGTCAATTGCTAAACACGTCGTTTAATGATTGAAATTTCAGTAGATAAACACGACGTTTCATGACTCAGATGTCAGTCCCTAAACATGTCATTTCATGACTCACATGTCAGTCCCTTAACACGTCTTTTCATGACTCAAATGTCAGTCCCATAAACAAGTCGTTTCATGACTCAAATGTGAGTATATGAGTCCCTACACACGTCGTCGGTGTGGAAAGGGTGCCGCATTGCTCTTAGCGGAATCATGGTTAGCAGATAACCAAGATCCTAAAAGTATCTCCTCGTGGGTCACCCTGTAAACAACAACACAGCCTCTCTTGCTGTCGTTCTGGCCAACACTTTCAGGCTCGTGTCCGTGAATATGGAGGCTGCAGTTAGAATGAGAATTGCCTGCAAAGAGACAAGCAATATCTCCGAGACCGCTACACCAACAGACACAGCAGCACTGTCGACACAAATTGATCAAAGGTATCTGTGGATAGCGTCTCGGACAGCAGAGGGGAGGCCAATGTTAATATCCAACATGAGTAGATCCCGCTCCTATGTGACGTGGTGCTCCTATGAGTATACAATTAATGTGGAAAAGGTAACAGAGGATAGAGAGCAGAGTTGTGTATGCGAATCGATTTAGTTTAGCACGAGACCTACTAGCAGAGGTGCTATTCATACTCTAGAACACACAGAAGCAACACGTCCTACACAGCTGACCCCATTCAAAGCAGAAGTCATCACTCGGGTGTTGAATATGCCAACTCGAACATGTTTCCCTTGGTATGAAAGAAAGCTTTGAATACAGCTCCCCATTGCACACAGGAACATCACTGAACAAATGCTGGAGATCACCTTATTCAGGACATCTGTCTAAAGCAGTGTTGAGATTCTGACTCTAGGCGGTGATTCTCTCCGTAAATGTTTACCTGCTAATCTAGTTTTACTATAGTCTGCGCCACTTTTTAACAATCTCTCCCAGAATATTCTATTCTATACGCATCATTCCTTAAACTAACAGTGTTGCCGCAATATTTTATTGCCACCTTCCATTCTCGTGCTTCGGTCACGGCTGGTTTAATATTCTCTCGAACTAACTCCATATATAATCTTGTCCCGTTAACACTTACTAACAGCTATTTTCTTACGGTGTCTATTTTTTTCTTGTTTACTTAAAAACAAAAAACTATCTGAACAAAATAAAGGACAGCTGACTTTAGTATTATTATCCTTCATCAATCTTTCTTATCTGACTCCCGGTATGCCTGACAGTCTGTTACAGACCAACCAGATTCCTAAAAATAGATTTATTTTTGTCAAAACATGCAGCCTGTTTATGCACGTCGCTTAGAACGGATCAATCGAGACAAGAACTTTTACAACAACAACGAAACAAGTAATGAGTATCTTCAAGACCACAAACATAGAACATCAGAACTCGCATTGCAAAGACAGAGAGGCCTACTTGTAAACATAAATAATATAGAGACAGCACAATCATGCGTCAAATAATAGCTTATACAAGTAATAGCTTATATAACTCTTACTTATATAAACTATTCTTTGATTCTTCTTGATTCTTGATTAGAAACTGGCTTCACAGCACGCGGGACATTCCCATAAGTGCTCCGTCCTCGCCTCCAGCAGCCATCCCAGTGTATGTAGACTCATAGTTCCGGTCAGGTGTTGATTGTGTGATCTTCGGGACTTTACAAAAAATTTACTTTTCCTCCCCTCACCTCTAGATACTACCATTTCTAAAATTCTCTGTATGTGTACGTTCTCAACCTCATTGACATCATCTGCATCTTGAAATGAATTTATTACTGCCTTTATTAAGTCTGCTTTATCTCTTCTCAGCAATGTGCAGTCTATCGCCGCGTTGCCTGCCAATAAGTCAGCACTCTCGTTTCCTCTGACCCCAGCATGACCAGGGCAGTATATCCATGTAATGCTCTGGACAACTGAGTTGTTCAATAAGTCTCACCATTCTTTTCTTAGCATGAACTTTTCTATCTTGCGCAACATGCTTTGAGCGTCTGAGTATTACCGAGTGTGTTGATGTATCAGTTATCAATCAATTAAGAGCTGCTGTAACTCCCTCTATCTCCATCCTCATGCTCGATGTGACAGTAGAATTTGCTGAAGATTTCTCAACGAACTTCATGCCGTTTATGTAGGCAACAAAACCCCAACCGCTTTTATTTGTGTTTCAACCGCTGTATCTGTGTATATAATTATGTCTTGTGGTTTCGAGTGTAGTTGGGTGAGTTCGTGCACTGTATCCTGAGCCCTGATTTCCGTCCATTTTCGACACGCTTTATGTAGTTGTATTATTACTTTAGTCAGTGATTTATTCTCAGTGTCTACCTCCACCCATTCACTGCCCTTTCCTATTTCTTCCAATTCACATACTCTTTGAAATCTAGAAAATTCTAGAAATTAGACTTCTATTCTATTATTTGAAGCAACATTGTCCTGTCTCTATGTTATGTTTACAGGTAGGCCTTTCGGTCCTTGTAGTAGGTGTTCTGAAGTTCTGTATTTGTTGTCTTGAGGATACTTCAGTTATTGTAATACTTGTTTGTTATTGTTATATTAGTCCTTCTATGGAGTGGTCCTTTCTCAGCGACTTGACTACACGGGTTGATTGTCTTGACAAAAAAACATCTTTATTTAGCCATTTGATAAGAACTAGAAATTTAGTTTTAAACCTAGAAATCTAGATTTTTTTCTAACCTTAAATCGGATTCTGTATTTCTGATTTCAATAACGTTATTGTTATTGTAATAACCGAGCTCCTGTAAGTAAACTTGTACTGAAAGACTGATTTGTGATTATTTCCGTGAATTTCGTTGGTCGGCGTTGGCTTTTTGGCATGCTACTCAAAGCGTATAAATATTGACCAAAGAATAGCGAGAAAATAATTAAAAAACGTAACGAATGAAAGATTCTTTACTTTCTGTAAAGAGGTCTTTACTGCAGATGGTCTGGGTGAGAATAGTCTTCTCTAAACGATAGTGCATAGTTGTGGAAGACTGTATAACATCGCATTGCCAGTTATACCACGAGTGTTTGTTTGTAATTTGTTTGCAAGATTATTTGGCAGAGATTTGGCTTGTTAATTAACATTTTTTCCTTGTTCTGGATTGTTCCGTTTGCTTTTTTTCTAAGATGTTTTGTACTGCTGTAAACAAGACTGTTAGAAATAACACAATTCCTATTTGGCTGATGATCAAATTATTTCAGTTCAGTCTGTAGGCGTGTGGAAATAATTTCTATCGTAAAATATATTCAGCTCTTTCCATGCGTTAGCTGTGGGCTTAGAGTTGAAAAATTGGATGAAAAATTATGTACATCCGTATTTGTGAGACGTTCTGCTGAGTCACAGAGTTTAATCTTCTGTGTTATTTCTTGAATTTCTGCAGATTAGCAGGATGTAGTCCAGAGAACGAAATGAGTTGTGTTATATTTTACAATTTAGCTGTGCTATTAGCGCCGCTTCTGTCTGATACAAACACCTTTACCACGGCTTCTGAGTCATTTTAATTTTCTATTAGATGCGACAGCCAACTATATCCATAAAAGCTCTTTAGACACCTCTTATGACTTTCTTGATAGATAAATATTCTTAGCTCCTTTTTCGGTCTATGGCACTGCCACAGAGTTATTCCTGTACAGTCACATAATTAATCTGGCAATGTCACAGAGTTAATCTCGCACTATCACAGAGTACACCCCGCACTGATACAGAGTTAATCTCGCACTATCACAGAGTACACCCCGCACTGATACAGAGTTAATCTCGCACTATCACAGAGTACACCCCGCACTGATACAGAGTTAATTCAGTACTATCACAGAGTACACCCCGCACTGATACAGAGTTAATTCAGTAATATTAAAGAGTTCATCCGGTACTGTCAGAGTAAATTCAGTACTATCACAGATTTAATCTGGCACTGATACAGAATAGTAAATGTGAACAAAAACTCCAAGAAGTGGTCTCAGTGTTCATGTGATCTGTGTTCACGATGTGATCTCAGTGTTCATGTGATCTGTGTTCATGATGTGATCTCAGTGTTCATGTGATCTGTGTTCATGATGTGATCTCAGTGTTCATGTGATGTCTGCTTAAGTGGCCATTGGTTTGCTTGCTGTTCGTGGTATCTTGTTTTCAAATGTTTCTTTTTCTTTCTGAGAACACTGGGGGAGTATCCTTTGAATCTGTTCAAATATCACCATTAATTAAAACAATGTTGATATTTTTCATAATGATTCAATGATTTATATTATATTTCTGACAATATATCGTATCATCATCATCAAATGCCGTCTCCGCAACGAAGGTTGGCTGCAACGTATCTCCAACATCTCCTGTCTCTTTTCTTGGTGGTGCACTCTGCTAGACTGTAACCTGTCCATCGTGTGATGTTACGCTCCCACTTGTATCTCTGCCTACCTCTTGCTCGCTTCCCTTTGACTTTACCCTCAAGTAAGGTCTTCAATAAGGTGTCATGTCTTTTAATGTGTCCAAAGTATTTTATTTGCCTGATCTTTATTTCTCTTAGTAGTTCAGTTCTTTCTTCATATTAAGTGTCTTTAGCACCTCTTTATTTGTTTTCTTCTCTTTCCATGATGTTCTCCCTATTCTTCTATATACCCACATCTCAAAGGCATCAATTTTGTCTTCTAATTGTTTATTTAGTGTCCATGTTTCTGAGCCATACATTAATATGGAATAGATGTAGCATTTTATAATTCTCATTTTTATCTTGTTTGTAATTTGTTTAGATATTAATAATTTCCTCATGTCATTGAAGGTACTTTTAGCCATTCCTATTCTCCTTTTAACTTCTGTTTCACATCTGCCATCATTTGTGACTATGTGTCTAAGATATTGATACTGTTTTACTTGTTGTAGTTTCTCTCCCTGTATGTTTATGTTTACCTCCTGTTCTTCTGTGTCTTTGCTGATTATCATGGTTTTTGTTTTTTGAATGTTTATATCCAGTCTATATTCATTACTTGATTTATTGACTTGATCTATTAGTCTTTGTAGTTCATGTTCACTTTCTGCTAAAAGAACAGTGTCATCTGCATATCTAAGGTTGTTTATTATTTTCCCATTGATCTTGAGTCCTGGTATTTCTTCTATATTTTTAGAGATATTCTCTGTGTAGATATTAAATAGGCTTGGTGATAAAATGCATCCTTGTCTTACCCCTCTTCTTATTTCTATGTATGGAGAGTAGCTGTTTTCACACCGTATTGATGCATTTGTTCCCAATATATATTTCTAATCAGCCTGATGTCTTTTCCATCTATGCCTATTTCTTGAAGACATTTGATTAATTTTTTATGTTGGACTCTGTCAAAGGCCTTGCTGTAGTCTATGAAGCAAATATAGATACTTTTTTGGATAATGTTATAATTATAGTCGTATAATTTTCCTTAATCCTTCTGGTATACACTGTTATAGTTTTATTGAAATCGATCAAACTTTCTTCACTTTTCGCTGATGTAGGATCTTCTCAATTATTATTCTTATGTTGAAAATGTGACCCAAAGAACTTCTATTATTATGGAAGACTGCTTGCACTTCAGCTAGTATGTTTGTATGTTTGTTTGAGAACCCCAGGAATTGCGTGATATCAGCTCTTACTTCCTATATGCAGTGGGATGGTTTTTCTGAACTTTCTTTCATACCCAGGGAACTTCAGCTTTCGGTTTAGTGCAATGTCTATTGAAGGAGTCTTCTACTCAGAGGGGGTCTATAATTGTATAGATGACATGCGACAACGCTTCCATAATAGAACCTTAATAAAACGGCATGTCATCTACTAAAGTTTTGTTGCATGGATGGTTTGTCTGGTGGGTCATTGGTGGGACCCACAAACGCAACCGCACGAGTTTCAGCTAGTATATCTTCTGTCATCTTTGTTTAAATCAATTTAAAGGTATTCATAACATGACTTTGCTTGAATAAGACCAATAGTTCTATAATCTTTGCACAATTAAAAATCTCCTATCTTTGACAGTGATGAAACAAGTGATTATGTCCATTCTGTAGGCCACTTGTTTGTTTCTCCGTGTATGTTGGTACATTCGCAGCACACAAGACAATGCGTTTCACTGTCATAAAGATACTAAGCCTAGCGGGCATGAAAAGTATATATGGCAGTATACACATCAAACTAAATGAGCGTTGCAATTATAAGGTCTTTCTCAAGAAAAATACATAGAATAAATCATACATATAATAGTAAACTAACACATATACTAAACTGCAGACATTTAACTATCTATTTATCTATGTGGTGTGTCCCTCCCAGAATGTTTACCACACTATTAATATGTAAACATCTCAATTTTGTGTTGGCTGCCCAATTTCTTCTAGTGTCGTGTTCAGAAAGTCTTCGATGTCATGTTTCCATCGTAGTCTTGGCCTGTCTCTTATTCTTTTTCCTGAACTTTTGGTTTTTTTGGGGGATATTTTTGACAAACCACAAACGTCTTATATGTTCAGATCTTTACGGACGTTTGCGTTGATTCGTCTTTCTGTCGATGATATTCTCATGACCTTTTAATACTATTTCATTTCTTCTTCTTTATCGTTCATTCTCAAACTCCCGCTGGATCTCCTTACAGCAGGACCATGGTCCTACTAGATTTCCAGCAGGAGGTAGTCCAGAGAATGGAAATGCGTTGTGTTGCCGTTTTACTCGCGCCCGTGGCTCGGCACATCCGTCTTCAGCGGAATACTATTTTATTTGGAATGCCGATATTGGATTTTCCACTGCAGATGTCATTGTCACTTCTCACAACCATTTGTGATCTCTTCCCCCAATTGTGATCTCTTCCCCCAATTGTGATCTCTTCCCCCAATTGTGATCTCTTCCCCCAATTGTGATCTCTTCCCCCAATTATTGTGGTAATGTTCAACCTATGTGACCTTCCACTAGACACTTGAAGATTATTGTGTCGTTATGAGTTTCTTGGCCATGTATACGTCTCAGTAGTTTGCCATTGCATTCTGAACCAATTCTGGTTGCTTGTCAGTTACAGCCCTTGATGTTCCCTTAGCCGAATACGTAACAATAGCGTATGTAAACTATTTGGCCGTGTCTGCCAAAATCTTCATGCCATTAACTATATTTTGTTTCTCCTGTTACTATACATTTCAATGGCACTAATATTCATGGTGCCTATGACATCCAGATTACTGCAATAGAATTTTGTTCCACTAACGGTAGGGCTAGGTACGCGCTCGAAAACCATTAAATATTGCAGTGTGGTGCCCTAAAGCCATGTGATATTAATATAAATCAATTATTCACTTAGATTCAAGTTGATGTGTGATGTGATATGTGTTTTGCTATTACATTTGTTTTCAATTCATAGTTGTATTATTTCGTTCTCATTCCTCATTTGATTAATGTACGTCTCTACGATAGTATGTGCTGAATTTGTGTGCGTAAGTCAAAGTTATCTTGGATGTTATTTTATAATAACAGTTGATACACTTGCATTTTTTAATATTGCAAACATCAATGAAAATCTTTCGTTTCGTAAAAGGCGTAGCGATTGTCAAGAAACCAATACCCGACAACTAACTGACTGAACACGTCACACAACTTGCTCTCGCAGCCGTAACATTTGAATATAACTCAGTCATTACTCAATACTAGACTCCTTTGAAAACAAATGCCTACGTATCATTCTGAATGTTAAGTGGAGTGACTTTAAATCTAACGCTACTATAAGAGAGGAAAGCAAGAAAACCTATATATCTTCCTTCATTAGACAAAGGCATTGGACTTACATCGGCCATGTTCTCAGAATGAACAGCCTAAGAATTCCCCAGCAATCACTATATTTGGTGACACCCGGAGTAACAAGAAGAGGGAGACCTAGTCAAACTCTTCGAAGAATCTGTAGCCAATTGTGTTGCGTTTGTTGTTGTGATGCCATCGTAATATAATAGGTCTATCCTTCTGTGTTCGCTCTTTGATGACCAACACGAAAGTTCATTGATTTCCGCCGGGGAGCGTAAAGTACGTTATGCTGCTTGTTTGCAGAGTAGCTGCATTATTTGCGCCTCAGTAGACCCAAAACATCCGTTTTCGTCATGTCTTTAATTCGGATAGTGTGCTTCCCTAGTCTGTGACAGCCTTCCTATCTGTCGCCAGTCGATGGTGGTGTATCGAGTCTACACCATGACGGTTTTCCACACACTGTACCCTTGATTGGACGTTTCAGGCCAAAACATGCCCTGGGTGGCAGTCTCCTACTAGACGGTAGTTTACCGATGTTTAGGCGTTTGTCAACTACGCCAATCTCACACGACTTGGCAAGCTGCTTGTGAACTCGTCTCACGTAATTCAACATATTATGCATGTACCCATCGGACACTGAACGTTTTTCTCTCCTAGATCACGATCGGTATAGGAGAGCGTCAACGGTAAAGTTGAACCCGGATTAATTCGTCCTCTTAGCCGAGGCGTTACTACCGACAACGTGCACTTCTCGTCCAAGTCGGAGTCTCTACACATTTTCAGGACCACCGGGGACTAGCATTTTGTACTCAATGTGTTATCCTTTCGACACTGCCTATTTGTCTATGGGGGCCATGTAACCATGTAACATGACTAAGCACACAGTAGTATGACAACGACAAACATGACTAGGGTAAACATGAAAATTTCAAGCATGACTGTGATATACATGATTATGACAAACATGACTTGGATAAACATGACTATGATACACATGAATATTGCAAGCATGACTATGATATAAATGATTATGACAAACATGACTATGATAAACATGACTACGATATACATGGTTATGACAAACATGACTATGACAAACATGACTACGATATAAATGATTATGACAAACATGACTATGATACACATGAATATTGTACGCATGACTATGACAAACATGAAGAGGGTAAACACATATGGCAGACATGAATGAGGAAAAAATAAGTTGATAAACATAAATGTGGCACAATAATATGACAAATAGAAATATAAGACACATGAATATGACAAACATGACTATGGCACACACAAAAATGAGAAACATTAATAATGAAAACAGAAATATGATAAATATATATGTGATATGTACGAATATGGCAAACACTACTATGAAAAGCACAAATATGATAAACATGACTATTACAAACACAAACATGACTATTATAAACACAAACATGACTATTACAAACATAAACATGACTATGACAAACACAAACATGACTATGACAAACACAAACATGACTATGACAAACACAAACATTTTCTTCTTCTTCTTTCGTTCACTTGAAACATGTCTATATCTGTAATTCTGTCTCCTTAATAAAACTCACTGTATTTTGTAGTTCATACAGTGTCCCATAGAGTTTTGATTCCAGTGTTGTTTCCTCTGGCCAATATGTCTGCCTCAGCGTTTCATGCTCAGAGCACTCTTGAAGTATATGTTTGGCACTCTGTGCTGCCTGTCCACATGTACACATGGCCGTGTTGCCAATCTTGAACTTTGTATACATGTGACTGCGGAGTCGGTTGTGTCCTGTTCTGAGACGTAGAATTATAACTTGTTCTGGTCTGTTCATAATATGATAGTCATCTTGTGTTGGTGTTTGTGGCTTTCTTATTGACTTGATCATCTGTTTTTTCTGATGGTAGGTGATTGGTATATCTGGTTGGTCTTCGGCAGCACCTTCCTTAGCCAGTTGGTCTGCTTTTTCATTTCCTGGTATTCCACAGTGAGAGGGTATCCACTGCATGGTTACCCTATACTGGTAAGACAATTCGCTAAGTAGTTTTTTCAAGTCTGTTAGTTTTTCAGACTGGAGAGCTTGAAGCACTGACCTTGCATCTGTCAGGAATACCACAGGCTGTAGGTCAGAGTTGGAGTTCAGCAGTTTTTTAGCTGCCACACTAATTGCCTGGATTTCTGCATCATAATTATTGCAGAATTTTCCTGTCGGTGTTCTGATTGTATCTCTAGGCTTGTGTGGATATTCTATATATACACCTGCACCTCCATTCCTCACGGCATTCTGTGCTGACCCATCTGTGTATACTCTGACCCATATATCTTGTGGATATTCCTCATCCAGGAAACTGAGGGTGACTGTCCTTCGCTGCACACTGTTCTGTTCGTCCACGCTTAGTATTCCTTTCACATGGGTCTGAATATATATTGGCATTCCATGTCTTTCACTCCACGGGGTTTGTTCTGGTACAGGTCTATGACAAACACAAACATGACTATGACAAACACAAACATGACTATGACAAACACAAACATGACTATGACAAACACAAACATGACTATGATAAACACAAACATGACTATGATAAACATATGTTAGAGAGGAATATTGCAAACACGAATAGTTTTAAGTTAAAACCTCCCTCCATCTACAACCAACGACATTATGTTGGTCTATATTCAGTCTACGGCCCTAATTAGTTTTCGTAATTTGTGTATAAAGATGATTTCTGTACGGAAACTATGAATGTATTGAACACCTGCAGTAGATTAATCTAACTCAAGAAAGTAAAATCAAATGATCAGCTCACACTGAATAAAACGTTTCACAGGTAAAAGAGTACTCTGCTTGAAGTTTCAGGTAGATTTAATCAAGTAGGTAACGTCTCATGACAGACCAGGTCAGGTGTAAGACATCAAGATTTATATCTTGACGTTCCATCTCAACGATGATTTGTGTTTTATTATTTGTTTTTCATTCTTTATTCACTCATTTATTGAACTTTTGTACCTGGATTATCTTCTAGGGAGGATATGCTAACTACATTACTTCACACATATACATCATTTGTTCTATGATAACTATTTTACTTCACACATATACATCATCTGTTCTATGCTAACTACTTTACTTCACACATATACATCATTTGTTCTATGCTAACTACTTTACTTCACACATATACATCATTTGTTCTATGCTAACTACATCTTTACAAACATATACATCATTTGTTCTATGCTAACTACTTTACTTCACACATATACAACATTTGTTCTATGCTAACTACATCTTTACAAACATATACATCATTTGTTCTATGCTAACTACATCACTTCATACACATACATCATCTGTTCTATGCTAACTACTTTACTTCACACATATACATCATTTGTTCTATGCTAACTACTTTATTTCACACATATACATCATTTGTTCTATGCTAACTACTTTATTTCACACATATACATCATTTGTTCTATGCTAACTACTTTACTTCACACATATACAACATTTGTTCTATGCTAACTACATCTTTACAAACATATACATCATCTATTCTATGCTCACTACTTTACTTCACACATATACAACATTTGTTCTATGCTAACTACATCTTTACAAACATATACATCATTTGTTCTATGCTAACTACTTTACTTCACACATATACAACATTTGTTCTATGCTAACTACATCTTTACAAACATATACAACATTTGTTCTATGCTAACTACTTTACTTCACACATATACAACATTTGTTCTATGCTAACTACATCTTTACAAACATATACATCATCTGTTCTATGCTAACTACTTTATTTCACACATATACAACATTTGTTCTATGCTAACTACATCTTTACAAAGATATAGATCATTTGTTCTATGCTAACTACTTTACTTCACACATATACAACATTTGTTCTATGCTAACTACATCTTTACAAATATATACATCATTTGTTCTATGCTAACTACATCACTTCATACACATACATCATCTGTTCTATGCTAACTACTTTATTTCACACATATACAACATTTGTTCTATGCTAACTACATCACTTCATACATATACATCATTTGTTCTATGCTAACTACATTACTTCACACATATACAACATTTGTTCTATGCTAACTACATCACTTCACACATATACAACATCTGTTCTATGCTAACTACATTACTTCACACATATACAACATCTGTTCTATGCTAACTACTTTACTTAACACATATACAACATCTGTTCTATGCTAACTACTTTACTTCACACATATACAACATCTGTTCTATGCTAACTACATTACTTCACACATATACAATATTTGTTCTATGCTAACTACATCACTTCATGCATATACAACATTTGTTCTATGCTAACTACATCACTTGATATATACACACCACACGCTTTACGCCAAGTATATCACTTGATGCATATACTCTAGTTTCGCCAGTTTTAATATATTTACGTCTGTAACACATCCATCATTTACTTCTTCATCTCGTCCATCAACTTCTGTAACCTACATTTTAATATTTTTACCTTTGTACACTGCTCATCTACTTTCGTATCCTCTCCATCTACTTATGTAGCACATTATATACTTATATACGACATCATCTACTACCTGCAAATCATTCTTCTAACTCTGCAAGACACTCATATAGTATGTGTTTCACACGCATTTACTTCTTTTCCACATTCATTCATTTCTGCATCACATCATCTACTATCTGCACCACGCTAATCTAATAATGTACCACACTCATCTACTTTCTGCACCACGCTAATCTAATAATGTACCACACTCATCTACTATCTGCACCACGCTAATCTAATAATGTACCACACTCATCTACTATCTGCAGCACGCTAATCTAATAATGTACCACACTCATCTACTATCTGCACTACGCTAATCTAATAATGTACCACACTCATCTACTATCTGCACCACGCTAATCTAATAATGTACCACACTCATCTACTATCTGCACCACGCTAATCTAATAATGTACCACACTCATCTACAATGTGAACAATATTCAAGTACTATATTCGCCAACAACATCCATATGTACACATGTATGTACACTTATATACATAAATTTATGTACACTTATATACATACATTTATGTACACTTATATACATACTTTTATGTACACTTATATACATACATTTATGTACACTTATATACATACATTTATGTACACTTATATACTGTCTGCACAACATTTATCAACATCTGTTTCACATTCATCCTCTTCCGTACCACATCTATACATCTTTGTAGCACATTCATCAAACTATGTACCCCTTCCGTTCACTCATTTCTGTACCACATCCGTTCACTCAATTCTGCACTAAATGTGTCTACTTCTGTATTAAATGATTCACTCCTGTATCACATTAACACCTCCTGTGTCACATTCATTTACTTCTATAGCACAGTAATCTACTTCTGTAGCACAGTAATCTACTTCTGTAGCACAGTAATCTACTTCTGTAGCACAGTAATCTACTTTTTAGCACAGTAATCTATTTTTTTGTAGCACAGTAATCTACTTCTGTAGCACATTAATCTACTTCTGTAGCACAGTAATCTATTTCTGTTTCACATTCATTTACTTCTGTAGCACAGTAATCTACTTCTGTAGCACAGTAATCTTCTTCTGTAGCGCAGTAATCTACTTCTGTAGCAGAGTAATCTACTTCTGTAGCACAGTAATCTAATTCTGTAGCACAGTAATCTTCTTCTGTAGCACAGTAATCTACTTCTGTAGCATAGTAATCTACCTCTGTAGCACAGTAATCTACTTCTGTAGCACAGTAATCTACTTTATGTAGCACAGTAATCTAATTCTGTAGCACAGTAATCTACTTCTTGTAGCACAGTAATCTACTTTCTGTAGTACAGTAATCTACTTCTGTAACACAGTAATCTACATCTGTAGCACAGTAATCTACTTCTGTGTCACATTCATTTACTTCTGTAGCACAGTAATCTACTTCTGTAGCACAGTAATCTACTTCTGTAGCACAGTATTCTACTTCTGTAGCACAGTAATCTACTTTCTGTAGCACAGTAATCTACTTCTGTAGCACAGTAATTTACTTCTGTAGCACAGTAATCTACTTTCTGTAGCACAGCAATCTACTTCTGTAGCACAGTAATCTACTTCTGTAGCACAGTAATCTACTTCTGTAGCACATTAATCTACTTTCTGTAACGCATCAACTTTATTCTGTATCACATCTTCTACTATCTACATCAACTCTCACCTACCGTTGTATCCCATCATCTACTATTTGTACCACCCGTAATTATTTATGTACCACACTCATCTGATTCTGTACTTCATACACGTCTGAACAACATCATCCACTTCTACACAACACCATACACTTCTACACCACAACATATACTTCTACTCCAGAACATAGAATTCTACACCACAGAATTCTACACCACACCACAGTGTACCAAATCGTGCACTTCTATACGACATTATGTATGCAGTTCTGTACCACATAATACATTTCTGCACCATATCACATACTTCTGTATAACATATTACACTTCTGTGCCACATTAAACATTTCTGTACCACATAATACACGTCTGTACCATATTACATACTTCTGTACCATATCACATAATTCTGTACCACATCACATACGTCCATACTACATCACACACTTCTGTACCACATTTCTATTCCATACTACACACTTCAGCACCACATGATATAATTCTATTGAAAATTATACACTTATAAAAACCAGTATACACTTCTGCAAAACATTATACACTTCTGCACCATATCACCCACTTCTTCATCACAACACCCACTTTTACACCACAGCATACACTCTGTACCACATAATACACTCTGTACCACATCATACATTCTGTACCACATCATACACTCTTTACCACATAATACACTCTGCACCACATCATACACTATGCACCACATAATACACTATGCACCACATCATACACTCTGCACCACATCATAAACTCTGCACCACATCATACAATCTGTACCACATCATACACTCTGTACCACACCATACACTCTGTACCACATCATACACTCTGTAACACACCATACACTCTGTACCACATCATACCCTCTGTACCACATCATACACTCTGTACCACATAATACACTCTGTAACACATCATACACTCTGTACCACATCATACACTCTGCACCACATCATACACTCTGCACCATATCATACACTCTGCACCACATCATAAACTATGCACCACATCATACACTCTGCACCACATCATACACTCTGCACCACATCATACACTCTGTACTACATCATGCACTCTGTACTACATCATACACTCTGTACCACATCACACAATCTGTACTACATCATACACTCTGTACTATATCATACACTCTGTACTACATCATACACTCTGAACCACATCATACACTCTGTACCACATCATACACTCTGTACCACATCATACACTCTGTACCACATCATACACTCTGTACCACATCAATCACTCTGTACCACATCATACACTCTGTACCACATCATACACTCTGTACCACATCATACACTCTGTACCACATCATACACTCTGTACCACATCATACACTCTGTACCACATCAATCACTCTGTACCACATCATATAACCTGTACCACATCATACACTCTGTACCACATCATACACTCTGTACCACATCATACACTCTGTACAACATCATACACTCTGTACCACATCATACACTCTGTACCACATCATACACTCTGTACCACATCATACACTCTGTACCACATCATACACATCTGTACCACATCATACACATCTGTACCACATCATACACTCTGTACCACATCATACACATCTGCCCCCCCCCCATTATTTACTTTTATTCTACACCCATCTACTTTTTTAGCACATGCAATTCTGCACTAGGTGAATCTACTTCTGTACCACATCCATCCATTTATGTAGCACATAATCTACGTATGTATCGTATTATGTATTCTGAAGTACATCATCTACTTCTGTACCACATTCATCTACACCTGTACTACATCATACACTTCTGTACCACACTTATCTATTTTTAGTACTCCACGATCTACATATCTACCACATTATTATTACTTTTGCACCAAATAATTTACTTTTGTACCATATTATCTACGCCTCTACCACGCGCATCTACTTCTGTACCACATCATCTGTGTCTGTATTACATTCATCTACTTTTGTACCACATCATCTACTTTTGTACACAATCCATGAACTTCTGTACCACATCATCTACTTATGTCCTACATCCATCTACATTTTTGCCGTATCATCTACCTCTATACCATATCATCTACTTCTAGAAATCTTGAACAGTATGTGTGTTGTTTTCACGAACTAATAATATAAAAGTACAGTTTCCTGAAACTGAATATGTTGAACAAACTGAAATTCAGATTTCACAATAATTATGTTGACATTCAGGCAGGAGTTTTATTTTTGTCTTTGGCACATCTTGACTAGCAATCACTGGCCTCAGGTAAACTAGAAACTCAACTCCCACCTATCCCTTCAGCTTAACCAAAAATATTTTTTGTTGAAAATGTTGTTCTTAGAATTCCACTTTTCATCAGCAGCGTGTTCCAGAATCTAAGTAACAGTGCCTCTGGTGTGCCACGGTCTTATCCTTTTTGATTTAACGAAAGTTACCATTCATATTCATTAACATTGAAATGTTATTGATTGTTAAAAAAATAACGTTTTGCACACCTTCATTCGAGTAGCAGGGAAGTCTTTCAAGAATATTACTTAACTTATCAGGTTCATGTGACTCTATTCACACGAAATAAACCATGCAGAGAAATAACAATCTTGTATTCAAATGAGAAATGTTTTAAGAACATTCAAGAGATTGAGGGAAGTTAATTGTCTTCATAAGACAACATATCCTGTTGAGATCAGATAAATATGTTGCGTGCCACAGTGTTCCTGCCTTCAAGATGTACCTGACATCTTCTAATGATATATGCATAAAGATATGTAACGTATTTCTCTGGCAGTCTCCAGGGGGAAATAATTACGTAAAAACCGATTTCGACGAACTCTGTGACGGCACGGAACTAGCGCGTATCAGAAGGTGGTGTTATCAGGTTCAACGCCAACCGCATCAATTGTGTATCCGGACCGTTTATAGTGCAATAGCAAGTTTTTAAAGATAGTTATAGTGCCTAAAATCACCACAAAAAAACTATGGGTTGATAGTTACATTCTGAGCATGATATGCATTCATCGTCTAGTCCGATATCAGATGCTCTGTGATTTCTGATATAAACTTCATCGTATAGTCCGATATCAGATGCTCTGTGAGTTCTGATATAAAACACTCCTTACTTATTTCTGTTTTTTCACTAATTGTCCAGTGTTGCAAAATCCAACATATATGTTAGTGCGTTAGTTTGTTCCCAAACACTGCGGATTTCTCCCATTGATGATAGTTGGCAGTGATAACACTTCTACAGCAGCTGTCCTTTCATATATTCATTGTTCAATCTGAAATACAGTCGATTCTTTACCTATTTACATACAGCTCTGTAGATAGCATCCTTCAGTAGATTTTCTAGACATAGCTCTGTAGATAGCATCCTTCAGTAGATTTTCTAGACATAACTCTGTAGATAGCATCCTTCAGTAGATTTTCTAGACAATAGCTCTGTAGATATCATCCTTCAGTAGATTTTCTAGACATAGCTCTGTAGATAGCATCCTTCAGTAGATTTTCTAGACATAGCTCTGTAGATAGCGTCATTCAGTCGACTATGTGCACACAGCTCTTTAGATAATGTTCTTCGCGTCAATCTTCAAATATAATTTTATTTATGGACAGAATGACAAAGCTTGTAAGTGGTTTTGTGTCAGTGAAGCTGGTTGCGCGTGAATGGTGTACAATGATGCTTAATTCCATTTGTTAACTACTTCCTTGAGTTCTTCTATTTCTACTTTAATTGGTTTAGCACATTCATCAACGTATTACAGTTTCTTAGAAAGCGTTTGCATTACGAGAGCAATGGCATCCTCCTTGACATCTCTTTCAAGTGGCGCTTTTCACAACCTTAGCTTATTTTCAGACAATATCACGCATGAAAGCTGCGAACTGGGACGGTATCACGCATGATAGCTGGGAACTGGGACGGTATCACGTATGATAGCTGGGAACTGGGACGATATCACGCATGATAGCTGGGAACTGGGACGATATCACGCATGATAGCTGGGAACTGGGACGGTTATTTTAGATCTGCAGCTTGAAATTCAGCTGTAAGAGTTGTTACTTGATAATGTTCCCTGCTAAACTACTAAACCACATACTACACAACCACTTGTTATAGGTGCACTGAAATGACAGATATTTTATTCACGTCCCAGGATCTGTCTGACTTCATCTTACTTGTCGTAATACCTCACGAGCTTAATCTTCACATTACTATAAGACCTCTGTACATAAATAATTCGGACTTCATTCGTTACGTTTTTAATTAGTTTCGTGTTTTTCGTTGGTCACTATTTATATACTTGGAGTCGCAAGCCAAATTTTGCTAAGGCCGACCAACAAAATGCATGGAAATAATCGAAATAGGCCTTTCAGGTCATGGTTAATTTCTCTGCACGTCTTCTATACTGTGTATGGTCATGTCATGAACATGTTCTCGCTACTCGAACTCCCCAAGTGATATCGTAATCGATAATAAGTCAGACTGCTGTACAACTGTATAACAATAGTGCTTACGTAGAACATAAGTTTGATGAGTTTTAAGATGGATGAACAGACTATCAGGTATTTATATGTACGAAAATATACAACAAATAACAGTATACAAGACATTTTCAAGAATCAACCTTAAGATTCTTTGCAAGAAAATACAAAGCAATTATTGAATTAATAATACAAACGGTTCTAACACATATCTGGAGCCTACTTTTCACACTTAGAATAAATCTCCACCTATCCGAAATTTTTAGGGGTATGGGATTGTCACTATGTCAGTTCATCGCTAATCACAAAATGGCTACTGGAACTGCGCTGAACATGCCTTCGACCAATCAAAATATAATACGTGTGTTACATATGCGAGGGGTGCTCATGATGAACATATATTTGCACAGGGACATGCTAATGTTTTGACATTAGTCTAGTGCGCTGAGGGAGGGAAACGAATTGCTGAAACTGATAACATTGAGTACTGTACCACTTGAAATCTGATCGAGTTCATGTGGCAGTCTAGTCTACAGACGAACGTTAACCCGCTCTACGTCATAATTTAGGACATTAGTACATTCATGACCCTTCCTAACCCCGGTCTGTTCCCGTCCATACAACTCTCCTAATCAACTCATATAATTGTCATTCGTCAAAAATAAACATTTAAATTAATAAATACATACTCGTTGTCTAATAAATAGCGCCAAGGGAAATAATCAAAAGAAAAATAACTATATTTTGTTTTTTACATTCCGTAAATAATGTAAGCTGTAAATAATGTAATATAACGTAAGATATGAAATAGAACCGAAAAACAGCAAACAATATTGTCATTATCACAAACACATCAGAACGGCAGACACTGAACAGTAGAGATGCCCAATGGAGCCATAACAACGTGTATGCAAATATTGAAAGACACATTAAAAAATATAAGGGGAATGACAACACAATGAAATAACTATGCCTCTGAACAACTTGAATTGGATTACAGCGAAGATCACACAGGCCAAAATGTAAATAAATGAATGATTGGAGTTAAGAGCAATAGGCTTAAGGGTAGCAAACTTGTTATCCAGTTTTCAAGAGCGTACCTAATTATATCACCTGTAGTGTAGGATCTTAGCACAGTCATCACAGAGGACATAATTACATATAATTACATAGACGGGTATCACGATAATCAGAGCCATTGAAATGTAGGGCGATAGAAGTAAGAAGTAAGGTGCATGGCATTTTCTTAGTGTTTGTTCAGTATTTTATATTATCGTGAAAAAAGACTTTCATCTCTAAACTTTGAACATGTCTTGTATACTTTTACTTTTATTTTCCGTACCAATAACCTATAATCTGATAGTCTGTTCGTTTATTGTCAAACGCATCAAACTTGTGTTCTATGTTAGAACACAAGCGATATAGAAGATGAGTGTACTCAAGATTTCTAATGTACAATGTAGACTGCCTATTGTTAACGTTGTCTGCCATAGGTTTTCAAACTGTGCAATCTGATTAATTAACTGATATATACAATGTAAACATTTATACATCAATACAGTGTGAAATGACAATATATTAAATATAAGTTGTACATTCTGCCATGACACATGTATGATGACCATGAAATAATAACTTTAGCTATGAGCAGGTAGCTCTTGGTATACGACGATGATGAAATAATCCCTTTAGCTATGAGCAGGTAGCTCTTGGTACACGACGATGATGAAATAATCCCTTTAGCTATGAGCAGGTAGCTCTTGGTACACGACGATGATGAAATAATCCCTTTAGCTATGAGCAAATAGCTCTTGACAGCCATTATTTTTTTAGAGGAAAGTACAAGTTCTTGCCAGTGTTAAGTTATGCGACACCCGAACTCATGTAAGAATATCTCAAAGACATGGTTGTGTCATTGAGGCTTGTGGATACATCTATAGTCCCTGAAGATGTTCATTCTAGTGTGTCAGTACTCCAAAATTATCACGTCTTTTCAGAGGGACAACTCACACTTCTTGGTCAATTATCTTATCATTCTTCTTTCGGATTTTTGACCGTTCGCAGTGACCACACATCTAGCATTGCATGTCCTCTAAATGTCTGCCATAAAAGGACACAGGTGAAATGTCCCCTGGCCTGCATCTTTTCCTCATCCAAAAGAAAGACTGAGATAGGATACAACAATGATGATATTTCCACATTTGACAGAAAGTCAACCTGTCCTCCAACTTTTCTTGTTCGCCTCATGCGAACATGCATGGAAAGAAACAACTGGATGTGAAATAAATAAAAGTTCAGACCCCCGGTTGCCAGACTAGCGATTATAAAAGTATATACCCCTACACATTATACCAAGTTTTCTTTCTTCAAAACAAAATAATGTATTTACTACAAACAATATACATTTACTCTCTTCCTGTAACCTTCGCAATCAGTTTGCAATAAAATAACAAAACAAACTAATGTAGTATTTACTACAAACAATATATATTGATCTGTTCCTGTATAATACACAATCAGTTTCTAATCAGTTTCTACGGCTGTGAATCATGGACCCTAAGTAAAACAGCGGCAACAAGATCAACGCCTTCGAGATAAAATGCTACAGAAAGATACTTAGATTATAATGGAAGGAAAAAAGAGAAACTCAGATATTATAAACACATTGAAGATGCCAGATTGTTAGTTACTAAACACAATAGCAAAAAGAAAACTACACCTGTTTGGTCATATAAAGAGATACAATTGTTTAGAAAGACAAATAACGATGGGCAGAGCACACCTGGGTAGAGAAGAAAGTGCAAACCAAGAAGACGGTGGACTGACAACATTAGAGATAACATGAAAAAATCGCTGGAAAATGCAATCCGCACCGCCCAAGACAGAGAGGAGTTCAAAGAGTTCATTGGGAAGACAGCTTTCTGGAAGGAATACGTCACATGACACACATACACACCCACACACACCCACCCACACGCACACACACATATATATGAACATATTTTACTACAAACAATATACATTTACTCTCTTCCGGTAAAGTACTCAGATTCATATAAAACAACAAAACAAATGAATGTATGACGACTGGAGTATTTATTAGAAACAATATACATTACTCTTTTACTACAAAGTACGCAATTAGTTTCCAATAAAACAACAAACCAATGTAATGTATTTACTACAAATAATATACAATACTCTCTTCCTGCAAAGTACTCTGCGCTAAAGTTCGTGATGGATTGACATACGAGGACGAGGTGTTCAGGATGATTTTGGACCGTTACAAGAAACGAACCACGTACGCACGTCCTGTACTCAAGTACAACGACACACTGACTGTAGCGTTTGCCATCCAGCTTCAGCAAATAATGGGCTTGAGTGAGCAGCATCAAGTGCTTACACTCAATATCTGGGATCAGCAGGTAAGATATACATAACATATACATATATATCGTTTTATAACCTTTGTTTCAGTCTAAAGGAGAAACACATTATACAAACATCTCGTGAATTTGTAATACATCATGTATGCACATATTTCATGATTTCATGAAACAGTAGTTCACACTAGTTCATTGTACATCATAATGTCATCTCATATCACACAATCATGTCAACCATCATGTGAAGTCGTCATTCAACATGTGAAAAAAAAATTCACAATACAACATAACCCATGCATTTATCACACATTAAGAATTTATCACAAATGGATCTAGCATGGCAGGATAGAAAACACGTTTTATTCACACTCTTAAGGCATCAATGGCTCACGTCAAAATAGACACAGATTCATGGGGGAATCTTGTACAAGACATATCTGAATGACGTTTCAGAATTAAGACTGGTGCAGCGGCTGCAGAGAACCTCAGACGCAATAATACGCTACAAAAACGCACGAAAAAAAGCACAAGCTGTTCAATGGCCCACAGACTCATCGCACACACGCCCAGAGTATGGTAGACAATTCCAAGCACGCATATGATTCATTAATTACAGTCGGCCACAAAGTAGACATCATCATCTTCATTATCATCATCCCAGTTGATCTGAATGGTCTTCGTCGACTTCGACGGACGAACAGCACGTGTCTTCGACGTCCAGAAGTAGCAGGTAGTCTTAGTCGACGAAATTGCAAAAACATGTCTCCTTTTTTTTAAAATAATGACATTGTCAATATGCCACATACATTGTATACTGTAGCAATATGCCACATGGAATATAACATACATCGTATACTGTGGGCATTATATATATATATATATTAATGCCGATATTAATATCCTTGGTTTTTCTTTTATATAGGAACTTCTTTATAATAATAAAGAATAGCCATTGTCAACAAATAGCTCTTGTTTATAATTTATCTTTCGCAAAGAAAAATTGTCCTTAAAAAAAACTGCCGTTACTGTACAATTCACAATTTCCCGTGATCGTTAACTCTAGAGGAACGTAACTCTAAAGGCATGTAACTATAGAGCCACGTAACTCTAGTTTCTACTTAGAGGATATCAATTGTGTTAGCAACGTTAAAACAAAATGTATCTGAAGTATATGCTCCGATATCGAATGATCTTTACCTGCACCAGCAGCTGAAATCTGATAAGTGTTCCTGACGGTGAAGTACAGACAACTTGACGCAGGGGGTGTTTGTGAGAGTGCGTTGATAATGCTTTCAAATAAAAACAAGACAAACAAAAATGAATTGACATTTATCACTATTAACGTTTTCTATCTGTTGTTAAAACTGAGAAGACAGGTAAATAAGACTAAGTGAAATGAAAGAGTGAGAAAGAGAGGGAGAGCAAAAGATATGGAGATTATTAACGTGCAAACATGTCATACTGAGAAACGAAGAAAAAACAAAATTATAAATAAATACTCTTTTCGATATAAATAGTGTGAAAATGTTTGTGTTTAAGTGTGTTTGAAAAAGAGAGAAAACGCAGAGGATAAACAAAATCGAATACGGTGATGGAAAAAACGTAGGAAAGGAATCCATGAACTATAATTGGCAGCTACCTTCAGCTGTCAGACTGCAAGAGAAAACCACATTTCATTTAAGCTACAATTCTGGGTCTCTACCAATCACAGGCCCCGGATGAATTTTATGAGATTGACATGTCACAATATTAAATTTGGCAAGGAAACACATTTCATTATCATATAATTATATCGGTTCCCAATTTTCCTTTTTTCTGTGTTCAAGTTCTTAAGATCTCTGTAATACACACAACAATAACAATAACTTATATCTATATTAGAAGGACATTGGGAAATGGACATCTTTGTTAGTAACATGTATATAAGCTGAAGATGGACACGAACTGCAATTTCCTGTTTTGGTATATGTACAATATATTCTCCGACAGCTGTCCATGTTTTGGCATATCTACCATATATTCTCCAACAGCTGTCCATGTTTTTTTATATCTACCATATATTCTCTAACAGCTGGTCATGTTTTGGTATATCTACCATATATTCTCCAACAGCTTTCCATGTTTTGGGGTATGTACCATATATTCTCCAACAGCTGTCCATGTTTTGGTATATCTACCATATATTCTCTAACAGCTGGTCATGTTTTGGTATATCTACCATATATTCTCTTACAGCTGGTCATGTTTTGGTATATCTACCATATATTCTCTAACAGCTGGTCATGTTTTGGTATATCTACCATATATTCTCCAATAGCTGTCCATGTTTTGGTATATCTACCATATATTCTCCAACAGCTGTCCATGTTTTGGTATATCTACCATATATTCTCCAACAGCTGTCCATGTTTTGGTATATCTACCATATATTCTCCAACAGCTGTCCATGTTTTGGTATATCTACCATATATTCTCTAACAGCTGGTCATGTTTTGGTATATCTACCATATATTCTCCAACAGCTTTCCATGTTTTGGGGTATGTACCATATATTCTCCAACAGCTTTCCATGTTTTGGGGTATGTACCATATATTCTCCAATAGCTGTCCATGTTTTGGTATATCTACCATATATTCTCCAATAGCTGTCCATGTTTTGGTATATCTACCATATATTCTCCAACAGCTTTCCATGTTTTGGTATATCTACCATATATTCTCCAATAGCTGTCCATGTTTTGGTATATCTACCATATATTCTCCAACAGCTGGTCATGTTTTGGTATATCTACCATATATTCTCCAATAGCTTTCCATGTTTTGGTATATCTACCATATATTCTCCAATAGCTTTCCATGTTTTGGTATATCTACCATATATTCTCCAATAGCTGTCCATGTTTTGGTATATCTACCATATATTCTCTAACAGCTGTCCATGTTTTGATATATCTACCATATATTCTCCAACAGCTTTCCATGTTTTGGTATATCTACCATATATTCTCCAATAGCTGTCCATGTTTTGGTATATCTACCATATATTCTCCAACAGCTTTCCATGTTTTGGTATATCTACCATATATTCTCCAACAGCTGGTCATGTTTTGGTATATCTACCATATATTCTCCAATAGCTTTCCATGTTTTGGTATATCTACCATATATTCTCCAATAGCTTTCCATGTTTTGGTATATCTACCATATATTCTCCAACAGCTTTCCATGTTTTGGTATATCTACCATATATTCTCCAATAGCTGTCCATGTTTTGGTATATCTACCATATATTCTCCAACAGCTTTCCATGTTTTGGTATATCTACCATATATTCTCCAACAGCTTTCCATGTTTTGGGGTATGTACCATATATTCTCCAACAGCTTTCCATGTTTTGGGGTATGTACCATATATTCTCCAATAGCTTTCCATGTTGTGGGGTATGTTCCATATATTCTCCAACAGCTTTCCATGTTTTGGGGTATGTACCATATATTCTCCAATAGCTTTCCATGTTTTGGGGTATGTACCATATATTCTCCAATAGCTTTCCATGTTTTGGGGTATATACCATATAATCTCCAATAGCTGTCCATGTTTTGGTATATCTACCATATATTCTCTAACAGCTGGTCATGTTTTGGTATATCTACCATATATTCTCCAACAGCTGTCCATGTTTTGGTATATCTACCATATATTCTCCAATAGCTTTCCATGTTTTGGGGTATGTACCATATATTCTCCAATAGCTGTCCATGTTTTGGTATATCTACCATATATTCTCTAACAGCTGGTCATGTTTTGGTATATCTACCATATATTCTCCAACAGCTGTCCATGTTTTGGTATATCTACCATATATTCTCCAATAGCTTTCCATGTTTTGGGGTATGTACCATATATTCTCCAATAGCTTTCCATGTTTTGGGGTATGTACCATATATTCTCCAATAGCTTTCCATGTTTTGGGGTATGTACCATATATTCTCCAATAGCTTTCCATGTTTTGGGGTATGTACCATATATTCTCCAATAGCTGTCCATGTTTTGGTATATCTACCATATATTCTCTAACAGCTGGTCATGTTTTGGTATATCTACCATATATTCTCCAACAGCTGTCCATGTTTTGGTATATCTACCATATATTCTCCAATAGCTTTCCATGTTTTGGGGTATGTACCATATATTCTCCAATAGCTTTCCATGTTTTGGGGTATGTACCATATATTCTCCAATAGCTTTCCATGTTTTGGGGTATGTACCATATATTCTCCAATAGCTGTCCATGTTTTGGTATATCTACCATATATTCTCTAACAGCTGGTCATGTTTTGGTATATCTACAATATATTCTCCAACAGCTGTCCATGTTTTGGTATATCTACCATATATTCTCCAATAGCTTTCCATGTTTTGGGGTATGTACCATATATTCTCCAATAGCTTTCCATGTTTTGGGGTATGTACCATATATTCTCCAATAGCTTTCCATGTTTTGGGGTATGTACCATATATTCTCCAATAGCTTTCCATGTTTTGGGGTATGTACCATATATTCTCCAATAGCTTTCCATGTTTTGGGGTATGTACCATATATTCTCCAATAGCTTTCCATGTTTTGGGGTATGTACCATATATTCTCCAATAGCTTTCCATGTTTTGGGGTATGTACCATATATTCTCCAATAGCTTTCCATGTTTTGGGGAATGTATCATATATTTTCTAACAGCTGGTCATGTTATATCACCAATTATTATATTTTGAAGCGAGTTTGAATCAAACGACAGCATCGGCGCTAATAATGATCTTCGATACGTGACTTTTAAACATCTCTTAAACCATCCAATTCTGATTGTACAAGATTTGGGATTCATTTATGAGATGGGATTGTTATTTGTGGTCTTAGTTTTCCAGAACAGATTTATGTTGCCTTGTCTCGTGTTCATTCAGACGCCACTCTTAGAGTGATTTCTTTTAGAGACTGGATCGTCTAGGACGTGATGGTAGCCAGCTTTTCCTGATGTGTGCAATCACGTACATAGACATTCTAGCGTCAGCGAATCTACTTCAATTAATCAGTTCAGCTTTGTAGCCATTTTATATTTCCAACTTAGATTGTACATGTCACGACAAAAGAATGTTCGAGGTATTCATCTTCGGTACAGGGTCTCTCTTTCGACTGTCTTAATAGATTGATTCAGCTATCAATTTAATAACAGCGTTTCATTATATCAAGAATTAAATAAATATTATGTTACTCCAGACATCAACACTTACATATAAGAAATACTCCCTCCTATACATCGTCATAATGAAAGTTATTATTTTTATATCTTAGAGTACTGTGACTAACATATAAAATATCTATCCCAGATAGAAATAACTAACACTGAACTATAACATCTCACTCTAACTTCTATTTCTAATGAAATCTAAGATAGAGGGCAGTAGTGTGTCGATTTACAAACAGTCTCTAAGTTAGAACAATATTATATTTAGCTGGGAAATCAGTATCTTAGCCAGAACAATATTAAATTTAATTGGTGCAATCACTCTCTAAGTTAGAACAATCTTATATTTATCTGTGCAATCACTCTCTACGTTAGAACAATATTATATTTATCTGTGCAATCACTCTCTACGTTAGAACAATATTATATTTATATGTGCAATCACTCTCTACGTTAGAACAATATTATATTTATCTGTGCAATCATTTTCTAAGTTAGAACAATATTATATTTATCTGTGCAATCACTCTCTAAGTTAGAACAATCTTATATTTAGCTGGACAGTCTCTAAGCTATAGCAATCTAATATTTAGCTGGTGCAATCACTCTCTAAGCTAGAACAATCTTATATTTATCTGTGCAATCACTGACATCTAAAGTAAAATGTAGATCTTTGTGTCTAGTCTGTAGCGATGCGTTACAGTAATGAAATTTAATCTGTAGGTCTATTACAACTGAGAACATGATGAAACTATAAATTGATAGGTAAAAAAAGCGGCTGGATGAAATCGCTGCTTATCGGCAAATTTTGAACTAAAAAAATTAAAAAAAACTAAAATACAATTGGTAATTAACTAATTTGGTTTGTGAGTTCGTAGATGCCCAATGAGTCCGATTCGTGCACGGAAAGTTATATTGCAGTGCATGCAGGAGTGCTGAAGGTTCGGGGTAGAAGAATTTCCGGATTTGTCCTTCCGCTTCTTGCGCTTGTGGTTTGCCCGAGTGGTCTTTCATTTTCAAATTTCGTGATACCAGCAGTGATCTGGGTGTGCCAGGCTGAGCGATGAAGTGCTGTAGTCTCACAGGAGCTAGGATCGATGCTGCAGTTCTTGACAGAGCTTTTTAGTGATCCTTGAAGCGCTTTTTCTGACCTCCACTTGAACGTTTACCTTCTCTCCATAGACTAATCTTTTTGGAAGGCGCTTGTCTGGCATACGGACGATGTGGCTAGTCCAGCGGAGTTGGGACCTAGTCAGCATTGCATGGATGCTTTGCATACGGGACTTCTGAAGAATTTCCGTATCTGGTACACGATCCTGCCAACGAACTCCCATTAGGTTTCGTAGGCAACGAAGATTAAAAGAGTTAAGCTGTCGAGCGTGTCTCGCATAGACAGTCCAGGATGACGCAGCACAAAGCAATGTTGGTAGAACCATTGCGCGGTACACGTCCAACTTAGTTGTCAGACTGAGACCACGCCTGATCCAGACGTTGGCACGAAGGCCCCCGAATGCTGCACTGGCACGAACAATACGCAGGGCAACATCCTCATCAATTGTCGCAGTTTGTGATAGTGTGCTGCCGAGATATACAAACGTATTGGCAGTATTATGTTTTTGTCCCTTTATTGTGATCACCTGATGTATACAGAGTTATACAGTGAGTTAGTTAATCTAAAAAATGTTAAGGTATCATGTAGAGGGACAGTTTATGAAAAAGTTCATGATGAAAGCTTCAGAGAGTTTAGCTATGGAAAAGACATAATGGATTCCTGTTGTTGAAATGGTTTCTGAGAACCGTATTGTAACGTGTGACTACTTGGCACAATATATTGAAAAATAAAACAAAGCAAATGATTTATTCATGCATGGATGCGATGTACGAGTATGTAGCTATCTAAGTGTACCATTGAAGTTTGGATTCATGAATGGATGCGAAATACGAGTATGTGGCTATCTAAATGTACCATTGAAGTATGGATTCATGCATGGATGCGATATACGAGTATGTGGCTATCTAAATGTACCATTGAAGTATGGATTCATGCATGATTTCCTGGTGGGATAGATCCATTTTGTTTATATTCATTTTGGTCTTTTGTTCTTAACTGTTTTTGTTGTCTTTAAAGGTCCCAATTGGACCGACACGTTGACTGTTGTGTTTGTTCCTTTTATTTATTGTTATTTTCTATATTTTATTATTTTCTATTGATATAGTAACCTATTTACTTTATTTGCATTTACCTCTATTTGAATTCATGCATGGATGCGATATACGAGTATATGGGTATCTAAGTGTACTTTGAAGTTGCTAAGTGTACCAATGAAGTTTCGTCTGTAAGGAGGAGGATTGACCGCTGGTTTTGTCTTGCCCACGTGTGTGTATGACGCAAGAGCATTTTTATTGTCACCAATTGTGTATCCATATCTGCTTTACAACCAACTGCGCTAATAAACTTCCCATCATGCCCAATTATAACAATGGTGTGGAGTGACCATCTCAGATATGTAAACAATAATAAGGAGCCCATGACAAATGTCGACTTTATCCACGTGTATATATATATATATATATATATATATATATATATATATATATATATATATATATATATATATATATATATATATATATATATATATATATATATTCACGGTGTAAAGGTAAAAACATACCTGTACCTCTCTTATATAGACTACAAAAATGCATTTTGATAAATTTAAACATAGTGAAAATATACAGATGCTATAGATTTGAACATTGACAGTAAGGATTTAAAATTATCAAGAATATGTACTGATAGCAAACAGCAGCAATACGAGAAGGAAAACAATTTAGCCCCTTTCAACAAATTAAACAATGAGTTAGACAGGGATGTGTAGCTTCATAAGATTAGTTCTGTTTATACAGCTCATATCTAACCTAACATTTCATAATGCGTGCAATAGTTGATATCCCAGGAATATCAGTGGGAGGGCATAACATAAATCATTTAAGATATACGGATGACACTGTTCTGATTGCTAAAAGTGATGAAGACTATCAAGAATTAATTAAGGTGCTAGACCTATCCTGAATTATCAAAAATCAATTATTTATGGTTACGAAAACAAGTTACATTTTCTTAAATCTCAGAGTATCTGTTTTTTTACACGGTTTACATTATGTGTTTATTTGCTATAGGTTTTGTGTTACATTGATTTAAAATTGCTAGAGGTATCAGTGGAAAGAACTTTTAGTCTATTGTCTATTGTCCATCCCGATGTGGTTTGTTGGGCGTAGGGGTTATTGGAACTGGAGCTTGTGTTCCAAGGACGATGTGTCGCCTCGGCTGTGCTATGATCGTGTTTATTAATGATGTCCCTGACGTTTTTTTTCTATCCATCTTTTCCGTGGTCTTCCTCTGGTTTTGTATCCTAATCTCATTTGTTTATATGCCTTTACGGGAACTTGTCGTGATGCATTCGCACAATGTGGCCAAACCACTTTATTTGCTGCCTTTCTATGCAATGTGTTATACCTATTATTTCCCTAAAGTCTTAATTTCGTAATCTATTGAGCCTGGAGACCCCAAAAACATTCCTCAAGCATTTCAACTCAAATTTCAATATGTTTCTGTAAAGTGAAGATGAGAGAGGCCAGGTTTGGCACTGGTAACACAGTCTATCCATACATCCATCCAATCAATCCTATCTAACCTAACATATCTAACCTAACATATCTAACCTAGCATATCTAACCTAACATATCTAACCTAATATATTTAACCTAAATTTCTAACCTAACCTATTTAACCTATCTAAACTATCTAACCTTTCTAAATTAAAGCTAAATCTAAATATAAATCTACTTCTACATCTAAATCTCCATCTAAATCTACTTCTACATCTAAATGTAAATGTAAATCTACATCTAAATGTACATCTAAATGTAAATCTACATCTAAATCTAAATCTCCATCTAAATCTTCTTCTACATCTAAATCTACATCTAAATCTACATCTAAATGTAAATCTACATCTAAATCTATATCTAAATCTATATCTACATCTAAATCTATATCTAAATCTATATCTACATCTAAATCTACATATAAATCTACATCTAAATCTAAATCTACATCCAAATCTACGTCTACATCTAAATATAAATCGAAATCTACATCTAAATCTATATCTAAATATAAATCAGAATTGTCTTAATTCAATAATTAATTATCTGAGCTAATTATTCCATTATTTTTTAGCCAGTAATAATTTATACCAGATCCCATTTATATATTCTATTTGGGGCACAATTTTATTTGAATCTATGCCGAATTGACTGTTTTACAAAAACAAACAGCAAGTATACCCTTTTCTGGGTAGGTCTAGTCACTTAATGTTGTAGTGATAGAAAGTAAAGAGAAAGGCCTCTTTGTAAATATCAGGAAAACAGAAAAGTAATTGTTATTTAAGGAAAAAATACTACAACTTGCAAGATCAAAGTGAATGATATAGTATTAAAACAGATCAACCAATTCAAGTATTTAGATAAAACGATTACAACAGATGGAAGAAACTCAACAGAAATAAGACGCAGAATAGGCAGTCTAAAAAACATTCAGAAAAATGAAAAATGTAATGTGCAATATGTCCCTCCGATAAAATGTGAGGCAGAGTGAAAGAGAGAGAGAGAGAGAGAGAGAGAGAGAGAGAGTTATACAGTGTTGTATAACTGCTATACTAACGTATGGATACGAGTCTTGGGACGATCAATCAATAAACCCATAACCCTTCAGGGTCGTAGGGGTACCACATTGGATGCTTCAGCACACAGAGTCCTCCAGCGAATTCTATCGTCAGCGATGCGGATGAGTGTGGAAATATCTAGCCCTGTCCATTCCTTGATGTTGTCTGTCCATGTCTTTATTTGTCCTCCTCTGCTTCTTCCACCCTCGACAGTTCCCTGCAGTATTGTTTTTGACAAGGAATCGTGCCTGCATACATGTCCGAACCATGCTAGTTTTCGTCGTTTCACTATTGAAAGCAATGGCTCCTGGACACCTGCACACATCTCTACTTTATTTCTTACGTACACATTGGTCTTATGTTCCCTATAGGAAATTCGTAGAATTCTTCTGTAGCATTTATACTCGAAAGCCTGTAATCTTCTCTCCATGTCCGCAGTGAGTGTCCAACTCTCACAACCATACAACACAACAGAAAGCACCAGCGACCTATACAGTTTGATTTTCACTCCAACACTGATGTTGCTTTTCCAAATCACAGTTAGCCTTGACAATGATGCTAAAGCCATCTCCAGCCTTATTTTTAGTTCTGCTTTGCATTTACCATCGCTGCATATACTGGATCCGAGGTATTTGAAGGTATTCACCTCTTGGACGATAAAAAAGCATGAAAGGGAGAAATTAGAAGTAGTACAGTTGTGGTTCTATAGAAGAATGCTGAGAATACCTTGGACTGCAGGAAAACTAATGTTGCGAAGTTAAATGAATCATATACGAGAAGGAGCTTAATCAATAATATCAGAAACATACAATGTTCATTTTTTGGTCACGATATGAGACAAGGGGGTTTGAAGAACATAGTCACAACAGGAAAGATTGAAGGCAACAGAGACAGAGGCAGCTAAGTGAGAAAGATTAGTCATTAGACAGTTCAGCAACCTGACACAAAAGGAAAACAATAGCTATCCTGATATATAATACTGGAGAGAGAGAACTGTGGAGAGCCATGATCACCTACGCCAGCCGGCATGGCAACTGGTGATATAAATATGATGGACGTACAAATATATATAAATATACATATACATGTGTGTGTGCGTACGTGTATGTGTGTACGACTTGCTCTATTCTTTCTATCTAACTGTGCTATGGCCTTTTTTTTCCTTGCGGTGTCAGAGGTAGAAGATTTCTCTGAAGATGGCCTTCTTGTGTGCTGTTTGTAAGCGTGTTCCTTTTACTTCTTTGATTTCTGTGATCCATCCTTTACATAGGCTGCCTTTCGCTTTATAGCCGTGATGCCTATGTATTATGGCCATCTGTGACATGCTGTCTGTTGGTAGTGTGGAACCGTGTGAAAACTGCTTGATCTGTTGTTTTTTTATATATTCAAATATTGGTACTGTTTTGTTTATCTGTCTGATGATATTTTTTCCAATTCTATCTCTTAATGACACTTCGAGTATTTTTCGTAAACACGTCATTTGTGCTGTCACTATTTTTCGTTTGTCTTATGCTGTCATTGTCCAGGTTTGGCACTAGTAAACGTGTAATGGGATAATGCAAATTTAGTATCTATGTTTACAATTTTTTTCTTAAAACTAATTGTCATCTGTACCTAGTATCTAGTATGTTTTGTTGCACATATTTTGTATCTCTTTTCCGTTTTTAGCTTCGCTCGACATAAAAATAATTCAGATTGCCGTATTGCACCGTGCTACATTTACTTTGCAATAATATACCTATTTAAGGCACATTTTATAGGGGCTGCCTAAAACAAACCCACACTTAACGGCAACCGTTAAGGGTGGACATATTATGTCCAATAATGTTACAATTTAAGCGATGAGTTTCATTATTTTATCAGTCAACGTCTGTCAAACTATCAGTACCCTACCCTTAGTGTTCCCAGTAATTTGACGAGTACTTGCATGAGACTGCATAAGTCAGTGGTTGACTCTCCTGCGTCGGAGAAATCTCACACCTATAGATTGTTTTATGTGCAAGTTGTAAGCGGTCACAGAAACTGCTTTCAAAATACAATACCTTGTCATAGAAAGAAACGCATTTTCTTCCTTTTTTCCCCATAGGCTTGTGAATTGCTTGAACATTGACAAGATTTATACCCTGATCAAATGACCGCAGACTCATATATAATGTTAAACTACATTTTGTTTCTTTGTAAGAAATATAATTACATTTAAATTTGTCAGTAATGCTTATATTGACGCTTCGCCACTGTTTCATATACTCAGTCCCGTAGATAAAAGGGGCTTGGGTATTCAATTCCACCCTTAGTAAATTGAAACATGACTTTTAGTGCTGAAAGGGATCGATGTGATCGATAGGGCGATAAAAATGACAAAACCTATATCACCTTTTTGTCTTATTTGTGAAAAGGGCAGGACATTTTACAAGTAGCGTAGCGAGGCGGGGGCGGTGGTGCGGACCGCCCCGGGCGGTATCATCGGGAGGGCGGTAAATTTATTTTCGTCCAGTCTTTCACAATCACTGACATATTTTGTTCATGTCACAAGGGCGGAAAATTATGATTCCGCCTCGGGCGCCATTGACCCACGCTACGCCACTGCATGATGATTTTACATCAACACGTGGGTCTGACTCACGAAAACACACGATTTACTTTCTTGTGTGTGATAAACATCATCCCTTTCTTTGATGAGGACATATACAGCCATGCATAGCCTTGTTCTTACCTGAAACGCTTTATGTTTTAAATGTAACCTTGTGTGTGTTCGTATCCGTATATGGTGAGATTTTACAATATGTTTTATATTACCTGTTGTGGAGTATGTTTTATATTTCCTGTTGTAGAATATATCTTGTATTACCTGTTGTAGAATATATCTTATATTACCTGTTGTAGAATATATCTTATATTACCTGTTGTAGAATATATCTTATATTACCTGTTGTAGAATATATCTTGTATTACCTGTTGTACAATATGTTTTATATTACCTGTTGTAGAATATGTCTTATATTACCTGTTGTAGAATATGTTTTATTTTACCTGTTTCAGAATATGTTTTATTTTACCTGTTGTAGAATATGTTTTATATTACTTGTTGTAGAGTATGTTTTGTGTTACTTGTTGTAGAATATGTTTCATATTACCTGTTCAAGAATGTTTTATTTCCTGTTTTGGAATATGTCTTATATTACCTGTTGCAGAATATGTTTTATATTACCTGTTGTAGAATATGTTTTATATTGCCTGTTTTTGAATATATTTCGGGTGCAAAGGGAACGCAATGCTCTAGGTGGAACCAGGGTTAGCAGATAACCAAGATCCCAAATGTACCTCCTCGCGGTGCACCCTGGTAACATAAAACAGCAGCTCGAGCTGATTCTGGCCAAATCATTTGGGGATCTTGTCCGAGAATGTGGAGGAAGCAGATGGAAATAGATTTGACTGCAAAAGAGACAGACAATATCTCCGACACCATTTGCATCACCACATACAGTGACACTGTCGACATACAGTGACGCCCGTTAGTCCATTCAGAACATTGCAGGGGCGGCAAATGTAAAAGTTACGTAAAGGTGGTTGCATGGAGAGAAACAAATATATGTCATAATGAGTACAATGACACAATGAAAGGGCAGAACAGCGCCAGAGGGCAGCGCAAACTGCAAATGAAAAGTTTAAAGTTCCTAGGAAAGGGGAACTATAAACTCTGTTAGCTCGAGACGAGCTTCTAGTTACCTATGATCCTTATGAGCAGAGACCCAGACCCAATCGTGGAAGCTCGGAAAAGCAAGAAGACCTAAACCAACTCTAATGTCGAGCTTTCCTATACCGGAAATATGCTCGCGAAGAGAAAGGGTTCCGAACCCGATGGGCTTAGGTAAGAAGGGGACAACAATGGCAGTCCTGGCCCAACTCTACTGTCAAGATATCCTATACTGGAAGTAAACTTGCAGATAGAAAGGGTTCAGTACCAGATGGGCTCACGCACAAAAGGGACAACGATTTAGCCCTGGCCCAAATCTATTGTCAAGCTTTCCTATACCGGAAATACACTTGCAGATAGAAAGGGTTCAGTAACTGATGGGCTCAGGCGCTATTGGGACAAGGTCGCTCAGCTCGAGAACGCGTTGCTCTCAAACGCGTGGTGTGAGACTCAAACTTGTTCGAGGGGTTCACGTTGTCTGTGAACGACGCCTCGGGTAGGAGGGCAAACGAGCCAGGGTCCAACTCTTCTGGCGAGTTCTTCCTTATACGGAACCAGGCTTGCGGATGAGAAAAGGTTCAGTACCCGATGGACACAGGCAGAGTTCGTCCAATTGCACAAGATTGGTTTATAGACGGTGGAGCACCTCGTGCCAGATAGACGCGCTCGACAAGCGTCTTGGCAAAGAGGCACTACACACCAGCGTGCCCGGCGACAGATACACAGGTTGTCACGGACTAGGGACCAAACCCGAAATAAAGGAATGACGAAAACGGTTGTGCTGGACCTCGGACGTCCTGACCACAAGTGACCAACCGGGGTGCAAATAATCACAGTTCTACTGTGGAACTTGCAGTACAACGTACTTCACGCTCCCTGGTGGAAATCACACGAAATATTCGTTGTGGTTATATGAGAGCGAACGCTGAAGAAGAAGAAGAATATATTTTGTATGACTTTGTATCGACTAATTTCGCCAACCTCTGCCTTTTCAAATAATAGGCCTACTTGTTATACAATTTGGAAGAAAGCCTGAAACATGTCAGGAATGCTGATCTTTTCAAGTCTGTTTCTTCCAATACTCTCTCGAGCAGTTCTGCAGTGTGAAAAGATGTATCTCTTCTGAATTGCTATATTTATAATGAGAGCTTCCAGATTTCTGAATCGATGTAGATACATTATATTCAGTATCTTTCGACAGCATCCTGATAAATTTCCCTAGCTCGATGCTTGTATATTTCCTTTATCTAGCTCAAGGCTTGTATATCTTCCTTATCTAGATCGATGCTTGTATACCTTCCTTATCTAGATCGATGCTTGTATACCTTCCTTATCTAGATCGATTCCTTGTATATCTTCCTTATCTAAATCGATGCTTGTATATCGTCCTTATCTAAATCGATGCTTGTATATCGTCCTTATCTAGATAGATGCTTGTATACCTTCCTTATCTAGATCGATGCTTGTATACTTTCCTTATCTAGCTCGATGCTTGTATACCTTCCATATCCACTATTTCACCTAGTAATTCAACACTAATCTCTTAATAATAATATTTTCCACCATCGTGCCCTCGTCTAAAAGACGCACATATTTGGAATCTTAAACCTCTCAAATCTCCATTGTAATCTTCTCGGACATAAAGTCAATTTGTCAGTTCTCTTATCATCCTTCATGATCATGGAAAAATATACACGTAAGTATCTGGAGATTCGATACACAGATGAACTCATGACAGAGTGACATGGTACTGTAAGATGTCAAAATATGAGCTGATAAACGATACAATTGGGTAATGTGTTGATCTATGTTCACTTGCAAAAAGATTCCCATAAAAATGAATGTTTCATACTGAAGAACGCGATGTTCGTATTGTTTTGTTGTATTTTTCAGTTGTGGCATGATGCTACCATATGGTGGAATGAAACAGAATTCGGAGGCGTCTCGGATGTCAGAATTCCCTGTAATAAGATATGGACTCCGGATATCAAACTGACCAATTAGTAAGTGAATTATTGTAGCAGCGTACTCATGTCACTCCTGTTAATGTTTGGAACGTGTTTTTCCAGTCACTAAAATTCAGAAGTCAATATTTTTTTTCCAGATCATTCAGCGAGGCAATAGGAAGTGCTGAATATTTGAAGATATCTCCAGTAGATAAAACTGTAATTCTTGATTAGATTCTTGATTAGAAACTGGCCTCACAGCATGTGGGGCATTCACATAAGTGCTCCGCCCTCTGTTACAGCAGCCATCCAACTCGACTGTGTTTCGAGTCTAATGCCGCCGAAACAGACGTCGACATCAGGGCACACCTCTGGCACTTGCGATAGGTTTATTTGTTGTTCCGCCCACCCACGCCGTGTCGTAACTAGTTCAAGCACAACGTCGGCCTTTAAGAATAACATGGTAACTGTTATTGAAGGTTACGACTACGGGATTGTATAGATGATGCGCCATGAAGCTTTTATAAGAAGATAGCCTCAATATAAAGGCATGTAATCTACTAAGTTGTTCTTTTGCATGGATGGTTTGTCTAGTGAGCCATTGGTCAGACTCACAGACGCAACCGCATGTTCAATCTAAAACTGTAATATCGATAATTAGTAAGATAGCAGAGGCGATAATATCGAATACTTCAGTACTTTAATGTGTTTAGCAGCCCCTGCATGATAAAGAATATTTGGCCGTAACGTTGGTTTCGTAAACTTTGTCCACCTTAAGTATAGCTAAAAACTTCTACTTTAGTAACTCACCATTTGTTTTATATTGTAACATGTTTCATTGCAGTTATAGTCCGTTCAGATTCGTTTGCCGAGATGTTAAATTATTTTTATCAAAAACGTATTGTTCATTTGGATTGATCATTTGAAGTTAGGTTTAGAATAATAATGTCGCTATAGAAATATTTTTTTATCAAAGAAATGTGATCCAGTATCAAAGATACCTTATTTAACCTATATTATAAAAAAGTTAATCTAAATTATAAACAATCGCTGGATTATGTAGATGCTTACATCTCACAGCTGATTATTAAATATAAAGGCATGACCCTCACGGTAGAATGTGCACCGTTCTAAAAGTAGTTGTTTCCACTGTACATTTGTATAAAGCAATGTTACATATGGAAATTCCCGTTTAGCACCAAATATTATTTTTCCTGAACTTAGAATTATGTGAAATCAAAAACGGCTATTGACTCGATTTCAAGTCACAAGTCAGAGGCACGTCTCAATATTTACAGAAAGTAGGCGGCGCTAAGCATATTACCTTCTGCAAGTCTATGTGAGAATGAATCTGAAAGCGAAATATTTTACTGAGCATAACATTGCTATAAAGATTTATCAATACTTCTGCAGAGAGCGTAAAAAGGGACATCTTTATTGTTCTTTATCAAATCCTGAGAAGAGAACAATGCATATTTTAGGTTTGTGTAAACGTTCATTTGATCGAATAGTGGAAGCAAGCGGATATTTATTGCCAACAAATTCACGAAAGCAAGGAAGGAAAGAAGAGATAGACAGTTTCGATAAGGACCTAATAAAAAGAGAAATATGTAGAATGTTTGATAAAAACGAAGAAGTGACACTTAGAAAGTTGAAGATTTGGCTGAAAACTAATAACGACATTGAAATATCAAAAACTTTATTATGGAAAACTGTAAGAAATGCAGGCTTCACCTTTAGAAAGTATGCTGGTGGAAAAAACATTATTTGTGAAAAGCCACATCTGGTAGCTCTTAGAAGCAAGTATTTACGTGAAGTGAAGGGAATGCGCGAGAATGGTTATGATATTGTATATTTAGATGAAACTTGGATCAACGCTCATCATACAAATGAAAAGGAATGGCAGTTAGCAGATGGAAGTATTAAAAGATCAGTACCAAGTAGTAAAGGGCAACGTTTGATAGTTGCACATGCAGGTAGCAGACATAATGGGTTGTTGCAGAATGCTCATCTAATTTTCATTTCAAAATCCATTGACAATAGAGACTACCACTCCGAAATGAATGGGCACATATTCGAAGACTGGATCGAAAAAAGTATTCTTCCAATATTAGATAGACCTTCTTGTCTGATAATGGACAATGCTTCATACCATAACGTAGTGAACGTAGAAGATAGAATCCCAACATCATCAAGTACAAAAGATGCAATCAAAACGTGGCTCATAAAAGAACACATACCAGTTACCGACAGGTACTTGAAACCCGAATTGCTTAACCTTGTAAAACAGACACAACGAACAAAGATATTTAAAATAGACAAGTTAATTGAAGAACATGGTCATAGATGTTTGAGACTACCTCCATATCATGCACACGTAAATCCTATAGAGCTAATTTGGGCAAAAGTTAAAGGACACGTAGCATCTACAAATACAACTTTCAAATTATGTGATATTGAGACACTTACAAATCAGGCTCTATCAAATATACATAAAGACTACTGGGTGAAATGTGAAGATCATGTGTTACGCCAAGAAGAGGAATATTGGAAAAAGGAAGGTTTGTTGTTTGTTCAGCCGAAAACAGTAATCGACCTATTTGACTCGTCTGATTATGAATGATCATTACTCTGATTAAGTCTACACTAAAAAAAGTTTGATTTGCAAAATTTACAAGTTGATTTGTAAAACATTTCATTGCTCAATACCACCCAAGCAATTCAAAAAAATGTTATAAGCAAACCATCAACCATTACTTATAAAAATTAGCCCGCTTGATTCAATACAGAAGTTCAGATATCTTGGATCAACTATTACAGACAAAATTTCCTTACATGAAGAAATATATGTACTTATTTCAAAGGCAGCGACAACATTTGTGAAACTCACACCAAGAGCATGGAACAATATCAAATTGACTCTACGAACAAAAGATATATTTTAAATTTTTTTACACCAGCCACCATGTAAAATTTTGTGGACACGCCTATGGGTCATAATTGCACTAGATTACTGTAAAATATTTTGTTTATGGTCGAAATAATATTTACATGGGCAAACATCAAAAGAATTCGCCGCTTTCAAATAACCGTTACAGCTAGACATCAAGTAACACATATGTTTTCGCGACATGGACATTTTAACAACGTATGCCAAAATTCATGTGAAATCATCAAGAACTTTTTGAATTATAAATCATAACATCTCGGCAAACGAATCTGAACGGACTATAGTAATAGATCGTAATATATATTGTATAAATTGATGACTGATAAAACTCGCACACTTGAAAGTGGGAAATTAGAGGCAATAGAGATTTGGTTCTACAGAAGAATGATGAGAATACCATTGACTGCCAGGTAAAATAATGCAGAGGTGTTGAAAGAGTCAAATACGTAACGGAGATATCAATAATATAAGAAAAAGACAATCTTCAATGTTTGGCCACGCAGTGAGATAAGGAGCTTTGGAAAATATACTCACAACATGAAAGATTGAAGCAAACAGAGACAGAGGGCGACAACATGAGAAAATATTCGACATTTTAACAAGCTGGCACGGCAGGGAAACTACATCCATCGTGATAGATAATACTGGAGACAAGAGAGCTCTAGCGAGCCTTCATTACCTACGCTAGCCGGTATGGCACTTGATGAATGAATGAATGAATATAACTCGATTTTAAACAATATTTTGTCTACTTTGTATGATACGATAATTCGTGAAATGATTCTTGATTAGGAACAAGCGTCACAGCAGTGGGGGCATTCCCATATATGCCCTGCTTGCCGTTCTGTCAGCCATCTAAAAGTGTATAAGCTCAGTGTCCCAGTCAGTTGCTGCTTACGCGTTCTTCTGATCTTTCTGGAGAGGGAATACTTTCTGCAATCGTCTCTAGTCACTTTCATTTCTACCATTCTCTGAATATGTACATTGTCTCGTTCGACGTTCTCCTCGTCTTCTTGTAGGGTATCCATGATTGCTCTAATCCATTCAATCCTGTCTCGACAGTGTTTTAGACAGTGGTAGTAAACCTCAACCGTAATCCAACACAGATAATACCCCTGCCTGCATCATCTGAAAAAGGGTTCACTGCAACATCTCTGCAGATGCCGTGATTTTGACTGCACTGATACACTTCCCAGCTTTCTGAATGACATTGTTCACATGTTTCGCAAAAGACAGACTTCTATCAAAATTGATGCCTAGATATTTCATAGTCTGTTCCCTGTCAATGTTGATGCCCATGCAGGTGGCTGCTGGTAATGTGTATGTGACTATGTTGTTATTGCTTGAGAATCAGACGATGTTTGCCTTGGTGGGATTGGTGACTTCCTTGTAGTTACTACACCAGAGCGACAAATGTTCTATATTACTCTGGACGCCAACAATCACGTCTTTTCTGTTTCTGCTGTGCTTGTACAGCAAAAGATCGTCCGCATATGTTAGTATCCTGCCTGGCTTAGCGTCTTGAAGCTGCGTTATTTTGTATGAGAAGACGTTAAAGAGTACAGGTGATAGAGGCGATCCCTGTGGTAATCCCGGTGCTACAGTTATGATCTCTGATGTCCAGGGTCTCAATTTTAGAGCAACTGGTCTGGTCATTAAAACCATTTCTATTCTTCGAATTATCCACAAGTCGATGCTGAGTTAACTTAGCAGATTTATTAGCTGGCCAAAGATGGCAAAAGCTGACTCTGTTGTAAGCAACCTCTAGGTCGACCGTGGCGACTAGCTTCCTCCATTGTCTGAGAGCCCTCGTAGATGTCATAGGCAATGATTGCCGCATTTGTGGTCGTGTCTCTCCCGGTATGTATGCACCTAGAGTGTTAGGAAGCAGGCCTCTATTTTCCAAATCGAATGCCAGTCTTCTAGCGATTATCCTCTCCAGCACCTTACCATATACATTTTGTATTCAGGTGATGATACGATAACTCCTGATGTCGGAGGTGTCTTTGCCTGGCTTTGTCAGGGGGAGAAGGTAGATGTGTAGCCACTCTTCTGGTATGTGACCTGTTTTCAGACTTGCGTTGAAATCATCAAGAATTATTTTAAGCCGGTCGTCTGCAATATCTTTCAGGAGGCTGAAGCGTATTCCGTCGGGTCTTGACGTACCATCTGAAGTTTTCTTTATGATCTCTTTTACATCCACTCCGAAACTTGTTAAATACATCTCTAACTACATGAAGTAGCACATTGTATATTACATCATTTAATTCTTGAAATGGAATACGATAGTTGCTTGTCATGTGCAAACTATTTTCAGCTGTATTTCCACGGAAAAAAGCATAAAAAGACAAATATTTTTTAAGAAGCAGTAGCATTCTTCAATCTGTCAATGTATGTAATAATATACATTCAGTGCTCTTGACAATATTTGTAGTATGCCACATAGAACAGCCCGAGTCGCACGGGTTCTTTTTATGATGTAAACTGGATACTAAACCTATTGTACGGTCATACGTAAACATTATACATATTTACATCTTGTATGTGATTAATATGATGATTACTACCATTATACAGTTGTTACAAAACCAACAGATACAATGGTTTGTTCATCTGGAAAGAATGCCGTGTGATTCATTAGTTTATAAAGCATATACGAAGAGAAGAGAAGCAGAGAGAAGAGCCACGCGTAGACCTAGAGTACGCTGGATCGACAACATCAAAGAAACACCAAAAACATTATCTGAAGCTGTCAGAAAAGCGAGAACAAGAACATTATTTCTCCTTCGACACCCATAAAGAGGAAGGAAAGAAGAAGAAGAAGATAAGTTGTTCTCGTTAATTAACGGGATAATGTGATTAATGTGAAAACAGAATTATTTTTATGTTCATTTCTTGCCATAAGTCACGAAATAATAAAATCCGACAACATAGATATTTTAACTTTTTGTCAACACTACACACCTGTGTTCAAATGTGATATGTATGCTTATCAAGTAGTCTTCAATTATATATATATATATATAATTTTATATTAAACAGCATGTGATAATTTATACATGCAGCTTGGATACCTAAACAGCATGTGATAATTTATACATGCAGCTTGGATACCTAAACAGCATGTGATAATTTCTGCACGTAACATGGATAACTAAACAGCATGTGATAATTTCTGCACGCAACTTGGATAGCTAAACAGCATGTGATAATTTCTGTATGCATCTTGGATACCTAAACAGCATGTGATAATTTCTGTATGCATCTTGGATACCTAAACAGCATGTGATAGTTTCTGCACGCAACTTGGATACCTAAACAGCATGTGATCGTTTCTGCACGCAACTTGGATACCTAAACAGCATGTGATAATTTCTGCATGCAACTTTGATAACTAAACAGTATGTGATAGTTTCCCTGAAAAGTTGCTCTGGTGGATTCAGTAGCTTACGTTGATGACACCAGTTCCCAATCTGGCCAATCGTTTAACCCGTTTCTGACGCTACTACAATTATTTGTGGTCTGTATTCGGCTTCCGGACAGAGTTATAGCAGGTCATCCTATACTTTGTGTTAGTGTTATTCTGGAAACCAACATAAACATAATGTATTTTATAGTTTCTATTTGTCCTCCAGCCCAATAACAATCTACGCGTAATTGTATATACCTAATGCTTTATTGAAAATGGAATGGGGGTTAAACAGTGGCCGGGAGAAGAGTACATACTAATTCTAAACAGTAGTAAACCTACCTCAAATGATTAGGATTAATTCATATGCCCTTTTTTCCAGGAGGTTGTCTTCATTATGTATGTTCTCTAGGAGGTTGTCTTCATTATGTATGTTATACAGGAGGTTGTCTTCATTATGTATGTTATACAGGAGGTTGTCTTCTTATGTATGTTCTACAGGAGGTTGTCTTCATTATGTATGTTCTAAATGTCTCATGACTCTAGGCGAGTTGGTCTGCTACAACCAATGACATATTTAAACAATCCGACATATCTCTCATTCATAGTTGTCTTGTGTGGCTCAGTTTAACCAGCAATTATATAACCCAGTTACATCCAAGGCAGTATAGGCCTATATCGCTGACATGGACTATTTTCTTTTACAGGAGTCCGCAGGGAAAATATTGTTTAGGTCTCCAGGGAAAACAATTTTTTGTAGGTGGTCCATGACCGAAAACAATTTATAGTGGTCTATGACAGAAAACAATTTATAGGGAATCCGTGACAGAAAACAATTTATAGGGGTCCGTGACAGAAAACAACATTTAAAGGGTTCGTGACAGAAAACAATTTTGTGGGAGTCCGTGACAGAAATAAATTTTAAGAGGGTCAGTGAAAGCAATGTTCAGGAGGTCAGTAACAGAAAACACATTTTAGGAGTCTGCGAAAGAAAACAATTTTTAGAGGTCTGCTCATGAAAACGCGTTCATTTAATTTGTTGACAACATAAAAAAGTTTTCTGGCGGCCATTGATAACGAATAATGTAACTACCACTGTGTTAGGTGGGGGAAAGAGGGCTACACGACACAATGTTAAGCACCGATGTGTTAGATGGGAGAGGTAGAGGGCTACACGACACAATGTTAAGCACCGCTGTGTTATATGTAAACCGCAAGATGACTATATTGAGTACAGGTCAGCTAAAGCAATAACAAATATAATCGTTGAAGCTACCAAAACCAAAGCTTGGCAAGAATATGGCGAATCATTAAATACATATTATAAACATGCACCAAAGAAATTATACACGAAAACTAAGCACATGAGAAACATGAAAGATAAATATGAACCAACCGAACAAATAAATGATAAAAATGGAAAAACAATCAATGTTCAGAAAAGATCTTGGAAAGGTGGCAATATTATTTTAAAACATTGCTAAATCTAAATGACGGAGGGGACGACAGAATAGTAAATAATAAAACGGAAAAAAAACAACAACCGAAAACAACCAAAAATTGTACAATGCATTTGTCGACCCAAAAAATCATTCGACAGAGTAGACAGACAACAAAATATGGAGAATACTATCAAAATGTGGAGGTTCCACATCACCGTATCAACTTTGGCAGGAGTATTTACACAAGGTAGTCAATTTTCAGTTATAACGAGTGTAGGGCGTTCAGACAAATTCCACATACAGTTGGACGTGCAACAAGGATGTGTTATATCAGACAGTGCCCCACGAAACGCATTTATATACAGACACGATGGATACAAAGCCATGTGAGACCATGCACACGATGAATTACAGAAATTGGAGTCAAGGAATACAAACATATACGAAGCACATAAAAGAGTCATCTGCAGAGAACTCTTCTACCCATTACGCTGCAATGCATAAAAGGGTATAAAGCGAAAAGAAAAGAAAGACAATTGCTAGATGTAGAGAGAGCTATACGACACAATAATAAGCACCACTGTGTTAGATTGCTAGCAATCAAATCACATGTGCTGGCAGAACCATGTCGTAGGCGGATGACATCCTTGTGTATAGTCAGGGCAAAAATCGAGAAGAGTGCGTCGTGGAACTACAGGGGGGAACTGGATAGACTGACAAATTGGTATAGAGATACGAGAGCAGTGGTAGATCCTTCTAAGGCATTCGTAACTTGATTTTCCTTGAATAATCACATGGTAAAGACACCCAAGCCACATGTTTTGTTGACAGGGAACAAGTTAGAATGAACAAGCACAATGAAGTCTGAGTTTCACGTAACATGTTGACCACGTTATCATACGGGTCATTCAAGGAATTAGCAGCAATCAAGCTTATGGCTGCGCAGTGCGAACAGAGGTTGTTATTTCTCTTGTTACAAGGTTTGGTGGTGGCTGTGGTGGAATATGCACTTGCAATTCTGACTCTTAGCCAAACCTAGGTCGAAAGACAAAATAGAATACAGAATGCAGCAATGCGTATCATTCTTGGGTGTACAAGAGCCACATATACAAGAGCTATGGCGAACCTACTCGACTGTCCAACGGCCGAGCACAGATTACAGTATTCCCGTGCACGGGTGTACCTACAAATACATGTCGACAAGAAAAACCCACTGCATTCCTAAATTCAAAAATGTTAAAGGTAGCAGACTTAGGAGAGTGAAGTTGTGGATTGGACGTGCTGAGGATGTCATACAAAGCGTGTGCAGATTGAAATGTGTGGCAGCAGGTGCAGAATGAATAGGTCTACCCACAGATTTCGAAACTTGTTTGAGAGTAGTAATAACACCTACTTAGGGAATGCAGAGAATGGTGTCCCACAGATGTGGAGCAAGAAGTGCAGGCTGTGGTCAGTGAGAATGCCAAAGAAGGGGATGTGATATATACACTGATGGATCTGTGATTAAACATGTTCGCAATGTTTGGGACTTCACAGCTCAATACGCAGGTAAAACGATCAGGGATGAGAATGGGCCTTTGCTGTGACTACGAGTAGCATCACCATGGAGATTATGGTGGTAACCAGAGTATTTCAGTGGGTAGACACACATAAGACAACACAGGTCTGCATCTTGAGTTACTCTATGAGTATGATTAGGAAGGTACAAATGGTTTTCGTTCGCGAACAGTGTGTTGCGGCCTAGAGAAAGGTGAGGTTGAAAGTAATTACATTTATTTTCGTGCCAGGATATATGGGTGTTCAAAGTAATGAAAGAGCACATCAACTGGCGTCATGCGCGATTGTAGCACCTACGATGGGGCAATGGATCAAGCCGGCGTTTTGAACTCCATAAGAGATATAGCACGCGAGAGTGTGACTAATGTGGATGATCTATACGATGTAATGATAAGCGCCACTGTGTTAGATAGAGAGAGAGAGAGAAAGAGCTAAACGAAACAATATGTGGTTATTTTCTGTAATCGACATTCAATTGTCTATTGTCTTTCCCCAGGTGAATGATTGTTGATCGCATTCACACTTTCCGTTAAGCGTAGGGATGGGAGCTTAAACTGTCGTTTCAATGCCAGTTGTGTCGCTGAGGTTGCATTTAGTCCATGTTTGTTCAAGGCTATCTTGATGTTTTCTATCCACCGTTTTCTTGTCTACCTTTGGACTTACGCCCGGATATTCTTTTGTTATATGCTCCTATTTGTATTTGGTGTGGCTTCATTCTCATAAGGTGACCGAATCATTTTACTTGCTGTCTCTCAATATGTTCAATAGATGATATTATACCAACTCTTTTTTCTAATTATAGTTTGGTAACCATTGCAGTTTTCCTCAGACAATTCATTTCACATGTGACGATTTTTCTTTGCTGTGAAGCTGTTAAAGTCCATGTTTGACATTGGTAGCACTGTGTTGCTATGAAAATTGTAGATATTTTTTTTTTAATTTCCATCTTGTTCTTTGGGTGATGAAGTAATGGTGAAAGTTGGTAAGTCACTGTGTTTGCTTTCTGGCATCTTGTTTCTATTTCTCTTTCTAGTCTTCCATCTTCGGAAAAAAGTTCTTCCAGGATATTTAAATTCGTTGGCTTGTTTCACTTTGGTGTTATCTATTGTTATATCCATTGGTGTTGAAGACTTGCTAATTTTCACAACTTCTGTTTTTTTACACTAATTTTCATGCTGTACTTCTGACATGCTAACAACAATGCATCGATGTGCTTTACAAATGCACAATCGAAGTTCAATATTGCTCATGTATCGTTGTCTGTTACACTTTTAACGGTTCCGTATTCTTCATTGTAAAAGAATATATACTTCCTTGAAAATATAAGTAAGCAAACTTTCATGAAGATTCTTTGTTAACCTATCATTATTGCATTTTCAGCGCTGACACACGTTTGTCTGAGCATAGAGACGCTCTGTGTCTCATCAACAGCACCGGCTGGGTTTACCACGTGCCTCAAGTAGTCTACCAGAGTTCATGTATGATAGATGTCTATGTCTTCCCATTTGATGTCCAGAACTGCTCGCTTAAGTTTGGATCATGGGTACATAATGGTAACGAGATTGACATGGTTTTATATCAGTCAAAAGAGTGGGTAGACTTGACCGAATACATCGAAAGTAGTTCATGGTAAGTTCACCAGTGTATAATAAGTTCATAGTTCATGGAGAGTTCACCAGTGCATAATAAGTTTGTAGTTCATGGAAAGTTCATCAGAGCATAATAAGTTCATGGAAAGTTCACCAGTACATAATAAGTTCATAGTTCATGGTAAGTTCATAGTGCATAAAAAGGTCATGGTTCATGGTAAGTTCACAGTGCATAAAAAGGTCATAATTCATGGTAAGTTCATAAATACATAATACGTACATTATTTCATGGTATGCTTAGCAGTACATTTTAAAAATAAATCATCATCATTAGGTAGCAATCCTGTAAACATGTAGCAGTCATTACAGCCTTTAGAAACTTCTGTCAATCTTGTCATGTTCAGGTGGTCTTTGATATCTTGCCTTCCATCCTCTTCTTGGTCTGTCTCTTGTTCGTCTCTCGGCATCATCACCTCCATTATGGTCTTCTTCAGGCTGTCATGGCGTTTAATATGGCAAAATACTGAATGATTTGTTGTTTAAAAGCTTGCCGGTTGCCAGTTACGTGTACAATTACTTCTCTCAGGATGGTTTCATTTGTGATATTTTTATTCCATTGTATTCTATGGATTTTTCTGTAACATTTTGTTTCAAATTCTGCTATTTTATTTGTCACGGTGTTAGTGATTGTCCGGGATGCACACCCATATATTGCCACTTGGAATATGTGATCCTTAAGAATGTTAGTTTTGCTGTTTTGCAGCATCTCAGCGATATGTTTTTAATTTATATCAGCTTCTTTGACGCGATAGCCAACATTCTTCTGACTTCTTCATAACAGTCGATATTGCTGATAGGAGATCCAATGTATTCAAAACTAGTCATCATCATCAAGTGCCGTCTCCGCAACGAAGGTTGGCTGCAACGTATCTCCAACATCTCCTGTCTCTTGTCTTGGTGGTGCACTCTGCTAGACTGTAAACTGTCCATCGTGTAATGTTACTCTCCCACTTGTATCTCTACTTACCTCTTGCTCGCTTCCCTTTGACTTTACCCTCAAGAAAGGTCTTCAATAGGGTGTCATGTCTTTTAATGTGTCCAAAGTATTTTATTTGCCTGATCTTTATTTCTCGTAGTAGTTCTTTCTTCATATTAAGTGTTTTTAGCACCTCTTTATTTGTTTTCTTCTCTTTCCATGATGTTCTCCCTATTCTTCTATATACCCACATCTCAAAGGCATCAATTTTGTCTTCTAATTGTTTATTTAGTGTCCATGTTTCTGAGCCATACATTAATATGGAATAGATGTAGCATTTTATAATTCTCATTTTTAACTTGTTTGTAATTTGTTACCACTGTGTTTGTAATTCAAAACCAGTGACTCTGTGTAACTCGCTGTTGCAGATACTGATTAAGAACTTGCTAGTGGTTTTGTCGCTTGTCATCATTTTGATATTGTTTCCATTCTCAAGTTAAATAGCTCACGGTAATATAAACACTTCAGTTTTAAGTTAAAAAGTTCTTGGTAAGCTAAGAAGTTCATTTAAATCTGTTGGCATTCACAAAAATTTAACCCAGTAATTTGAGAACGTTATCGATCGTACATGTCCGGCTCTGTGCCGAAGTGGTACTGAGCGCGTCTGTGACCGCCAAGGTACTGAGTTCGATCCTCGCCACAGGCAATTGTGCATCTGGACTGTTAATAAAGCTATAAGAAACTACTATATATTCCAAGAAAATTACCACAGCCAACAAATGCTGGGGTGATAGCTAAGTCTTGTAAAGGATATTCTACCAATTTTTTGTAATCGATCGTACGGCAACCAATTCCTGGCACTCTAGTTAAGGGTTCAAAGAATGGACGTCATAGTCTTCTTTCCAGGCATGTCCTCGAAGGCGACTAAGAAAGATTTGACTGACGACCTGTCATTGTATGTCTGTTCTCTATTTATTTCTTCTGTAAAATGGTGCCCATGAGTGACAACGAAATTAAGTCAAGCGAATATTGCACATTTGTCCGTTTGTAACAGACTCCTGAGTTTCTGGGAATAATATAGCTGATCTGATAAAAGAATAATTATCTGGTTGACCAAGAGGTATATATTGTACTATCCGTACTCTTAAGTAACTATTACGTACAATAGTGACGTTATTACTCGTCGTAGTACGTTGTTAATGTATTCTTGATAATGGTTTTTTGACAGAAATTTCGAGTTCTGCGTGTTATGTGCGTTTTCAATGATTAGCTAAACTGTATTTAACTGTTCCAAGTTTCGCCTGTTGCATTTAAGTTTTGTTGCAGTGAGTACACATTAGCATCACTTTTGTTCTCTTCTATTCTGAACAAGCCATTTATTTTAGCTTTCTTTAGCAGTAATATATATTCCCTGTAGCCAGACCATTGCTCATCATTATTATATACCAGTAGAGTTGAACAAAGGACTGTGGAAACTAGTCTCAAGAAGGTCTTCTTTGTTTTACTCTTCAGGCTGAGCATATAAACACGGTGTGTATGGATCGTCTCAGTGTGGTAACGGTCATCAAACATTAATAGTTCAAACTGTTTGTGCAATGTTGCTACTACTCAAGAGTCAGCAGAAATGATCATGCAATATTATTGAAGCATTGTGCAAGAACGTGTATCTTGTATGCCAAAGAGACTGCATCTAAATCGTTAAGCAATATTCAATTACATTATAATTTATAAACACCGTTTCATTTGGATATCTTACTCAAATTTCAACTAAAAAACCTTGTAAAAATATAGAAAAAGAAAAGGATTAAAAACCCACAGAAACTTTACTAAAGGACAAAAAGATAAGAGATCATGTAAAATAGAACTGGACTCTACTGCACGTAATGGGGTGCAAAGGGAACGCATTGCTCTTGGCGGACCCAGGGTTAACAGATAACCAAGATCCCAAAAGGTTCCTGCGGCGCACCCTGGTAACAGAAATACAGCGGCTCGTGCTGATTCTGGCTAAACCTTTTGGGGATCGTGTCCGTGAATGTGGAGGTAACAGATCGAAAGATATATGACCGCAAAAAGACAGGCAATATCTCCGACTCCTCTGTGCCAACACATGCAGCAACACTGTCGACACACAGTGAAGCTAGTACGCCTGTTAGAAGCATTGGAGGGCGGCCAATTTAGTTGGCACGAAGCAGGCAGATGTTCCAATAAAAATAAAAGCACAATGAGTACGCTGAGAAAGATGCACAGCGTTTGAGGGCAGCGTCATGTGCAAAGAGCACGGAAAACGGTTCGATGAAATTAAGAACTAAAGCATTGTTTGCTCGAGACAAGCTTTTAGTTACCGTGATCCCAGGCTGGGCCCAACTCTACTGTCGAGTCTTACCTATACCGGAAGCGTGATCGCGGAGAGAAAAGGTTCAGTACCCGATGGAGCACAGGCATAGCAGTCCGAGGCGACAAGCACTGTTCAGCTCTAGAACAAAACGCAAGTCCCTAACGTTCCTAAATATGTTTACAGATTCAGACTTGGACGAGGGGCTCACGAAGTTGATGAGCAACGCTTCGGCTAAGAAGACGAACGAGCCCGAGCCCATCTCTTCTGTCAAGTTCTTCCTAAACCGGAACCAGGCTGAGGAAAAGGTTTAGTACCCGATGAGCACGGGTACAATACGTCTATTTACACGAGGAAAGTTCACTGGCTGCGGAACGCCTCGTGCAGGACAGACGTGAAAGACAAACCGTCTCGGCATAGAGTCAGTACACATTCGCTGCATGGCGGCAGATAGGAAGGCTGTCACAGGCTAGGGTAGCCCACCCAAATTGTCACGGCATGCCGAATTTGAATGTTCTAGGCCTACAAGGCGCATAACGGTATCACAACGTAATCACGCTCCCGGCGGAAATCGCACGGATATCCGTGCTGGTTACAATGGAGCGAACGCAAAACAAACTGCACGTAATCTATGTAACACAGCAACATTTTCCTTTCACCTTTTGTCTCTGCCTGAATGTCCCTATCTTTATAAGTTGTTTCTTTTCGAGACGTTGATGTTTATGTTTGTTAATTTAACAACAACTCTACTTTAGCTTTTTGTCTCGCTAAATGATCAGAACAGTGAATTGCACAGTATAAATCAACATTTTAAAAAACCATTTTATGCAATGGAGTAATATCAATGCATACACGAATTCGAGTGCTAGGATATTATATTTAGTCAATCATTCTTTATGGAAGATAAGCATGGACAGTAAACAAAATTTGCTAAGATAAGCTGGAGACAACTGACATGTGTTTTTTAAGAAGAATTATGAAAATTTCATGGACAGCAAAGAAAACTAATACATACATTTTCTTAGATGCTGGAGTCAAACGACAAATTATAGCGTAAATTAGAAACAGAAAATCAAGATTTTTAGGGCATGTGATGAGAAAAGTAAAACTTGAACATGTAGTAACCACCGGAAAGATCAAGGGGAAAAGAGACGAAGGAAGACAAGGAATGAAATTTCAGGATGAGTTGTAACTGTAGCACATAATGAAGTCGTCAACTAAACTTCACATTCTATGGGAAACCCTAGACATTTATAACATCAGAGGACAACTGTTAGACAATATAAAAGCGATATATCAAAAATGCCAAATCTCAGTAAGAACAACAGATGGAATGACTGAACCTTTTGAAACAAGATCTGGAGTAAGACACGGATGCGTACTTTCACCCTTACTTTTCAACATATACATGGACGGAATAATAAAAGAAGCTCATATCAACAAAGAGAAAAACATTGCAAATGAACCTGATGAGGAACCAACAATGAAATCAACGAACTACTATTTGTCGATGACCGAAGTCTGATATACAACTCCGCTAGATTGGCACATCGTCTGTATGCTAGCCAAGCGCCTTCCAAAGAGATTATTCTATGGGAACCTGTACGAAGGTAAACGTTCAAGCGGAGGGCAGAAAAAGCGCTTCCAGGATCACCTAAAAAACTCTCTCAAGCACTGCAACATCGATCCCAGAACCTGGGAGACTACAGCACTAGACCGCTCAGCCTGATACACACAGATCACTGCTGGCTTCACGAAATTTGAAAAAGAAAGAACACTGCGGGCAATCCACAAGCGGAAGAAGCGGAAGAACAAATCCGAAAATTCTTCTATCCCTAACCTTCAGCACTCCTGCATGCACTGCAATAGAACATTCCGTGCACAAATCGGACTCATCGAACATCTACGAATTCACAAGCTAAATTAGACAATTGACAGTTTATTGTTATTAATATTAATTTTTCCATCGCATTCATTTGTTTTTCATGGCATGCTCATCTTTGCTTGCGAAGGAGAAACATCATCATTATACAAAGATGAAGAAAATTTGCAAAATCACATCAATGCATTGCTATTAGCATGTCAGACGTACAGCATGAAAATTAACGTACAAAATCACATCAATGCATTGCTATTAGCATGTCAGACGTACAGCATGAAAATTAACGTAATAAATCACATCAGTGCATTGCTATTAGCATGTCAGACGTACAGCGCAAAATTAACGTACAAAATCACATCAGTGCATTGCTATTAGCATGTCAGACGTACAGCGCGAAATTAACGTACAAAATCACATCAATGCATTGCTATTAGCATGTCAGACGTACAGCATGAAAATTAACGTACAAAAACAGAAGTTATGAAAATCAGCAAGGCTGCAACACCAATGGATATAACAATAGATAACACCAAAGTGAAACAAGCGAACGAATTTAAATATCTAGGAAGAATATTTTCCGAAAATGGAAGACTAGACAGAGAAATAGAAACAAGATGCCAGTAAGCAAACACAGTGACTTACCAACGTTCACCATTACTTCTTCACCCAAAGATCACGATGGAAATGAAAAAAAAACCCAGATAATATCAACAATTATTATACCAACACTGTGCCACCAACGTCAAACATGGTCTTTAACAACCTCACAGCAAAGGAAAATCGTTACATGTGAAATGAAGTGTCTGCGATAAGCAGCAATGGCTATTAAACTAGATAAAATAAGAAACGAGTTGGTATAATGTCATGTATTGAACATAATGAAAGACAGCAAGTATAATGGTTCGGTCACCTTATGAGAATGAACCCAAACCAAATACCAGTAAGAGCATATAACAAAAGAATATCTGGGCGTAAAGCCAAAGGTAGACCAAGAAAACGGTGGATAGAAAACATTTAACATACATGGACTAAATGGACTATCAACAATAGCGACAAATCTGGCCTTGGGAAGACAGTTTAAGCTCACACCCCTACGCTTAACGATAAGTGTGAACCATCATTCACCTGGGAAAAGACAATAGACCAACTAAACTTGTTAACAACACAAGAGACAGAAACTTGTAGAAATCTTCTACACCACTCGTCATGACACGTGATTGATTAATGTGAGTGAATGATCAAACATTTACATCTTAATTTTTATTGAAGTTCTTAAAAGTAATGTTATCAATGTTGCATATTTTAGTTTCGATTTAACAGTATACCCTTGACAATATATATTTGAATAGTTTATGTATATCAAACGTATTACATATATTTTGTTTTAGGGCAATTTTAGACGTTCCAGGAAGTAGGAACGAAAAACATTTCTCATGTTGTCCTGGGAAAAAGTGGGTCGACCTACAATATAACATCATCTTCAGAAGACGGTCAGCTCTATACAATTATATACTCGTTCTGCCATGTATTTTGTTGACATCAATCACTTTGATCCTGTTTTTTATTCCACCGGAGTCTCCGTCCAAAATGCAGCTCGGTCAGTATGTTTCTTTTTAAATTATACTCTTTCTGATTATAACCATTACTTTTGTCCAGGTCACGGGTTAGTAAAAAATTGAATAGACAACTTGTGAAACTTGTTAAATAACAATACAATTATCTGTACTTATTTTTGTCGGAATCAGTTTCAGAAATCCATATTTATCTTACACAAGAATCATAACACAAGATACACAGAACAAATACCAAAGGTATCAGAACACAAGATACACATAACAAATATACAAGGTATCAGAACACAAGATACACAGAATAAATACCAAAGGTATCAGAACACAAGATACATAGAACAAATACCAAAGGTATCAGAACACAAGATACACAGATCAAATACACAAGGTATGAGAACACAAGATACACAGAACAAATACACAAGGTATGAGAACACAAGATACACAGAACAAATACACAAGGTATGAGAACACAAGATACACATAACAAATATACAAGGTATCAGAACACAAGATACACAGAATAAATACCAAAGGTATCAGAACACAAGATACACAGAACAAATATCAAAGGTATCATAACACAAGATACACAGAACAAATACCAAAGGTATCAGAACACAAGATACACATAACAAATACCAAAGGTATCAGAACACAAGATACACAGATCAAATACACAAGGTATGAGAACACAAGATACACAGAACAAATACACAAGGTATGAGAACACAAGATACACAGAACAAATACACAAGATATGAGAACACAAGATACACAGAACAAATATACAAGGTATGAGAACACAAGATACACAGATCAAATACACAAGATATGAGAACACAAGATACACAGAACAAATACACAAGATATGAGAACACAAGATACACAGAACAAATATACAAGGTATGAGAACACAAGATACACAGATCAAATACACAAGGTATGAGAACACAAGATACACAGAACAAATACACAAGGTATGAGAACACAAGATGTTGATAGTATAACACCGAGGAAGTTCGAGTGTTTCACTTTTAATTTCTATGACAGCAGAGGGAGCTATCATCATCATCATCAGGTGCCATGCCGGCTGGCGTAGGTGGTCATGGCTCTCCACAGCTCTCTGTCCACAGTATTATGTATTAAGGTCGTTGTTGTTTTCTTGCCGTGCCAGGCTGTCAAACTGTATAATATTTCTCACGTTGTCGCCCTCTGCTTCTGTTGCCTTCAATTTTGCCTGTTGTGACTATGTTCTCTCAACCTGCATAAGATGGAGCTATACGTACGTATATAATTTAACATAAGACTGATTTGTATAAGGCATTTAGTTTAATACGGACGTTTTGCTAAACCTTTACAAATCATATATCACTGTATTACCCAGTACAGACCACTGTGTCACCCAATACAGACAACGGTTTCACCCAATATTGACCACTGTGTCACCCAATACAGACCACTGTTTCACCAAATGTAGATCCCTGTTTCATACAATGCAGACCACTGTTTCACCCAATACGGACCACTGTTTCACCCAATACAGAACATTATATCACCAGATACAGACCACTGTGTCACCAGATACATACCACTGTTTAGTCCAATATAAATCACTGTTTCACAGGATACAGTCCACTACTTCACACTATACGGAGCACTTTTTCAAAAGATATAAACCACTACTTCACACTATACGGAGCACTGTTTCACCAGATACGGAGCACTGTTTCATCAGATATGAACCACTGTTTGATTCTATATTGGCTACCAAGTGGAAATTTCACAAGTTGGGGATCCATTTACTAACCAAGATAACTTTTCTGTTATTTTCTTACAATATAGAGAACAATCTACTAACCAAGAAACTTTTCTGTTATTTTCTTAAATATAGAGAAGCATCTACTAACAAAGAGACTTTTCTGTTATTTTCTTACAATATAGAGAACCATATTTCAGATAAAAGGGAATATTTCTTAAACTCACCTAAAAATTAAATTTGACCAATCTTGATCACACTGGCGAACATAAGTTGGGGTAGCTAATCTCATGGTCAATCTTCTTAATCACCACCTGTGGTATGCACAAACAGCTATAAACAAATAGTTGTTTTCAAAATGCATCTCTGTCGAGTTCCGTCAGCGTACAATATGTTATAGCATACACGTAGTCAGCGCATTTTCAATGTTATACACTGCATCAACGGATAACTTGGGTCAAGCTGGTTAGACTATGATATTCATCTAGGGGTATTGCGAGAAAAGTTGTACATATTCCTCTTCCCCCCCCCCCCCACTATTAGTAAATCGAAACATTATTTACTCAGTACTAGGAACAAACCTTACCAAAAAACCAACGGACATCAAAATAAACGGCAACAGTCTTGAAAAAGACAACAACTTCACACACCTTGACAGCAAGGTATCAACAAAAGGAGATTCATCAACAGAAATATCACACCGTATTGCACTGACTGCTAACTCATTCAATAAACTATCAAATATCTGACATTAAAAAACACTAAGAAATAACACAAAACTCAAAATCTTCAACTCCTGCATAATTCCAACATTAACATATGGAGGCGAAAGTTGGAAAGCAACATCAAAATTAAAGCAAAGACGAAACAGCTTTGAAAATAAATGTCTTAGAATGCTACTGAACATAAGTTGGTCAGACTTCAAATCAAACACAGTTGTCAGACAAGAATCAAAACAAGAATATGTATCCACCTATATTAGAAAGCGTCGCTGGAAGTACATCGGACACGCACTACGAATGGATAGTGAAAGACTCCCCTGTAAAGCTTTTATGTGGTCACCACAAGGCAAAAGAAAACGAGGAAGACCAAAAGAAACTTTACGTATAACTATTACAAGGGAACGTTTCACCATCGGTATCAGAAACAATGAAGATCTAAAGCAAATTGCAATGAAACGAGAGACATGGCAATCTATGACATCTGCCCTATGTGCCGTCTTTGGCCCTAGAGGAATAACTAACTAACTAACTAACTAGGAACATGTAAACAAGTCAGCCCTAGTTTCAACCTTAACGATTGTTCACAAAAAGCTCATCACATTTTCATACAACATATCTGACACACAAAAATATCTGACACACACACAATATCTGACTGACAAAAGACACATGCATGTGGTTGCGTATGTGGGTCTCACAATGGCCCACTAGACATACCACACATGCAAAAGAAAACCTTAGTGGATGACATGCCGTTATATTGAGGTTATCATCTTAGAAAAGCTTCATGTCACGTCATCTATACAATTATGCTTTTATTTTGCTGTTGAAATGTGTTTCATGTTTATCTGAATATATATGTATGCACTCTCTGTGGTTGAGAGGAAGCCAGAGATGTACTGAGCAGCACTGGGGAGGAACCTGACAGCACAGTTTTTTCCTATGTCTGAAACCCATCATAGAGGCACAGTGACTTAGTATGTACACTCCTTTTGACTTGAACATTTGGTTGCATGCCTGGAGCAATAGAGAAGTTTGGCATAACCAGTAGTCAGTTGGTGACGTGGAATGAGCACAGTGAACCCTATCTTGGCTACAGTGACTAGTAGCAGTGCATTGGTTGAAACCTACCTTCCTGGAGGTGTGATAGGTATTCTCTGGCTCTGTCCCGGGGTGGGCCGAAAATCCACAGACTTCCTAGAAATATAATGTCATTTAATGGCATTAGGTCAAATGGAATGAGCCCATGGATCGCTGTATCAGCAACCAACCAACCAACCAACAAAATGACACACTAATGATGTATTTATAAACAAATTGATGAAGAGATTATATTGGACACTCTTACATATGTGCAGACTAACATCCATGTTATAGTTGATATTAAATGCTACTTGAACTTCTTTCCTGAAAGTCAATTGTTACAGTTCGTATTTGACATTCAAAGGTGTACTTTTGTAGGTTCGTAATTTCTGGTGAAATCTAGATTTGTATGGTGGTATACTCTGATGGTATACTCTGTAGTTATGCGTAGTTTTGTAGAATGGTACTCTCCTGGTGGATATAGTTTTGTGTAGTTTTGTAGAATGGTACTCTCCTGGTGGATGTAGTTATGTAGAATGTTTCTTACTAGATTTCTCAAATCTCCATCGGATCTTTCCTGTAACACGTTGTTCCTTCTAGATCTCCAGCACAAGATTGTCCAGGGAACGGAAATTTGTGTATAAAAAAAGAATAGTTTAAGTTATCTTTCTTGTATGCCAACGTTTCATTGCCAACGAGTGATATTATTTCCAGACCACACCCCGGTCAAATTTGTTGAATTAATTTATGGAAAATTAGGATTACATCAAGCAAACGAAGAATACCACACCATGAGCCCATCACATTGCAACAAACTTATCCTAAATCGAGAAATTTAACAACAAATTTGTGTAGAAATAACAAATCAAACTAAAAATGTACACAAATTTGGAATTGTGGCAGCACTTGCTGCATTTTGTATATCACATCAACTGAACCGGAGAAAACAAAGTTAACCAATATAAGACACAAAGAAATAAAAATGTCCCTACTCAGTCAGTAATGTCATACTTCGTGTACTGGGCATCTCTTAGTTGAACAAAATACTCACCACCGAAGACGGATGTGTCGGGCCATTGGTGCAAATAAAACGGCGACACAACGCATTTCCATTCTCTGGACTACATTCTGCTGGAAATATAGTAGGACATGTCCTGCTACAAGAGAATTCAGCAGGAGTTTGAGAATGTACGTTGAAGAAGAAGAACACAATACTGAACAAGGTAGAGGACAGGATGTGTGTCAGTTTCAGACATCTATAACGTGTAGTTGCTTTGACTTTTAATATTGTGAGAATAATGTGGTAGTGTCCTATTGGTTTCCACATAATTTTGTTAGAGATAGAGAGATGTGGAGAGCCATGATCGCCTACACAACAAGCATGACACTTGATGATGATGATAATGTGTAGGGACTTGCGTCACAGGAAAAGTGGATAATATTAACATATCGCGAGTTATTTAGATATTCTTGTGTTAGTATGTGGATACAGTTCACATATAAGTTAATATGTTCATTGATTGTATGAGTCGCCCGTGGTGCCGGGCCCGAAAGGGGAGCAAAGAATAGCAACACTGTTTACCTTCCACGCATGTCGTTAAAGGCGACTAAGGAGGTTATGGGATAGAGTTTGCTGTCCCATCTCATATAGGGTCAGTGACCCAAAGCTATGCTGAAGTCGGATGTGTCAGACAAAAGGCGCAGATATCGCAACAATGCTGTAAACCATGACACAACGCATTCCGTTCTCCGGACTACATCCTGCTAATCTGCAGGAATTTGAGAACGAACGCAGAAGAAGAAGAACAAGATTGTATCAGTCTGTGGATTCAGTTCGTACATATATTAATAAGTCAGATCCTCTATAATCAGTGTACACAGCAGTCTTCATATATACGGTGTACATTGAAACTCGCAAATGTTGGATTTAAACACAAAAACATCAAAGCATATCGTACTTCTTATTCTTCTGCGTTCGTTCTCAAACTCCTGCAGATTAGCAGGATGTAGTCCGTAGAACGGAATGCGTTGTGTCATGGTTTAACAGCATTGCTTCGCCTTTCGGCCTGACACATCCGACTTCAGCCTGGCTTTGGACCACTGACCCTGTATGGGATGAAACAGCCTACTCCGTACCATAACCTCCTTAGTCGCCTTTTACGACATGTGTAGAAGGTAAACAGTTTTGCTATTCGTTGCTCCCCTTTCACGCCCCGGCAACACACAGGCGAGCATATTGTACAATAAGAAAGATAACACAACCAACAAGACCAACGATATCTACTACAGTAGACAAACGTGGAAGAATACTAAATGAAACAACAAAAATAATTTTTAAAATATGGACGGAGTGTCTGAAAATGTGATCCTCTGACTATTCTATATTAGAAAATGTGATCCTCTGACTATTCTATATTAGAAAATGTGATCCTCTGACTATTCTATATTAGAAAATGTGATCCTCTGACTATTCTATATTAGAGAATGTGATCCTGATTATTCTATATTAGAGATAGATGAACTAAGCAACGAAGAAAATAAAAGATGTAGACATTTAGTAGATAAACACAAGGGACTAGAGGAACATTGAAAGGAGGGAAATCACGTGGTGTAGATACAATGTCACCAGAACTCTTGATGGATGGAGGAATGAATGTTGTAAATATTATGACTAACTTTTGCCAGAATATTCGTAGTACAAAACAATGGTCCACTGAGTAGACACGGTAACTAATAATACTCATTCTGGAAGGGAATTTGAGAACATGTAATTATAGAACTATTAGTCCTGTATCACACCCAAGTAAAGTGGTGCTGAAAATACTTCAGAATAAGAAAAAAACACAAGTCAAATGAAATAATTGCAGAACAACAAGCAGGTTTCAGAGCACATTAAGACACTAGTCAATAAATCTTCATTATAATTTTAATTGAAAAGCATATTCTACATTAGCATAATTATATAATTTCATGGACTGTACCACGGCATTTAACTATCTAGCACGATGTTCTCTGGTATATTATGAGAAACCTAATTTTGACACTAATATCAATCAATCAATCAATAAACCCGTAACCCTTCAGAGCCGTAGGAGTACCACATTGGATGCCTCAGCACACACAGTCCTCCAGCGAATTCTATCGTCAGCGATGCGGATGAGTGTGGAAATATCTTGCCCTGTCCATTCCTTGATATTGTCTGTCCATGTCTTTATATTTCCTCCTCTGCGTCTTCCACCCTCGACAGTTCCCTGCAGTATTGTTTTTGACAAGGAATCATGCCTGCATACATGTCCGAACCGTGCTATTTTTCGACACTAATATATAAATTGTTGAATGACACATGTATCTTATCAAATAGCATTAATAGCATAGAACAGTTATTTAGAGCACACGTAGGAATCCGGCAGCAATGCATCATGTTTCCTATTCTTTTAAATACCTGGTATATCTGGTGCCTTTTATACACGAGACCCTTCAGGACTGTAACATCGATTTCAGTTGGAAATCGATCTGTCTGCAATGTCGCTTCGCTGATATTTATCTTATGGCTAGCTCAGAATAAGAACTACAAGCTAACAGTGAAGCTGGGAAAAGTTATCAGGAAGTAGGGAATGGAAATCAACACCGACAGGAGTAAGATCTTGGTTAACAGCAGAGACTAAGAGGTGCAGGTCAACATCATGATGAATGGCATAATCTTGAAGACGGGAATACTTTAAAATATTTAGGATACTTCTTATGCAGTTATGGAAAATCCAAAACAGAAATAGTTAAGGCTGGAGATGGCCATATCTGTTATAACAAGCCTAACTCTATATGGAAAAGCAGCATCGTGTTGGAATGACGAAAAGACTTATAACTACACTACTGATACATATTATGATGTACGGTTGTGAGACTTGGACCTCCGCTACAGACATGGGTAGACGGGTTAACGTTTTCTAATGTAAGTGTTATAAAGGAATTCTGTGCAATTCCTATAGAGAATATAACATAAATGTGTTAGTAAGAATTAACGTAGAGAAACTCACAGGCTCTCAATAGCTTTCAATAGTAAAACGACGAAAACGATGCATGGTTTGAATATGTATGCTGACATGATTCCATGTAAGAAGCGATCTTGGATGGTACATTGTTGCTGACACAGTGGGCCAAGGGGTCATGTCTTTTGACCCATATAGCAGTATAGTATCGGTGTATTCAGCCTCTATATTAATACATTATTTCTTCTATTATTCTGTGAAAATGCTCATGGGACATACTTCTCCCAAATATTAACAACTGTTTCTGTCTCAAACAGGTCTGGCAGTGTTTACAGCATTTTTCGTTCTACTTCGGTTGCTTGAGAAGAATTTGCCGCCCGGCACTCAACGTATGCCATTATTGGGTGAGTAATAACCGATACTAAACTTCGTATTATGCCATACAATTATGTTTTATGAATTTGATGTTTAGCTCTGTGATGGAGATATGTTTTATAAATGTGATGTCCAGCTCTCTGGTGGAGATATGTTTTACCTATGTGATGCCCAGCTCTGTGGTAGAGATATGTTTTATGAACTTGATGTCCAGCTCTGTGGTGGAGATATGTTTTATAAATTTGATGTCCAGCTGTGTGGTGGATATATGTTTTATAAATTTGATGTCCAGATCTGTGGTGGAGATATGTTTTACAAATGTGATGTCCAGCTGTGTGGTGGAGATATGTTTTATGAACTTGATGTCCAGCTCTGTGGTGGAGATATGTTTTATAAATGTGATGTCCAGCTCTGTGGTAGAGATATGTTTTACAAATGTGATGTCCAGCTCTGTGGTGGAGATATGTTTTATAAATTTGATGTCCAGCTCTGTGGTGGAGATATGTTTTACAAATGTGATGTCCAGCTGTGTGGTGGAGATATGTTTTATGAACTTGATGTCCAGATCTGTGGTGGAGATATGTTTTATGAACTTGATGTCCAGCTCTGTGGTGGAGATATGTTTTATAAATGTGATGTCCAGCTCTGTGGTGGAGATATGTTTTATGAACTTAATGTCCAGCTGTGTGATGGAAATAATATGTTTTATGAACTTGATGTCAAACTCTGTGATGGAAATAATATGTTTTATGAACTTGATGTCAAACTCTGTGATGGAAATAATATGTTTTATGAACTTGATGTCAAACTCTGTGATGGAAATAATATGTTTTATGAACTTGATGTCCGGCTCTATGATGGAAACATTCAGATTGCCAAGGTACCAAGACACATTTCATCCCTAGATGTGTACCAGGACAATTGAGAATGCGGCAACCACCTAATAAATGTCAAATAGAATAATGTCTACTAACAACATTAATTATCTATTGTCTTTCCTCAGCTGCTTTGTTATCCACTCGTGCCGTTAAGCGTAGGTGTGATTGGAGCTCGAGGTGGCGTTCTAAAGCCAGATGTTTGGCCTCGGCTGTGCTATGGCCGTGGTTGTTCTTATGGCAATTTCTATCCATCTTTTCCGTGGTCTTCCTCTGGCTTTGTACCCTGATCTCATTTGGTTCTATCTCATTATGTATTTTGTCGTGATGCATTCTCATAATGTGGCCAAACCACTTGATCTGCTGCATTTTTATGTAATCTATGCAAGATATTATACCTATTCTTTCCCTTATATCTTTATTTCATAATATATCGAGCCTGGTGACCCCTGCAGCTTTCCTCAAGCATTTCATCTCACATGACACTATCGTTCTGTAATGTGAAGATGAGAGAGACCAGGTTTAGCACTGATAGCACAGTGGTGGTAGGAATATAGTTCAGACCATTTGTCTTTTACCTCCATCTCGATCTTGGGATGAAGAAGTATTGGTGACAGTTGGTATGTAACTGCATTTGCTTTTTGACATATTGTCTCATCTCTCTATCGAGGCTTTCATTTTCTGTAAAAAGAATTACTGAGACATGTGAACTCTGTTACTTGTTTTACTCCTATATTGTCTATCTGTATGTTTAGTGGACTCGATGTTCTGCATATTTTCATAGTTTTCGTCTTATATGTATTGATCTTCAAGTTATATTTTATACATATTGCAGATAGATACATCGTTAATAAAATTGATACACAGCCAACAATTGCTGGGTTTATTCACGGATATCTTGATATATGCAATGACTAAATGCGGACATTTGTTACGTTACAGTAGCTGGTTGTTGTAGGCAGTCATTTAGGGAATTCCATTACAGCCTTTACTAAAACGTGTACAAGCGTCTATCTATTTTTCTGTTCTCTTTACACCTCATTATGCCTTGCAGCGTCAGGGGTAGAAAGGTTCTCTGGAGATCACTATTTTTGTTCTTCTTCTTCTTCAGCGTTCATTCTCAAACTCCTGCTACATCTCTCTTGTATCAGAACCACGATCCATCTAGATTTCCATCAGGATGTAGTCCAGAGAATGAAAATGCGTTGTGTTGCCGTTTTATTAGCGCTAATTGCCCGACACATCAGTCTTTGCCGGGATTTTGTTCTAAACTGGTAAATAATGATTCAAGGATGTGATGCACATTTCAACAAGATGTCATATGTATATATAACTACTAATAATGTAAATGAAATCTTGTCAATGTTTGTTTATTGCCATTTTTCCCTGCACATGGTATTTTCAAAATCCTTCTTGAGCATCCTATTTCGAAAGTAGCAATTCTCTTTGCCCATTGAATTATTGAGTCACATCGACGTGGCCCATCTCCAAGTTAGTTATATCTGTTATGTATAAAGTAATAGCTGAAGGCAGAGTTAACTGCAATAAGGAAAGAGATCGCCCAAGACGACGATGGTGCAGTGATATATCCGATTTCTTAAACATGTCTCTAGCTGCGGCAGGTCAACTCGCCCAGAATCGCGAAATGTTCAGAGAATACATAAAAAAGAACACGTTCTAGAAAGAATGTCACATGATGATGATGATATTCTCTATATGTGGCTGATCGCTGCGTCGTGTATACGATCTGTTACATACTGTTTGGACCTAGTGAAACTCAGAGAATGAAAGATAGTGCGGATAATGAATGATGTGTAAGTGAGAGAATGAAAGATAGTGCGGATAATGAATGATGTGTGAGAGAATGAAAGATAGTGCGGATAATGAATGATGTGTGAGAGAATGAAAGATAGTGCGGATAATGAATGATGTGTAAGTGAGAGAATGAAAGATAGTGCGGATAATGAATGATGTGTGAGAGAATGAAAGATAGTGCGGATAATGAATAATGTGTTAGTGAGAGAATGAAAGATAGTGCGGATAATGAATGATGTGTAAGTGAGAGAATGAAAGATAGTGCGGATAATGAATGATGTGTTAGTGAGAGAATGAAAGATAGTGCGGATAATGAATGATGTGTTAGTGAGAGAATGAAAGATAGTGCGGATAATGAATGATGTGTAAGTGAGAGAATGAAAGATAGTGCGGATAATGAATGATGTGTTAGTGAGAGAATGAAAGATAGTGCGGATAATGAATGCTGTGTAAGTGAGAGAATTAAGATAGTGCGGATAATGAATGATGTGTTAGTGAGAGAATGAAAGATAGTGCGGATAATGAATGATGTGTAAGTGAGAGAATGAAAGATAGTGTGGATAATGAATGCTGTGTTAGTGTTGAACATATTTCGTTCACTGATATATCCTCTTCTATGTCAACGTGTGTTCCCTTTTTGGTTATACGTCTGTGTTGCACTCACTAACTCAACGCACGCACGCACGCACGCGCGCGTACACTCACGCAAGCACACACCCTCACACATACTCGTCTAGATTATTCTTCTTGTGCGTGCTTTCTCCAGTAATTCAGCTGTAATCCAGAGAATGTACGGCGTTGTGTGGTGGTTTATAGCTTAGTTGCAATATTTTCTCATTTCGGTTTGACATTACACTTTAACACGACTTGTGAGCCACTTTGACCGCTTATCGTATGGAACAAGCAACTCCATCCATCAAACCTTCTAAGTCACATCTTACGACATGCCTGGCAGGTGACAGTGTGACGATATTCTGTGATACACTATCAAGACCCGGCAACACATTAGGGTTAAGAGGTAACTATTACACTATATAATTCTTTATGTCAAATTAGGCCTAGATAATGTGACAAATTTAATTGCTACTCATCATCATGTGACATATTCTTTACACAACGGAATTCTTCATTATGAGCCTTTTGAACACCTCACGATCTTGGGCGAGTTACCCTGCCTCCTCCAGGGACATGTTTAAACAGTCAGATATATTATTTGTCCATCGTCGTCTTAGGCGTCCCCGTCATCTACTGCCTTTTACTCTACCTACCGTTATTAGTATTTTTTGTGTGCTATATCTCTTTAGATGACCAAAAAAGTTCAGCTTTCTTATTGTGATGTTATTTAGGAACCAGCCTTCTGGTTGTTTAATGATTGTAATACTTCTTTCTTTATCGCTTTTGCTGTCCATGTAGCATCTTAATTCGAAGGCGGAAATTTTCTTTGTCACTGTTTTATTTAGAGTTCAAGTCTCACACCCCTACATTGCCACATGGAATACGTATATTATTATCATACACAGTCACACATATGTTGCCGGGGCCGGAAAGGGGAACAAAGAATAGGAACATTGTTTACCTTCCATGCATGTCGTACGAGGCGACTAAGGAGGTTATGGGACGGAGGTGGCTATCCCATCCCATATAGGGTCAGTGAGGCAAAGCCATGCTGAAGTCGAATGTGTCAGGCCGAAAGGCGCAGATATCACAGCAATGCTGTAAACCATGACACAACGCATTTCGTTCTCCGGACTGCATTCTGCCAATGTGCAAGATTTTGAGAACGAACGCAGATGAAGAAGATCATAAACAGTTTCACTTTGCTACTGATACCCTGCCTGAGATTTTTCCTTTGGACAAGTTTGGAAAACACCATTGCTATCCTTTTCTTAATTTCTACTGTGCAGTTCCTTGAACTAATCATGATTGTTACCTACTGCCTATGACAAATGATTGAAATATGTGAGATGTTCGTGCATATTACTAAAACACATCGATCATTAGTAAATGTCTTAAACAACATCATAGATGCCACTCGACAGATGAAACTCATGATCTAGTGTTCAGAATCATGTCGTCAAAAGAATAGTTTCCTGCTATACACAGACCAATGAGCATACTGCACCGTTGTCCATACCCTATCGATACGACTTGTTAATATCTTCTTCGTTCAGCAACTGTGGTCATGCTATATTGTCAAGACGAAGTCCACCGTCTTCTCCAGGTCAGAGAGGCTGCCATGGCAACCAAAAGATGACCGGTACTGTCAGCAGACGTGTAATGACAGATACACTCAAGGGAAAAATTGGAGCAATTATGGACGTGTCCAGTTTACAGTGATGATACTCGTTCGACTAACTAACTAGCAGACACTCAGGACAGCACAAATAAATATCAAGTTAAACTTATTAATAACTGATTACGATTAAACAGATATAATATGACATTACATAATAGATGTAACACCATCAAGTGCCATCTCCGCAACAAAAGTTGGCTACAACGGATATTCAACATCCACTGTCTCTTGTTTTGGTGGTGCACTCTGCTAGACTCAAAATGTCCATCTTATGATGTTACTCTCCAACTTGTATCTCTGACTACGTCTTGCTCGCTTCCCTTTGACTTTAGCCCCAAGTAAGGTCTTCAATAAGGTGTCATGTGTTTTACTGTGTCCAGAATATTTTATTTGCCTGATCTGTATTTCTCTTAGTAATTCTTTCTTCATATTAAGTGTTTTTACCACCTCTTTATTTGTTTTCTTCTCTTTCCATGATGTTTTCCATATTCTCCTATATACCCACATCTCAAAGGCATCAATTTTGTTTTATAACTGTTTATTTGGTGTCCATGTTTCTGATCCATACATCAATATAGAATAGATGTAGCATTTTATAATTCTCATTTTTAATTTGATTGTAATTTGTTAAGATATTACTATATTTCCTCATGTCATTGAAGAAACTTTTGGCGATTCCTATTCTCCTTTTAACTTCTGTTTTACATCTGTCTTTAATTGTGACTATGTATCCAAGATAATAGTAATGTTTTACTTGTTGTAGTTTCTCTCCATGTATGCCTATGTTTACCTCTTGTTCTTCTGTGTCCTTGTTGATTATAATGATTTTTGTTTTTTGGGTATTTATATCCATTCCAAATTCATTGCTTGATTTATTGACTTGATCTATTAGTCTTTGTAGTTCATGTTCACTTTCTGATAAAAGAACAGTGTCATCTGCATACCTCAGGTTGTTTATTATTTTCACATTGCTCTTGATTCCTGGCATCATAGCAAACATTGAATTCAAGTGCAGTGTTAGGAAAAGTTGCAAAACTCAGTTTCACAAACATCAAAGAAACTATTATCTAAAATAAAACAAAAATACAAAATAAATATGACTCAGAAAATTGGGTGAATAATGTACGACAGAAGAAGAAATAAGCACCGAGACGATGATTATTTGAGAATACTTAAGGAATAAATGCATGCAAGAAATCAAAATACAGATGACATGAGAGAAAAAATGAAAACACAGTACAAAGAAATAACACGGTGAATGCAGAAGCCAATAACTGAGCAAACAGGAGAATAATGTAGACATCTACAGGTTTTGTCTGACAATACAACTGTTAATGAAATAAATGAGTAGGAAAATGAGACATTGCTGCGGTCACACAATTCTTAAACAATATATATTACAGCGTATGCAAACCGAATGATTGACTGTAGTCCATATTTATAGTGTACAAACGAAAATATAGGCAGTTGAATATGAAGATTACTGCACGATTTGCCTTCTGATTCATATGACTTATTTTACTAAGAAATATGGGAATCTGTCTATATGTTCGTTTAGCGACCAAAACGGTGCAAGGGCAGAAACAATTAACTGTTTGAGCAATGTGATACTGCATAGTGTAGTTCTTGCATGTTATTAAAACCCAGTCATGCCCCCTTTGATATTTGTTCTTCAAAGAGTCTTCATGTTTTCTAAATTCACCATCTGGTAGCCATTTTAATGCTTCTAGGGACGTCTTTTTTTATTTCTTTCTTTAAGTACTCTAACAAAATTAACTGCAGTTTCTCTTATTATTGTATAAACAAATTGTTATTTTGTGTCTTCTCTTGCTTCGCTTTACCACTTCAGAACCAACATTTATGTATTCTAAGACATATTTTCAAATGCACTGAATTTTTCACCCAGTGACTTTATTACTTTCGTACCATGCATTGCTCACAAACATATGTTTACACACACCTTAGTTACCTTTTACCACTCACACCCCTATGTTCACATAGACATTTGTTATCTTCTAGAACTCACAACCGTATGTTCACACAAACATTTGTTATCTTCTAGCACTCACAACCGTATGTTCACACAAACATTTGTTATCTTCTAGAACTCACAACCGTATGTTCACACAAACATTTGTTATCTTCTAGCACTCACAACCGTATGTTCACACAAACATTTGTTATCTTCTAGAACTCACAACCGTATGTTCACACAAACATTTGTTATCTTTTAGCACTCACAACCGTATGTTCACACAAACATTTGTTATCTTCTAGAACTCACAACCGTATGTTCACACAAACATTTGTTATCTTCTAGCGTTAACAACCATAATTCCCCACAGACATTTGTTACAATCCAGCTTTCACTACCACTTGTCCCCGCAGAAATGTGTTACATTCTTACGTTCACAACCATATGATCACACAGATCTTAACTTTCTAGCGTTCACAACCATATGATCACATATATCTTGACTTTCTAGCGTTCACAACCATATGATCACATATAACTTGACTTTCTAGCGTTCACAACCATATGATCACACATACCTTTGTGTTAACATTGCGTTAAATAGTCGTGTTTATTAATTTATAGCTTGTGATTTCAAGACTTTTCTTATGATTTTAAATTCGCCTGTGGCTAAAACCAAATTCTATTTGTTATACTTTTTGCGTTTTTTCATCTGGTATTCGTTTTGTTTCCGAAATGAGAAAATTTAAAATTATTCTCCACGAAAAAACAACTTATACATTAGCAATAAATAATTTGAGTTTTAGGTAATTATAGGTAATTATATCTGTAGTGTATCAAGTGTTTAATCGTAATATTTCTGTACGACAATTCTAAACAACGTCACTTGCCTTCCTGATCTGACTTTTTCGTGGGTTTTATTGGCTGGTTACACGTATATGCAAAGTTACTATAATCAGTCAATCAGCCAAGGTAAGTGATGCTGTTTCGAAGAAGGTCACGTGCCTCTACTGAAGACGGAATTATACTAGACTTGAATTTTCTATCAGTCAAGTGGTCATAAATTAGTTCAATCGGGTGATACCTAGTGATACAAGTTTTATTTATGAGCTCTCAAAACGTTTACATTCTAAACCAATCTAGAAACATGTGACAGCACTCATCATAGTTATACTATATATGTTTGTTTACACAGTCACATTAGACTGTCTAGGGAATGTTTGTTTACACAGTCACATTAGACTGTCTAGGGAATGTTTGTTTACACAGTCACATTAGACTGTCTAGGGAATGTTTGTTTACACAGTCACATTAGACTGTCTAGGGAATGTTTGTTTACACAGTCACATTAGACTGTCTAGGGAATGTTTGTTTACACAGTCACATTAGACTGTCTAGGGAATGTTTGTTTACACAGTCACATTAGACTGTCTAGGGAATGTTTGTTTACACAGTCACATTAGACTGTCTAGGGAATGTTTGTTTACACAGTCACATTAGACTGTCTAGGGAATGTTTGTTTACACAGTCACATTAGACTGTCTAGGGAATGTTTGTTTACACAGTCACATTAGACCGTCTAGGGAATGTTTGTTTACACAGTCACATTAGACTGTCTAGGGAATGTTTGTTTACACAGTCACATTAGACTGTCTAGGGAATGTTTGTTTACACAGTCACATTAGACTGTCTAGGGAATGTTTGTTTACACAGTCACATTAGACTGTCTAGGGAATGTTTGTTTACACAGTCACATTAGACTGTCTAGGGAATGTTTGTTTACACAGTCACATTAGACTGTCTAGGGAATGTTTGTTTACACAGTCACATTAGACTGTCTAGAGAATGTGTGTTTACACAGTCACATTAGACTGTCTAGAGAATGTTTGTTTACACAGTCATATTAGAATGTCTAGAGAATGTTTGTTTACACAGTCATATTATAATCTCTAGGGAATCCTGTAATGTTTGTTTGCACAGTCACATCAGACTGTCTAGGGAATGTTTGTTTACACAGACACATCAGACTGTCTAGGGAATGTTTGTTTACACAGACACATCAGACTGTCTAGGGAATGTTTGTTTACACAGACACATCAGACTGTCTAGGGAATGTTTGTTTATACAGTCACATTAGACTGTCCAGAGAGTGTTTGTTTACACAGTCATATTATAATATCTAGGGAATGTTTGTTTACACAGTCATATTAGACCATAATTTTCCAAAAGGGGGAAATTCAATTGTTCACGGAATGGGGGGGGGGGGGGTCTTTGTGTCCCGAACAGGTTGCAATTAGGCTCCAATTAGGGTATAATTCATTTTTTTAATATAAAAAAAATATGTATCTGTTATATAGTGGGGGATGGTAGCATCAGACGTTTAGAAAAATTTAGGAGGGGCATGGTTAAGAAACACTGTATTAGACTGGCAATACAATTATGTAATGTTTGCTCACACAGTACTTTTACACTGTCTAAAAATAGTACTTACGTAGAACATAGGTAATGTAGTGTTACTGAACGACAACTATCCCACTATCAATCTCGGATGCTGAAGAGAAAGAATTGTGTACATCAGTACACAGTCATACAAATAACAGTACACCGGATAAAATCGACGTTACGACCAAATGAACTTTATCAAGATAACAAGTACATAACACCAAAAAATGACGAGTAGAATTGACACAACGAAACATTAAAGCGTCGGCGAGAAAAGTGGATGCGAGAGGCCGGAAGGATAGGAAAAGGACATACATAAAAACGTTAATACATGTGAACACGAAACGACCAAAAAAAAAGATGACAAAAATATTGCGTAAATGATGGAACAAAATGAATAAAGATAAAGACAACACCGACCGAGAAATAAACAAAGGTGTGCTCGAATGACGTCCAAACGGAATATTGGGTAACGAACTAAAAAAATATAATATTTTCAAGAGCGTAGCTAGATCTTTCATCAGTGGCCAACACCGATGAAGTGTGTGGCGACAGGAGGAGGTGTTCAGATTTTGATGTCATGAAGATGGTTACAGAAATGGTCGCTCAATTTTAAGTTAATTATCAGTTAAACTGATAATGTTATTTGTATGATTGTGCACTGTTGTGTATATTCTGTCACGTCAGCATCCGACATCGATAGTGTGTTAGTCGTTGTTCAGTAAGACTACATTACCTGTGTTGGTTGGTTGGTTGCTGATCCAGCGGTCTATGGGCTCATGCCATTTGACCCAACGCCATTAAATGGCATTATATTCCTGGAAAGTCTGTGGATTTTCGTCCCACCCCGGGAAAGAGCTAGAGAATAACTATTACACCTTCAGGAAGGTAGGTTTCAACCTATGCACTGCTCCGAGCCCAGTAGCCAAGATAGGGTTCACTGTGCTCATTTCCCGCCACCAAATGACTGCTGGTTATGTCGAACTTCTTTATTGCTCTAGGCATGCAACCAAATGTTCATGTCAAAAGGATTGTCACGTCCTGAGTCACTGTGCCTCTATGATGGGTCTCAGCCAAAACAGTGCTGTCAGTTTCCTCCTCCCCAGTGCTGCACAGTACATCTCTGGCTACCTCTCAACCACAGAGAGTGCATACATATATTCAAGTAAACGTGAAACACAATTCAACAACAAAATAGCAGCCAAATGATAATAATTGTATAGATGACATGCCATGAAGCTTCTATAAGAAAATAACCTCAATATAACGGCATGTCATCTACTAAGGTTTTCTGTTGCATGGGTGGTTTGTCTGGTGGGCCATTGATGAGACACACAGACACAACCACATGCGTATTACCTGTATTCTACCTTAGTACTATTTTCATACATGTTACAGCAGTATTATCTTTCATTCATTGTCATATCACACAGTCTAGTGAATCATATAATGTTTGTTTACAACCCTCTGCTACTACCACGTGATTACGGACCAATAATTTGTAGTCGATGGAAAAATGTGTAGATCGACCAAACATTTACTCGAGCAATGAAACGGTCAAGGGACAACATGCCTCGCCAGTCCTTCAATTAACTAGTGGTTGGGGTGCAAAGGGAACACATTGCTCTAGGCGGACCCAGGGTTAGCAGATAACCAAGATCCCAAATGTACCTCCACGCGGTGCACCCTGGAAACAGAAATACAGCAGCTCGTGCTGATTCTGGCCAAATCATTTGGGAATTGTGTCCGAGAATGTGGAGGTAGCAGATGGAAAGAGATTTGACTGCACGAGAGACAGACAATATCTCCGACACCACCAGCAGCACCACATATAGCGACACTGTCGACATACAGTGAAGCTAGTCAGTCCAGTCCGAACATTGGAGGGGCGGCCAATGTAAAATGCGCGTAAAGGTAGATGCATGGCGAGAGACAAATAGATTTCATACCGAGTACAATGAAACAATGAAAGGGCAGAACAGCGCTAGACGGCAGCGCGAACTGCAAATAGACAATGAAAAGTTCCTAGGAAAGGGGAACTACAAGCTTCGTCAGCTCGAGACGAGCTTCTAGTTACATGTGTTCCTTACAGGCAGAGACCCAGACCCATTATTGGCGTTTGATAAAGCAAGAAGACCTAATCAAACTCTAATGTCGAGCCTTCGTAAACCGGAAAAATGCTCGCGAAGAGAAAGGGTTCCGTACTCGATGCGCTCAGGTACAAAAGGGACAACGATTTATCCCTGGCCCAACTCTACTGTCAGGTTTTCCTACACCGGAAATACACTTGAAGAGAGAAAGGGTTCAGTACCTGATGGGCTCAGGCGCTATTGGGACAAGGACGCTCAGCTCGAGAACGCCTTGCTCTCAAACGCGTGGTGTGAGACTCGAACTTGGATAAGGGGTACACGATGTCGGTGAATGACACCTCGGCTAAGAGGGCGAAAGAGCCAGGGCCCAACTCCTCTGTTGAGTTCTTCCCCTTAAGGAACCAGGCTCACGGATGAGAAACGGTTCGGTACCCAATGGGCACAGGCACAGCACGTCCAATTACACGAGGCAAGTTCATAGACAGTGGAACACCTCGTTCGAGTCAGACGAGAGCAAAAAATCGTCTGGGCGAAGAGTCCCCACTACGCGTGCCTGGAGACAGATATAGAGGCTATCACAGGCTAAGGGTAGCCCACCCGAATTGTAAAGGCATGCCGAAATCGGATGTGCTAGGCCTACAAGGCGCATAACGGTGGCACAACGTAATCACGCTCCCGGCGGAAATCGCACGAATATCCGTGATGGTTACAATGGAGCGAACGAAAAACAAACAAACTAGTGGTTCCCAAATTAACATTTAAACAACACCACTCAATGAAATAATGTGTTATTATTTCACCAAAAAACAACCAAACATATTGTAAGACGTAAAAGAAATACAATAAAGTATTATTAGTTTTAGAGTGAACAGATTACATTCACTAATTTTTTTTTATCAAGTTTCCTTTAGAAAGCATATCAATCACGTTGGGGATCTCGCAATTGTACCAATCAATCTCCAATCTAAACTGATGCTTCGTACACAGTCGGGGCTTGGAGATGAATGCCGGCTCAGTAATTGCAACTGGAAATGTGTGTGTTCGCTTGTCAGTGAATGTTTCAAGGTTGAATGTTTTCTCTGAGGTTCATTTGCATGAATATGATCAGTTATGATGCATTGTGATTTCAATTTGCTGCGTTGCAATGCGTTGCATTTATGTCACGTTGTGTTGCTGTGTGTTGTCATATGCTGTGATGTGTTGCAATTATATCATGTTGTTTTGTAATTCTGTTGTGATGTTTTGTAATAATTTCACGTTATGTTATGATGTTTTGTAATAATTTCACGTTATGTTATGATGTTTTGTAATTATTTCACGTTGTGTTATGATGTGTTGTAATTATTTCACGTTGTGTTTTGATGTGTTGTAATTATTTCACGTTATGTTGTGATATGTTGTAATTATTTCACGTTGTGTTATTATGTGTTGTAATTATTTCACGTTGTGTTATTATGTGTTGTAATTATTTCACGTTGTGTTATTATGTGTTGTAATTATTTCACGTTGTGTTATTATGTGTTGTAATTATTTCACGTTGTGTTATTATGTGTTGTAATTATTTCACGTTGTATTGCATGAAAATGCATTTTCACAAAATACTATGCCTTATATCAGCCTCATGAGCCAATTAACCAAAATACTTCTCAGAATCATCATGAAGAGAGTGAGAAACAAAACAAAATCAGAAATAAGTCCACAACAATGTGGTTTTGTAGAAGGCAAAGGTACCAACAATGCTATTTATATATTGAGAACACTAATAGAGAGGTCTATAGAGGTAAAAAAACAGATCGGTACCTCTGTTTTATAGACTACACGAAAGCATTTGATAAAGTTAAACATAGCAAATTTATACAAATGCTAGAGAATTTGAACATTGACAGCAAGGATTTAAGAATAATCAGGAACATGTACTGGCAACAAACAGCAGCAATAAGTGTAGGAAATAAATGTGGCCCTTTTCAACAAATAAAACAAGGAGTCAAACAGGGATGCGTGCTTTCACCAGACCTGTTCCATTTATACAGTGAAAACATATTGCGTGCAATAGTAGATATCCCAGGAATATCAATGGGAGGACATAACATAAATAATTTGAGATATGCGGATGACACTGTTCTGATTGCAAAAAGTGAAGAAGACCTTCAATATTTAATTAATGTAGTAGTCACAGAAAGTAAAGAGAAATGCCTCTTCCTAGACATCAAGAAAACAGAAGTAATAGTTATTTCAAATAAAAAAAATTAACACACCTTGCAAGATCAAAGTGAATGATATAGTATTAAAACAGGTCCACCAATTCAAATATTTAGGTGCAATGATTACAGCAGATGGAAGAAGTTCAACATAAATATGATGCAGAATAGGACAGGCAAAAACAACATTCAGAAAAATGAAAAATATATTGTGTAATATGACCTTGTCATTAGAGGTGAGAAAGAGAGTTCTGCAGTGCTAATAAATCCCTATAATAACATATGGGTGAGAGTCTTTGACAATAAATAAACTGGAAAATTTGTGGTTCTACAGAAGAATGCTGAGAATACCATGGACTGCCAGAAAAACTAATGTAGAGGTGTTGAAAGAGTCTAATGCGAAACGGACCTTAATCAACAGTATAAGAAAAAGACAATCTTCATTTTTGGCCACTTCATGAGACAGGCAGGTGTAGAGAAAATAGTCAATACAGGCAAAATTGAAGGCAACAGAGACAGAGGGCGACAACGTGAGAAAATATTAGACAGTTTGACAGCCTCGCACGGCAAGGAAACAACAACGACCTTCATACATAATACTGATGACAGAGAGCTGTGGAGAGCTATGACCGCCTACGCCAGCCGGCATGGCACCTGATGATGATGATGACTATGCCTTATATAAATGTATCAATATTCACATTCGTATGCGATACTTCAAAGCTCATGTTTCTGAACGTAGATAACGGTGATATCCATATATATTGCATTGAAAACAACCCCTCAGCTTCAACACTCACATCTGAATCAGAACTTCCATCAAAGTCTTATTGTAATAGATGCATTGTAGACCTACAATCGTGATAACGCTAATATCGAAGTTTTTACCTAAGGTATTCTGGAACATTTCCAAAGCCTAAGTAGATGTAAAGCACCGAGGAGGTCTAGATTCCATTACTTCAAATGCATTTAGCAATAATTACACAAACTATAATTGTAAACACAACTGTTTATATGAAAATGTTGTTCAAAATCAATGTCGACAACGTTGTTTCCCAACGTGGGGCCCACGCCCCACAGGGGGGCAATTTGATTGTTCAAGGGGGCAATTGGAACAAGTTGTAATTAGGCTTAATTAAGGAATAATTCAATTTTTGAATATGAATAAAATATGTATAAGTTAGGGGCGGGGGGGGGGCATCAGATATTTGGAAAAACTTAGGTGAGTCATGGTAGAAAAAAGGTTGGGAAACACTGGTCTACACATTTCGCATGCTTCTCAACATAGGCATATTCTCGTTTAGAAGTACTGCAAACATGAACGATTCGTTTGATTTTACAAACGTCGATATGGTCATAATTCACCACCCTATACTAAATTCATATCAAAATATGTCGATTTGAGTGGCTTTTCGGAAGATCGGGGTCTATAAAATGTAGATTTAGTAGCTCAGTGAACGAGAAGACTATTAATCCGATAATTTCATTTGTTTGGAAACAAAAGCTAGTGAAACGTGCGTAAACATTATGAGCTCATGCAGATTCATTGTTAGTGAGCAGGTAGTAAGTTTTACAGGATCTGCTTCGTTTATTCTTAATATTGAAATCTGCTACTATTCTATACCTACTATATATTGTTTCTTCACCGTAGATATAATGATACAGATGAGACTGACTAGGTAGGGGAGAATGTGTGTCCTCTGTGGACATATCTGAAGAAACTACAATTAGCAACTGACTTGGAAACTGCTTTTATATACTGTTTAATGACTGACGATTTGTTGTGCTGAAAAATCTATGGGAACGTTTCCATTGCCGTGATACATGTTCCTAATCACGTTTTAAGTCTCGCAACAAAAAGCCTGCTGTTTTTGCATGCTGCCGCTGTGTTATATTAAGTAATTCTTAAACTTCCTGTCAGTTAATGTTTTTTTGAAGATATAAACTATTAGTGTCCAGCAATAATGTGGCGCAATGAGCTGGAAATATGGAGGCTTCGGTAACACAATGAACATGCGCATCTAAATATGTTAATTAAGATATTACTAATTGTATTGATGTTCCTCCTTCGCAAGCGAAGATGAACATGGCATGAAAATAATTAAATTCAGTGGAAAAAAATGAAACAAAATAAATTTAAAAAAAATTAAAATTGGTGATTAACTAATTTGGTTTGTGAGTTCGTAGATGCCCGATGAGTCCGATTCGTGCACGGAAAGTTCTATTGCAGTGCTTGCAGGAGTGCTAAAGGTTCGGGGTAGGAGAATTTTCGGATTTGTCCTTCCGCTTTTGGATTTCCCGCAGTGTTCTTTCTTTTTCAAATTTCGTGATGCCAACAGTGATCTGGGTTTGCCAGGCTGAGCGATCAAGTGCTGTAGTCTCCCAGGAGCTAGGATCGATGCTGCAGTACTTGAGAGAGATTTTTAGATGATCCTTGAAGTGCTTTTACTGCCACTTGAACGTTTACCTTCGCACAACTCCCCATAGAATAATCTCTTTGGAAGGCGCTTGTCTGGCATACGGACGATGTGGCCAGTCCAGCGGAGTTGGGATCTAGTCAGCATTGCATGGATGCTTTGCGTACGAGACTTCTGAAGAATTTCCGTATCTGGTACATGATCCTGCCAACGTACTCCCATGAGGTTTCATAGGAACCGAAGATGAAAAGAGTTGAGCGTGTCTCGCATAGACAGTCCAGAATGGCGGAGCATAAAGCTGTCAATAGTATTAGTAAGAAAACACAATTGTGAACGAGATTACCACTAAAAATATTTATCATAACATGTAGGTGTCAACAACATGTATTTTTGTTGCTGGCTAGTATCTTTCGCTCGGGTGAATTATTTCTAGTGGGAACGTCGTCTGTCCCCGTGTGTCGTAGCTAGTATGCCATGCTCACAATTGATACACCGTTAGCCTTTGTCTGATTTTACCCACAATGTTCTTGAGAATTCTCTTTTCCTTCTACATTAAACTCTCTTTACATTTGTAGTCTTTCTAACTTTTAGATAGTTTATTTAGTTTCCAGCATGTTGTCTTACGTTCTTCAAATCATACTACAAAGGCAGATGTTGTTGACACATTGATTTGAATATGAGGAAAAGTGAGACTTCAAAAGTATTACATTACCTTCTTTTGCGTGATTACACGAAGAACCATCAGTCATACAACTACAGAAATTTAGAATAAAGCGTGGGGCGACCAGATGTAAGCAACGGAAATTAGAAATTATGCACATGAAAAGCCACCACTTGACAGGAATGATATATAAATATTCGTTACCATCTGCCACACGTGGGATGACGTCAGTTGCTAAGTATTTGAATACTTTACTGATAGATTTAGAAGACAATATTCCAATATTGTTGCCTCTTCATGGAGACCTTCGTTGTATTGATTCTCTGTCCATTGTATTCGTATGACAATGGATACAGATATATTGTATTTGAAATGTTGAAATATATCTACTAAAACATACTATATATTGTTATTAGTTGATCTGACATATTTGTTAAGACATAGATTTGAGAGCTCATGTGTTCTTGTGTGGTTTTAACTAATTTGACCTTCATTTATAACTCATTCTTATGTTGAACAACATTTTTCAAAGTTACATAATTTCGGTTTTTTTTTATTTCGTTGTTAATAAACGTCTCTACGTTTCTATGTTAAACAGCTTTCATATAAGCTTCTATGTTAAGGAACATATCTATGTTTCTATGTTAAGGAGTTTCAAGAACTGAACACTGTTTCTATGTTAAAGAACCTTTATGTTTCTATGTTAATGAATGTATCTATGTTTCTATGTTAAGGAACCTATCTATGATTCTATGTTAAAGAACTTATCTATGCATCTATTTTAAAGTATGTATCTATGTTTCTATGTTAAAGAGCGTATCTATGTTTCTATGTTAAAGAGCCTATCTATGTTTCTATGCTAATAAATGTATCTATGTTTCTATGGTAAGGAGCTTACGTATGTTTCTAAGTTTAAATAGCGTTTATATATATTTCTATGGGCAGCTTCATTATATTCCTGTGTGTTAGAAAACTTCTCGATGTGCTTCGGTATGCTAGAATCTACCGGTGTGTTCCTGTTAAATTATATGTACCTATTTTAATTATCAACTGAATGTTATCTGAAAGCTATAGAATGAGAAGTGGCTGAAATTTAATGAGTGCAGTGAAGGCACTGAGATTGCAGTCAGTGTTAGAAAGTTTAAAGTGAGAACTGCATGTAGGTTACGCAGGTGTTTCACAATGTTTGCCAACATTGTTTAGATAAATTCAGGATTAGAAATGTAGTAAAGTGTACAACGTTTTGCCAACATTACTTCAATATATTCATGTGAAAAAGTATGTACACGGTTTGTCAACTTAGCTCTTATCAATTCAATAAAAGAATTGTGTATAATGTTTCTGAACGTTGCTCAGCTCAAATGATTTATATAGACGAAATGTGAAAACAATTATGGACCATATATATGCATTTGGAGAAATATTCTAATGACTTGTTAACGTGACTTCACTATATCCAGAGAAAGGTAATGAGCACATTGTAGGTCAATATGGAGCGGATGTATTCAGTAGAAGAATTGTAGGAATATATTGTGATTTGGCACGAGTACATCAGTGTTCTGGGTGTGGTAAACTATGACGGCAAGAGTACATCAGTGTTCTGGGTGTGGTAAACTATGACGGCAAGAGTACATCAGTGCTCTAGATGTGGTCAAACACTATCCAGCTTCCTATCCATATATTTTATGGATTATCAATCTTAAATAGATTGAGTGATTTGAAAAATAACCATGGATGTCTCTCAAGGTTCCGATCCGTTTATTATATTGCAGTTTGTTGGTAACACTAATATCAGAAAAAATCTTGCATCAGAAGTAGCAGTGTATTGACTTCATTGTATTCAGGTTTCCCAATAGGTACTCCATCTCAACGAAGCTCCCTGTTGGTTATAATTATATCCTGTCGGATATCTAAAAGGAATCTCCAGGAACGTACACTTGTAAACAAATATGTCATAACCACGGATCCTACCTGCGACTTGTTCACACAGGGCTAATACATACCTGTGTACAGAAAGTAAATATGACCTGATAGGCTGATTTATTATTATTTCTGTACATTTTGTTGACTGGCCATTTTTTGCTTAGTATGCGACTCTAAGTATATATAAATATATATATATATATATATATATATATATATATATATATATATATATATATATATATATATATATATAGTGACCAACGTAAACCACGACAATAATAAAAACGTCACGAATGAAAGCTTGCTTACTTCCTGTACAGAGGTCTTTACTGCCATCGGTTTCGGCTAATGTGTCTAAACCCCCATGCCACGGAGATGCAGTTATACACCTTCAATGCATTTGTTTAAAAGTCAGTACTTTTGTGATTATTTGTCATGTCAGTAAATCTCAAGTACTTAAACATTTTTATCTTATGTTACTAAATATCTTCTGATAAAATCTATATTAATGAGAAAAATATAGATCACCAATGTACAGGTAAATCCGGTATTACCTGATGTGAAGTATATTAAAGAAATGTCATGAGAGAACGAGAAAATATTACGCTGAGATAAGAGCATGCATACCTGAATGTTGTTTTTTTTCTTCAGAATTTACTTTAATTTTGAAAATCACGTGATCATTCTGTTGTAAGCGATATCTCTATATCTGGCTAGCACCGTTATGATTATCGAACGATGTGATCTTTCTTTCATCTTCTATGGGTTCTTTCGTGTGATGATGCTACGCCGATTCTGTGGGCAGTTGTTTATAACCCACAAATCGGCTGCCAAATAAATGCATCTCATGAGTAATACGAAAGACAAGGGATAATTGAGCTAAAATAAATATGTACATTCATTCAATATGTTTACCCTCAGGCCGCTCCATTATGCTAGCCATGTTATTGGATAAGGTGAATACAATTCACAGACATCATGTGAACATGGGTATGCTATAAATATTTTAATTCTTGCATAGAACATTCATACACTGCCCCTCCCCCTCCTCCCACTCTTCTGTATTATTCATCAGCTGTCGTGAATTAGTTTTAATAATGCACACATTTCTGATTGTATGTTTTAACGTTAATGATGTCTGGAGTTGGATGTCACTCGCAAATGATCAGCTCTATCAGACTGACTCTTAGAATAAATTCGGGTTTTGGCTTGTGGTTAATGACTATGCTACTGCTCAATGTATTCTGAAAATGTATTTTCTACATGTTGGTACAGAAATGAATTTCTCAGATTTGCATTTTATACTGCCATTTATTCCTCTTTTATTGTAACCCTTTTAACCACTGGAAAGATCAAGGGGAGAAGAGATAGGGGACGACAAAGAGAAAAGTTACTAGATGGGCTTGTATCGTGGCACTGTGGAAGCTCACCAACCGAGCTTATTGACAACACAAGAGACAGAGTCGTGGAGAAACATGATCGCATACGTCAGTCGGCATGGCACATGATTGATTGATTGATTGATTGATTGTATCTATACCACTTGCGCCAATAAGTGTCTGTGGGTGGGGGGGGGAAAGAATTGGAAATGCTTGTATTTGACCATTTGGATGGCATTGGCCATGGTCAGCCTTTATCTCTAAGATTATTTTTATTTGCTCAACCCATGTAGTTCTTGGTCTTGCATGTTCCTTGTAGCTGTTATATGCACGAAGGATTTATACGTTCTGTGCATTTTCATGAGATGGCTAAAGCACATGGTTTGTCTTCTCTTGATGTAGTTTTGACTTGAGATGGTCTTTATTTCTTTTCTGATATTGTACATTTTTCGTCGGTCTCTTCTGGTAACATTTATATCTTTCTTCAAACATCACATGTCACACATTGTGATCTAATATCTTGATTTTCATGAAATCATTATTGAGTTATTTTAACACTAAACTTTATAACTGCCGCTATAAAATATAAACGAACAGCATGGGTTATAATTATGTCTTTATCTCTGGTTGTTTTATGTAAAAATACAAGCACGATATACCTTGCCAATAGTCAATGTTCAGTAAGAAAAAGCGCAGGTACATCCGATAAATTTCAAATTCACTCGGGTGTGAGACATAGAATTGTACTATCTCCCCTATTGTTCATAACATACATAGACCACATCTGTAAAGTAGCAAAAACAGCGGAAGTAAACAATCTGAAGGATAACTTAAATGATCTACTATTTGCAGATGACCAAGAACTAGTGGCACCAGAAGAAGAAGAACTACAAATACAAATAGATAGATTACATCAAACATGCCATACCTTTAACATGAAGATAAATATAGAAAAGACCGAAGTAATGAAGATAGGAAGAACAGAAAGAAACACCAATATATATATATATTGATAATCCATAAAATATATGGATAGGAAGCTGGATAGTGTTTGACCACATCTAGAGCACAGATGTACTCTTAGAGAAAGTAAAATAACCAATATTCATACTATTCAAGAACTGCACAGAATATCTTTGAACAGACAGAATTGTAGAGATCTGACCTCTGCCCTATGCGCTAACTTCAGAGCAAAAGGATAATGAATGAATGAATAGTGTAATTATTCGCAGATGAAGAAGAATCTAGATTATTACGAATATAAAACACATTGCATCATTCTGTTTTCGTTAGTCATCTGTTCCTTTCTGTGTTTATGTGTGAACATCCTGATAAAGCTATTGTAATCGAAACGTCGATTATATGTATAAAATTCACACAAACTGAATTTAACCTATGTTTAAGACACTTGATACACACTCTTATAGTACGAAGTGAAATAAAACACGCCAAATGGTCATATTTCTGTCATAATTTTAGAGTAGTGTCTCCAAATTTAAACACATTAATTAAAGTGTTAAACACAATGCTATTGATGTCGTGACGTTTTGACAAACACCCTATTCGTCTTTTACATAACTGGCAAACTCTTTTCAGACTAACTCCCTTCCCCTAAAGACCTGCATATCGAACAGTTGTTGTACATAATACAGAACTATAGTAACATGCTATCATCATATCCCGCAGTTGTTGTGAGAAGTGTACACAATGAGTGGAACAAATGAATGGACCAACACAACCATAGATATATATATATATATATATATATATATATATATATATATAGGATGCCTTGAATCTAATATAATTACAATTGAAGTGGCTTTCGATCACCAGCAACGCATGCATTCCCAAGTTTATCGGTAGGCGACGCCGAGTTTATAACGCATTACTGTTATAAATGATTCATAAGATGGGGTATACTGCATGCAGACAATTTCCGTAGAGACTCGGTTGCAAAACCTATTACATCAATCCTTGGAATGATTTCTGCTGATGCATATTGTTCATCAAGATGTCAGAGAATGCACAGAAGATTATAACGAGATATTGAATGAAGTCTTTGAAAAACACACTTTTTCAATAAGTTTAAACGATCAATTCACTTTCAAACATTTGGAGATAAAAAAAATCTCCGCATTAATACAAAGTTACGGCTGTTCAATGTATGTGTTATTTCGGCTTATACATACGGCTGTGGAAGCTGAATATTAACTACATATTTAGAAAACATACTATTTGCTTTCGAAAACAAATGTCTCAGGAAAATCACAAGCACAATCTGGAAAGACTTTAAGATAAACAAGACACTAAGAGAAGAGACAAAACAAGAATACATCACATACATTATTAGAAAAAGGCGTTGGGCATACATCGGTCACGCACTCAAAATGAATGAAGACAGAATTCCACGTCAAGTCTTTGCATCGTTACCGAGTGAAAGGAGAAAAAGGGGAAGACCAAAAACAACACTGAAATTAACTATCGGAACAAGAAATCACAACAGCTGGTATAACAATGAACAATCTGGATCAACAAGCATGGAGAACTATGATATCTGCCTGATATGATATCTACAACAAAATGATGATGATAAAGTAAAAAAAAAATTACTGCGCGTTTTCCTGTCCATAGTGCAGGGAGGCATTTTGGCTGTGGAAATAATGGTCGCGTGCTCATAGCAGTCGCCGCGACGTGTACAGGAAAGAATTTTTTTATTACACCCACGAGAAATAAAAATCATGGTCACAACCGTAGATTGAACCCGGGAACCGTAGGGGCCTGAGGCCAGCGTTCTAGCCATACAGCCACGCGCTCCACTTTCACTAAATAAGTATAACATTCACAAGTGCAGATTTTCATTTGATTTAAATCTGATATTTGCAAATATATATTATAAACATCAGTCAAACAATTACATCATTAAGTAGTAGTCGTTAACCTCTGGTATATACTCCAATAAACTTGTTTCTATAGTATGCTTCATTACATATCATATATAGTAACATAATATAATGGTTTGAACATGTATACAGACACGATTCCTTGTCAAAAACAATAATGCAGGAAACCGTCGGAGAGGAGGTGGGGGGGGGGGGGGGGGGTAAACAGGGGCAACAGAGAAGGACAGGTCAAGCTTTTCCCCCACTCATCCGCATCGTTGAATATAGATATCGCTGGAGGACTCTGTGTACTGAAGCAGCCAATGTGGTACCCCTACGACCCTGACGGAATACAGGTTTATAGATAGTTTATCGCCCGTGTGTTGCCGGGGCCCGAAAGGGGAGCAAAGAATAGCACACTGTTTACCTTCCACGCATGTCGTAAAAGGTGACTAAGGAGGTTATGGGATGGAGTTGGCTGTCCCATCCCATATAAGGTCAGTGACCCAAAGCCATGCTGAAGTCGGATGTCTCAGGCCGAAAGGCGCAGAATCGCAGCAATGCTGTAAACCATGATACAACTTATTCCGTTCTCCGGACTACATTCTGCTAATCTGCAGGAGTTTGAGAACGAACGCAGAAGAAGAAGAAGAAGATAATTTATAGATATTACATCAGTTTGTCTTAAATCTGGTCGAAAAGTGATATCTAAAAGTGACATTATTATATCTTGTTTGTTGTCTTGCAGGAACCTACTACTGCTTGAATATGGTTCTGATAACTCTATCTAGTTTCCTCAATGTGCTCATTGTTGACCTCACAACACATGGAATGAGAGCTTCTGCCTTGCCAAGAATGAGAAATGTACGTACATATATATACATTTATAAGTATTTATTTATAAATACATTTATTATAGGCGAAAATCAGTGCTTTATTGATCAAAGTGACGTTCCGATGAACTCTACACTAGTACTCTATTCATGTGTCCTGTTCTGATGAAAACTAGAACTCTATTCTTTTGTCAAGTTACTGTTTCTATGAACTCTAGTGTTAAGTTAACTTTTCGATTAAGTCTAACAGTATTCATTTGTTCTGTTTTGATGAAAATTAGTACTTGTTTTCTTTTGTCAAAGTGAATTTCTAGTGAAACATATATTCCACTCATTTGTGAAAGTGATGTTATAGTGAAACATATATTCCACTCATTTGTCAAAGTTATGTTCTAGTGAAACGTATATTCCGCTCATTTATGAAAGTGATGTTCTAGTGAAACGTATATTCCACTCATTTATCAAAGTTATGTTCTAGTGAAACGTATATTCCGCTCATTTATCAAAGTTATGTTCTAGTGAAACACATATTTCGCTCATTTATCAAAGTTATGTTCTAGTGAAACGTATATTCCGCTCATTTATCAAAGTTATGTTCTAGTGAAACATATAATCCGCTCATTTATCAAAGTTATGTTCTAGTGAAACATATAATCCGCTCATTTATCAAAGTTATGTTCTAGTGAAACATATAATCCGCTCATTTATCAAAGTTATGTTCTAGTGAAACATATAATCCGCTCATTTATCAAAGTTATGTTATAGTGAAACATATATTCCACTCATTTATCGAAGTTATGTTATAGTGAAACATATATTCCACTCATTTATCGAAGTTATGTTCTAGTGAAACATATATTCTGCTAATTTATCAAAGTTATGTTCTAGTGAAACATATATTCCACTCATTTATCAAAGTTATGTTCTAGTGAAACATATATTCCACTCATTTGTCAAAGTTATGTTCTAGTGAAACATATAATCCGCTCATTTATCAAAGTTATGTTCTAGTGAAACATATATTCCACTCATTTATCAAAGTTATGTTCTAGTGAAACATATAATCCGCTCATTTATCAAAGTTATGTTCTAGTGAAACATATAATCCACTCATTTGTCAAAGTTATGTTCTAGTGAAACGTATATTCCACTCATTTATCAAAGTTATGTTCTAGTGAAACGTATATTCCACTCATTTATCAAAGTTATGTTCTAGTGAAACGTATATTCCACTCATTTATCAAAGTTATGTTCTAGTGAAACATATAATCCGCTCATTTATCAAAGTTATGTTCTAGTGAAACATATAATCCGCTCATTTATCAAAGATATGTTCTAGTGAAACATATATTCCACTCATTTATCAAAGTTATGTTCTAGTGAAACATATAATCCGCTCATTTATCAAAGTTATGTTCTAGTGAAACATATAATCCGCTCATTTATCAAAGTTATGTTCTAGTGAAACGTATATTCCACTCATTTGTCAAAGTTATGTTCTAGTGAAACATATAATCCGCTCATTTATCAAAGTTATGTTCTAGTGAAACATATAATCCGCTCATTTATCAAAGTTATGTTATAGTGAAACATATATTCCACTCATTTATCGAAGTTATGTTCTAGTGAAACATATATTCTGCTAATTTATCAAAGTTATGTTCTAGTGAAACATATATTCCACTCTTTTATCAAAGTTATGTTCTAGTGAAACATATATTCCACTCATTTGTCAAAGTTATGTTCTAGTGAAACATATAATCCGCTCATTTATCAAAGTTATGTTCTAGTGAAACATATATTCCACTCATTTATCAAAGTTATGTTCTAGTGAAACATATAATCCGCTCATTTATCAAAGTTATGTTCTAGTGAAACATATAATCCACTCATTTGTCAAAGTTATGTTCTAGTGAAACGTATATTCCACTCATTTATCAAAGTTATGTTCTAGTGAAACGTATATTCCACTCATTTATCAAAGTTATGTTCTAGTGAAACGTATATTCCACTCATTTATCAAAGTTATGTTCTAGTGAAACATATAATCCGCTCATTTATCAAAGTTATGTTCTAGTGAAACATATAATCCGCTCATTTATCAAAGTTATGTTCTAGTGAAACATATAATCCGCTCATTTATCAAAGTTATGTTCTAGTGAAACATATAATCCGCTCATTTATCAAAGTTATGTTCTAGTGAAACATATAATCCGCTCATTTATCAAAGTTATGTTATAGTGAAACGTATATTCCACTCATTTATCAAAGTTATGTTCTAGTGAAACGTATATTCCACTCATTTATCAAAGTTATGTTCTAGTGAAACGTATATTCCACTCATTTATCAAAGTTATGTTCTAGTGAAACATATAATCCGCTCATTTATCAAAGTTATGGCTATGCATGTTTATCTTTTAGTTACAAAAATTTAATTCTCAATAATGTTTCTGTCGATCTCAATGTAAATTCACGCTGCAATACGTCTGCTCCTAAAGTGTACAATACATCGTGTTTTTATTTTGTCTTGCTTTCCAGACTTTTCTGCCAGGCTAGTTTATACACTAGTTTCTTATCGTTCATTATTACGAGGGAGCACCAATAAACAAACCGCACATGGAACGAAAAATTCATAAAGACGGTAAAAAAAAAGGAAAGTAACCCATAGCATTTATTAATGCCGTAGGGGTGTGAGATGTTAGCGATCTCACATTTCACAGGCTCTGCAAATGAGGGTGGTAGCCATCTCCTCTCCCTCGCAGTCTTTTCTTCCCGGATTAATCCGGTACCCATTTAAGGCTGGGTCGACCTGGGAGCCGGTGCGATCTGAAAACATTTCCGCCTCAGTTGGGGAATGAACCCAGGACCACTCATATGCGAAGCCAGTGCTCTAACTACTGCGCTAACGCGGCTCCCACGGTAACACGGTACAAACATGACAACTATATAATTTTATTACGGACTTTGCTGCTTTATTTCTTCTAAGAAATTTCACTAACATTGATGCACTTATCCCAGTGATTTATCAGTGCTACAATATCTACAGCATCAAAGATATTTCGTCAGTGAGTTCTCTGGGTACACATCATGGAACACTTTGTGGTTGTACAAATGGTCTAGAATTACACTGTAGGCATAAACATGCAAACGCTCTATTGCGATTGACGCCCTGTCTACTGTCCTTTTGAAAACGCATCTACGGCGAGGAATATTTTTTGTCACAAAGAGTTATCGGCGTAAATAGGAACTATCTCCATTTCAATGAAATTGGCAGAATGTCCTTTCGTCCCAAGAATACGCTAAATCGCTGTACATTCTTGCAGCACTGTCGCCATTTCTCAAGAGCACTTTGCCTAATTGTATAAGTAGCGATGCAACTATCGTCTATCACATTCACAGAAGATCAAATGATTGGGTTTTGTAACCTCAAACTCCAACCTCTAAAAATCACCAATTGCATTTCTATTATTATTCACATTAGTCTGTGACCCTACTTATTGACTGAACCTTCTCAATGTAAAGCTGTAGATATATATGTGACTAACTATCTATCTATACGCTGTGGCCATGTTTGCCTTGCGGCGTCAGGGGTGGAAAAGTTCTCTGGAGATATATGTGACTGAGCTGTGCAAGGTAATGGACAAGATAAGCTGAGTTGGGCACTAGTCATATAGCACACTTTGTTCCTGCGTATGCTCGAATGCGTAGTCAGTGGTGTGTCCTTTGTGTAACTTTTGTTCTTTAATTTGTGATTTTTTTGTGTATTTTTTATATTACTGTCGTTTGCTGTGTTACTTGAGAGTAAAACATACCTGGTTGTGAGTATAAATGATATTTCTTGACAAAATAGGACCCTGGTTGTGAGTATAAATGATATTTCTTGACAAAATAGCACCCTGGTTGTGAGTATAAATGATATTTCTTGACAAAATAGGACCCTGGTTGTGAGTATAAATGATATTTCTTGACAAAATAACACCTTGGTTGTGAGTATAAATGATATTTCTTGACAAAATAACACCTTGGTTGTGAGTATAAATGATATTTCTTGACAAAATAGCATATCTGGTCATTAGGAAGCATGATATGTTGTGCCCATTTAACATATATTTCTAGAATGTGAAATTGGTCCTTGAAGATGTTAATTAAAGAAAAGAGAGAGAGAGAGAGAGAGAGAGAGAGAGATAGAGAGAGAGATAGAGAGTATACGAGTTTATGATTATGTTTCTCAAACAACAACGATGATCATTCCTATACTTCCAGCCTAGAATGGCATCATTTTTGAAAGGACAGATGGTTTCCAAAATCTTGTTCAAATCTCAGATGACTTTATGTCTCAATGTTGCTATAGAGTGCAACACAGATCTTGCTATCTAATGGAAACAGTACTGTAACTCTTTATATACAATGTCAAGATGCACTACAGTTGAACTAGTTGATTTCTTCCATGCATCTCAGATATATTCATTGATCAGGTTTAGTCACAGTATAAGCTCATGAGTTGCGGTCCAACTGAAAGACCAACACGCAGGTGACAGTATTAATATTCCGTTATCACATTTCGAACTCGTAAAACAGAGGTTATTTAATTCATAATATTTTGCAGTTCTTAATTACAATATTTGATTACGTTTTCCTTGCAATACCTAATAATTAATGCATATTGTCCAACGATGTCCATCATTTTAAACGGAACCCATTATTTTGCTAGGCAGATAAAAACCCACGGTTCATAGTTATAACAGTTATGTAGGAATGCATGTTTTTGTATAATTATAACATTTATGTAGAAATCATGTTTTTGCATATTAGAACAATCTTGTCTATTTAAATGCGTTTTCGTGTGTGATAAAATATGTCAACCATTATGTTAGTGAATGATAAAGTTTGCATCGTTTGTTAATATACATACAAGAACTAAAGGAAATTCAACTTGTATTTGGACAGTTTTTCTTCAATCATCTGGCGAAGTGGTTGATGATGGAAGATTTGGTCAGACCATTTAGAGCTTCAATCCTGAAGACTAGGACTCCAAAGGATGGAGAATCTGGCCAGTTAGAGGTTTGTTATGTTCGTTCTTTCCCCGTATGTATAACATGGCGCGGATACACATCGCACTAACAACAAGAAATACCTAATGAAAAGTGCAAACCTCTTATAACGTTTATTTTACTATGCTATTATACTATCTAATTCCATTGCATGCAAGATTCTAGTACATTCCATAATTCCTTGCAGTCCATTGCTATTTAATTGCGAATTTCTATGTCTTGTGTCATTTCTTGAGGAAAACCTTTTGGTCGAAACGTCGATTTGTTAAAATCGTGTTTTTTGGTAAAGTTGTTATTCATCCTATATTATACAACAAAAAAATACATGGCATAATATTTTTATTATCAGACATTGATTACAATGAACTATTTAAAAATATGATATAAAATAGCTGGGCATCTTTCCCAGGACCCAGAGACGTATAGAGTTGTAGTGAAGACACGGTCATGTCAACGATATGTCACATTGACAGAGAGAGAAAGAGAGAGAGAGAGAGATTTATAATTGTGAATAACCGTGACACTATCTTGTAACGTGGCATTATTGTTGTTAGCGATGCCAAAAGTATCTTTTATCTTGGCACAGATAAACGTCAATTATGATGCCATTAAGCAGTTTTAATATGACCAACCTACTACTTGCATCATCATCATTAAGTGCCGTCTCCGCAAAGAAGGTTAGCTGCAACGTATCTCCAACATCTCCTGTCTCTTGTCTTGGTGGTGCACTCTGCTAGACTGTAACCTGTCCATCGTGTGATGTTACTCTCTCACTTGTATCTCTGCCTACCTCTTGCTCGCTTCCCTTTGACTTTACCCTCAAGTAAGGTCTTCAATAAGGTGTCATGTCTTTTAATGTGTCCAAAGTATTTTATTTGCCTGATCTTTATTTCTCTTAGTAGTTCTTCATATTAGCACTACTACTTGCACACACACAAAATCGTGTCTTCTACTATCAGATGTTTTTGGTTTCAGTGAATGGGTCGACAGATATATATTCATCGACATAAGCAGAAGCCCGGTGGTGCATGCCTGTAAATGCTGCACGTGCATGAGAACTGTGTCAGCCACATGAGTTGTGAACAGATTATCACATAACTCACACCGTCTTGATACTCGTGTTGCCCTTTGGTCAAATGCCATGAACTTACAAGATGTAAGTGCATGGCAGTGTATTCATGGGGAGTTTGTAGATTTTATGGAAAGCGCGAGCAAGAGCCAAAAATAATACTATTCTAGTGCCATGGAGATTAGGTGAAACTTTGTACCACTCAATCATACGGTAGCCAAGGTATGGTTCAGATGCTCTTCTCTGCATCATTCACCGCTCTGTCATGCCAAATTCTGTTACAATCAAGACATTGTCTAAATGTTAAAGGTAAATTTATCGTCACGTGCTAAGTTACTGTGCCGTTACGATGACAGCCATGAGAAAACTGAACACTTAGTTTCTTTATCATCAGGTTTAGTCAGTAGCATTCTGGGTGGTTTCTATACACACAGAATTTATGATTAATTGTTTTTTATCCATACAGAATGTATGATTAATTGTTTTTTATCCATACAGGATGTATGATTAATTGCTTTTTATCCATACATGATGTATGATTAATTGATTTTTATCCATATAGAATGTGTGATTAATTGCTTTTTATCCAGACATGATGTATGATTGAATTGCTCTTTATCCACACAGGATGTATGATTAATTACTATCCACAGAGGATATATGATCAATTTCTATCCACACAGGATGTATGATTAATTTATATCCATACATGATGTATGATTAATTATTATCCACTCAGGATGTATGATTAATTTATCTGATTTCTATGATTAATTAAAAGAAAAGAAAAAAATATCTAAATATCCCATAGACACCCTCTACAGTTATCAATTTTTTTAAAGAACTACTTGTGTTTGCATTGGACTTTCTAGTCATTTTAAAATATTATTAACATTATTATTTTTTACTACTTATTGGTATTATTATTATGGTTAAGTTTTTAGTCATCGTCGATTACGACGGGCGAACATCATGATTAATTTCTATCCAAACATGATGTATGATTAATTTCTACTTAAACATGATGTATGATTAATTTCTTCCCAAACATGATGTATGATTAATTTCTACTTAAACATGATGTATGATTAATTTCTACTTAAATATGATGTATGATTAATTTCTTCCCAAACATGATGTATGATTAATTTCTTCCCAAACATGATGTATAATTAACAAAATGTCATATACCATGTACCACAGTGATGGAATAATAAAATTTGTAGGATATTCATGTGGAGAATATGACTAAATACGTAGTTATTTTATCTACCAATCATCGTCATTAGGTGTGTTCCAACTGGCATAGTCGATCACGAATCTCTAAATATCTATTTCTAGTATCTTTTAACAAGATGACTGCTGTATCCGCTATGGCATAATGTCAGATTATATCATTTTTTCACACGCTTTCGTCTCTATGCCTTCTATCTTGCTATTTGTAACTACTTTCTCCATTCCTCGCTGTCTCATAATTTCCAAAAGATAAGATTGTTTCTTCCTAATAATGAGCAACCTGTCTCGTTCTTGGTTTTCTTCAATCTGACTATAATATTCTTCTTATTCTTCTATAGAAACACAAATCTGCTGTCTCAAACATGCAACTTTTCTGATTATTTATTGTCCAACACTTGTATCCATATGTTAGAGTTGGCGCTGTTTAGCTCCGAAGAACTCTCTTCCTTACTTCTAATGTACACAGTATACTCTATAACTGTTAATGTACACAGTATACTCTATAACTGTTAATGTACACAGTATACTCTATAACTGTTAATGTACACAGTATACTCAATAACTGCTAATGTACACAGTATACTCTATAACTTCTATTGTACACAGAATACTCTATAACTTCTATTGTACACAGTATACTCTATAACTTCTATTGTACACAGAATACTCTATAACCGCTAATGTACAAAGTATACTCTTTATCTCCTAATGTACACGGTATGTTAATTATTTTGAAAAAAAAGCACCAAATGTGACTTTCCCCTGCCCTATCCCTATTTTATAACTCGAATGCGCTTCTTCGATCCGATGGAATCGTTGTTCTTTATTCGTCAACTGGTCAGCCTGTTTGTATTTTCAATCATTCATTGTGTTCTTGCTCTGATATTCGCTTTCTAACGAACAACTATCGTTTCCGACTTCTTATAATTTAAGAAACTTCTTTTGACTTTATTTTCTGCTACCATCATGCTGATTAGTTCTCGTTCTACTAGATCTTTTCACTTTTGGCAGTCAGAATAGTGTCGATTGCAATTGTCACGTTATTTATGATACTTTCAATCACTGATATTCCTGAAATATTATCAATTTCTTGCAATATTTATTCACTTTACATAGTGAACTCATCTAATGAAAGTACACATCATTGGCGGACATTTTGTTTTATCTGTTAAAAATCACATTTGGTGTCCATTGGTATAGTTGATGTTTGGTGCAAATATATGTTCGTGATAATTTCTTAGATCTGTTATATCAATGTTCATATTGTCTAACATGAGATAACTTCATTATGTTTAACCTTGTTGAAAGCATGTGTGTTTATTATTTACAATGAATATTGTATAGGATGATAGTGCTGACAGGCAGCTGGTAGGACACGCAGTCTTAACACATGGAAAATCATGCGTTATTCAAATGTATTCGTATAACAAGTACATTTCCAGTAACAATTTATTGTTGTGGATTATGGGCACTTAATAAAATAGTAGGGAAGCCATTCTATCTATCTATACACTGGTAACCTGTCAGAGTCGTAGAGATAATACATTGGATGCATCAACCGTGACCAGGCCCCTGTAGAAGACCTGTTCGCTAAATAAAGTTAGACCCAGTTCGTTACGTGTTTTGATTGTTGTTTGTTTTTAGTTGGTTTTAATGAAGATTATATGGATGTGATATGCAGATTGTATAGATGTGATATGCAGATTGTATAGATGTGCTATGCAGATTGTATGAATGTGCTATGCAGATTGTATAGATGTGCTATACAGATTGTATGAATGTGCTATATAGAGTGTATAGATGTGATATAAAGATTATAATACATATTATTTTATTTTTTCATGGCAAATGTTTTGGGATGTGATGTTCATGACGCAACGATTAACCTACCATTTGATGAATGTAGTGCTTTTTTAAACTATATTTATATTCAGTAGTTTGCCATCACTTCCTTAAAGGTCGCACGCTCAATATTTTTCTGTGGAAATTGAACCCTGCACGTGGTGCAAAGGGAACGTATTGTTCTCGGTGGATCTAGGGTTAGCAGATAACCAAGAACCCAAATGTACCTCCTCGCGGTGCACCCTGGAAGCAGAAATACAGCAGCACGAGCTTTTTTCTGGCCAAATCATTTGGGGATCGTGTTCGAGAATGTGGAGGTAGCAGATGGAAAGAGATTTGACTGCATAAGAGACAGACAATATCTCCGACACCATCAGCATCACCACACACAGCGACACTGTCGACACATAGTGACGCTAGTCAGTCCAGTCCAAAAATTGTGGGGCGGCCATTGTAAAAAGCATGTAAAGGTAGATGCATGACGAGAGATAAATAGATGTAATACTGAGCACAATGACACAATGAAAGGGCCGAACAGCGCCAGAGGGCAGCGCGAACTGCAAATATAAAGTTAAAAGTTACTAGGAAAGGGGAGCTACAAGCTCTGTTAGTTCGAGAAGTGCTTCTAGTTACCTGTGCTGCTTATAGACAGAGACCAAGACCCAATCATGGGCGCTCGAAAAAGCAAGAAGACCTGATCCAACTCTAATGTCGAGCCTACCTATACCGGAGGCTCGCTCGCGAAAAGAAAGGGTTCCGTACACGATGGGCTCAGGCACAAAAGGGACAACGACAGAAATGTGGTTTCTGAGAAGAATTATGGAAATACCATGGACATCAAAGAAAACTAATGCAGAGGTTCTAATTGATGCTGGCGTAAAAAGATCAATCACATCAAACATCAAGGGCAGACAGTCAAGGTTTCTAGGGCATGTGCTGAGAAGAACACAGCTTGAACACTTAATAACCACTGGAAAGATCAAAGGGAGAAGAGATCGGGGTCGACAAAGACAAAAATTACTAGATGGGCTTGTATCGTGGCACGGTAGAAGCTCACCAACCGAGCTTATTGACAACACAAGAGACAGAGAGTCGTAGAGAAACATGATCGCCTACGCCAGTCGGCATGGTACTTGATTGATTGATTGATATCCACCTTGGCGATGTTGGTAGTCAAGACTTTAGTCAATCTCTTAAAAAAATGAACTTGCTAAAACTTACTGATGGTTCGAACAGCAGAAATAAACCGACCGTTCCTATTGTACTAGCAATGCGATTTCATGTCTAAATGTTTCTTAAAATTTCATCAATAGATAAAAAATAAATGTCTTCTGTACAATAGTATTCAATTTGTTCCACATTGAGTATAGTTTATTTTCTTGGTTTTTGATAGTTGTAATCCACGAGGGTTCTCTTTATCTAGAAGTATCGAAATGATACGTAGTGGACTGATCATGTATCAAAACTGTGTACCTTATATAAATAGGCAGTACAGTTATTTGGTTAAGCTATCTTGACTTTATATTAAGTAATAGTGGAGGCATCGGTGTGTTGATGTAGTCATTAAAATCATCGTTAAATTATCATTACGTGATGGTGAAGTCATCTACAAGTGATGGTTAAGTCATCGTATAGTCATCCTTAAATTATATTTCATTGATTCATTTTCCTTTAGCGTTGAAGTTAGCGCATATGGCAGAGATCCGATTATATCTAGTTCTATTTACATGATGCTTAATCATCTTAACGTTAATGTTAAATAATCTTTAAGTGATGGTTAAATCGTCTTTACGGCCAATGTGAATGACAGTAATATGTGCGATATTAAAGAATACTAAATTTGACAGATAGTCAAATCAATACAACGTAGTTTTATTAAAGGCTATAAGCACGTAAGAAAATACGCACAAAGAAAACGTTTCGACGAAACCGACTGTTTAAAATCAAAGCTATGCACATAGAGTGAAAATAGCACTGCATAATCAAACCGTGATGTGTCCAAAGGAGGTGTTGTCTTTTAATATTCATGTGTTGTGTTTGATACAAGGTTTTCGTGATTGACTGATTGCGACTGTTTCTCAATTAACAGGAAAAAAGATGGGTACAAGAGACAGACCCTTCTGGAGAAGGTGGTGCATCGATGCAGGAACAAATAATTCTGGTAGGAATTGTGTAATGCACTGTGTATATGGGAAGATTTATTTTTATTGAAATCGAAAGATGTGGAATATCATATTTGTTTAAACGATCCTCCTTTGTTTCCATCCTTCTCCTCCCCTTTCCAAAACATTTCTTCCTTGTTTGTTTTCTGTTTTCAATGGTCATCGTTGTTACATTACTTACTTCTCACTAGGGGGGCCACATAATAACCAAACGTATGCATCTGCACTTTGTACATAAGTAGCAGGTCAGACAGTGACCAAACGTATGACTTTGCACTTTGCATATGAGTAACAGGTCCCACTGGACATCCCATTGGCGGACCTGAATTTTTGAAGATATTATTGGTGCGAAAAGTTGGAGTGAGTGACCTGTTGAAGATATTACTAGTGGGACAATTTGGAATGCGTGACTTGTTGAAGATATTACTGGTCGGACAAGTTGGAGGACGTAACTTGTTGAAAATAGTACTGGTGGGACAAGTTGGAGGACCTGACTTGTTGAAGACATTATTGGTGCGAAAAGTTGGAGGACTTCACTTGTTGAAGACATTATTGGTGCGAAAAGTTGGAGGACTTGACTTGTTGAAGGTATTACTAGTGGGACAGGGTGGAGAACGTGACTTGTTGAAGACATTACTGGTGGGACAAGTTGGAGTACGTGACGTGTTGAAGACATTACTAGTACGAAAAATTGAAGGTCCTGACTTGTTCATCATCATCGAGTGCCGTCTCCGCAACGAAGGTTGGCTGCAACGTATCTCCAACATCTCCTGTATCTTGTCTTGGTGGTGCACTCTGCTAGATTGTAACCTTGTCCATCGTGTAATGTTACTCTCCCACTTGTATCTCTGCCTACCTCTTGCTCGCTTCCCTTTGACTTTACCATCAAGTAAGGTCTTCAATAGGAAGATGACCTGTTCAAGGTATTTAAATTACCTGTTTAAAATGTTACTGGTGGGACAAGTTGGAAGACGCAGAGAAAAAGGCCGGCAATGATACTACTTCTTAAAAAATATCACAAGTCTGTTTTGGGACATGAAAAGTGCTCAAAAAGTGAAAACGTGGTGCCATCTTACGCATAACATAGGACGGTGTGCAGTGTAAAGTTGACGTTTCCATTCCATAAGTCAAAGTGATCCAAGCGGCATGCTGACGTAGGATGTATTGGGCTGAAAATAGGATATTTCGCAGCCAATCTTTAAACTACCACACAATGTATTCAGTTCTACATCAGTTGTAGAACCAGCATAGTCAGATTGGTATAACCAGCACGTTTCAAAATGAATGCATACACAGAAGAAAAGAAAACATTGAGAGATAAAAATAAACGCTGCAGTTTATCAATGGGCACGATCAAGACAACGTATTGAAAGTATATATTACTCTCAGTTTTTGTTGCGTAGACGCCATGCTATCTAGTGGTATCATAAGACAATTCAAGATACAATCTGAACTGACCTCAAGATCATGTGCAAATGAACACAATCACTTCTTTGTTTTACTGAAAGCCAAGATAGAGTCTAAGAATATTAGTTTTCTAAAGAAGGATTAAGACTACATACACAACAAATAACAACGAGCAAGGGCATTATAGACGTTCACATGGCCGAGTTAAATGGTATGTGGATATCACCGGAAGGCTTGAATCTAGTTCAGAGATGAAAAAACACAAAGAATATTCAAAAGACAGACAGATATGTGTGACGCGAGGGAAAAAGAGAAATGATAAACGACACGATATCATTCATGCAATTGGCGGTCATTGATCCCGAAAGTTTTAAGAGCGCCAGATTTATATGAATGCCATGGGCAACATGTTGGCCCTTGCTATTGAAGGGACGTTCGCAAGAGACTTGTGACTACTGTGAAGATGGCATGAGATCGTGTGAGAATAGAAGTATTCTGAACAAGGCATGACCTGTTGTGGGAATAGAAGTATTAAGAAGAAGGCATGACATGTTGTGAAAATAGAAGTGTTCTGAAGAAGGCATGACATGTTGTGAAAATATAAGTATTCTGAAGAAGGCATGACATGTTGTGAAAATATAAGTATTCTGAAGAAGGCATGGCATGTTGTGAAAATAGAAGTATTCTGAAGTGAAGAAGGCATGACATGTTGTGAGAATAGAAGTATTCTGAAGAAGGCATGGAATGTTGTGGGAATAGAAGTATTCTGAAGATGCCATGTTGTGAGAATAGAAGTATTCTGAAGAAGGCATGACATGTTGTGAAAATATAAGTATTCTGAAGAAGGCATGACATGTTGTGAAAATAGAAGTATTCTGAAGAAGGCATGGCATGTTGTGAAAATAGAAGTATTCTGAAGAAGGCATGGCATGTTATGAAAATAGAAGTGGGGTGCAAAGGGAACGCATTGCTCTAGGCTGACCCAGGGTTAGCAGATAACCAAGATCCCAAATGTACCTCCTCGCGGTGCACCCTGGTAACAGAAAACAGCAGCTCGAGCTGATTCTGGCCAAATCATTTGGGGATCGTGTCCGAGAATGTGGTGGAAGCAGATGGAAAGAGACTTGACTGCTTAAGAGAAAGACAATATCTCCGACACCATCTGCATCACCACATACAGAGACACTGTCGACATACAGTGACGCCTGTTAGTCCAGTCAGAACATTGGATGGGCGGCCAATGTAAAAGGCACGTAAAGGTGGATAAAACAAATATATGTCAAAATGAGTACAATGACACAATGAAAGGGCAGAACAGGGCTAGAGGGCAGCGCGATCTGCAATTAAAAAGTGAAACGTTCCTAGGATTGCTAAACTATAAGCTCTGTTAGCTCTAGACGAGCTTCTAGTTACCTGTAATCCTTATAGGCAGAGACCCAGACTCAATCGTGGCCCCGCGGAAAAAGCAAGAAGACCTAAACCAACTCTAATTTCGAGTCTTCCTATACCGGAAATATGCTCGCGAAGAGAAAGGGTTCCGAACCCGACGGGCTTAGGCAAGAAAGGGACAACGATGGCAGTCCTGGCCCAACTCTACTGTCAAATTTTCCTATACCGGAAACACACTTGCAGAGAGAAAGGGTTCAGTACCTTATGGGCTCAGGCACTATTTGGACAAGGTCGCTCAGCTCGAGAGCGCCTTGCTCTCAAACGCGTGGTGTGAGACTCGAACTTGGACGATGAATGACGCCTCGGGTAGGAGGGCGAACGAGTCAGGGTCCAACTCTTCTGGCGAGTTCTTCATCATACGGAACCAGGCTCGCGGATGAGAAACGGTTCAGTACCCGATGGGCACACGCACAGTACATCCAACTGCTCGAAATGAGTTCATTGATAGTGGAGCACCTCGTGCAAGACAGAAGCGCTCGACAAAAGCGTCGTGGCGAAGAGGCACTACACACCATCGTTCCAGGCGTCAGATAGACAGACTGTCACGGACTAGGGACCAAACCCGAAATAAAGGAATGACGAAAACGGATGTGCTGGACCTCGGACTTCTAGGTCACAAAGTGGCCAACCGGGGTGCAAATAATCACAGATCTACTGTGGAACTTGCATCACAACGTACTTCACGCTCCCTGGCGGAAATCACACGATAATTTCGTTGTGGTTACTTGAGAGCGAACGCTGAAGAAGAAGAAGAAGAAGAAGAAGAATAGAAGTATTCTGAAGAAGGCATGACATGTTGTGGGAATAGAAGTATTCTGAAGATGACATGTAATAATATATATACCGTGAAGATATGGTGAATTATGTAAGAGACACCTACAGGAGTGTTCAAAAATACTTTTCTATTGTTACCATATGGTACATTATACTACTGAAGAACGACTCACAGGTGTAAAATGTGCTATAGTTTTCTATATCCATCATAGAAAAATAATTTTCTAAAGCTGTAACAGATATTCTGGGTCGAAGAGTGAAAACAATTGCACCTTGACTATCAGCTAGCATCAGACTATGCTTGCTATCAATTTTCTTAAATAATACAGTAATATGTTAATGATTATAAGCTTAGCAACGAAGTCATGATCAATAGTAAATGATAACAATTATATAAAGAAGGCTTGATGGTGTTAGCATGCACATATACGTGATAACAATTATATAAAGAAGGCTTGATGGTGTTAGCATGCACGTATACGTGATAACAATTATATAAAGAAGGCTTGATGGTGTTAGCATGCACATATGACATTTCTAATATCTTTCTGTTACAGAATCTGTAATATGTTTCTCTTTCCTGAAAAGATTTTCTATTTTGATCAAATAGTGTGTTAGTTAGTTAGTTATTCCTCTAGGGCCAATGACGGCACATAGGGCGAATGTCATAGATGTCCATGTCTCTCGTTTCATTGAAATTTGCTTTAGATCTTCATTGTTTCTGATAACGATGGTGAAACATTCCCTTGTAATAGTTCTACGTAAAGTTTCTTTTGGTTTTCCTCGTTTTCTCTTGCCCTTTGGTGACCACATCACAGCTTGACAGGGGAGTTTTTCAGTATCCATTCGTAGTGCGTGTCCAATGTAATTCCAGCGACGATTTCTAATATAGGTGGAGACATATTATTGTTTTGATTCTTGTTTGACAACTGTATTTGATTTTAAGTCTGACCAACGTATGTTCAGTAGCCTTCTAAGACATTTATTTTCAAAGTTGTTTAGTCTTTGCTTTAATTTTGATGTTGCTTTCCAACTTTCGCATCCATATGTTACTGTTTGAATTATGCAGGATTTGAAGATTTTGAGTTTTGTGTTATTTCTTAGTGCTTTTGAATGCCAGATATGTGATAGTTTATTGAATGAGTTAGCAGCTAATGCAATACGGTGTGATATTTCTGCTGATGAATCTCCTGTTGTTGATAACTTGCTGCCAAATAGTGTGTAGCTTCCTGCTATATATATATATATATATATATATATATATGTGTGTGTGTGTGTGTACGTGTGTGCGTGTTCCAGCATACGAAGCCTCAATTTTACCACACCATGCAGAACTCCATGCAGTATGTACTGGGCGGAAATGCACATATAACGCGGCACCATGATCAAACTTTCATAATAACTTATTTCTCTCTCTCCGACTACAATCAAATGAATAATCGTTTTGTTTATTTCACTCTCTCCGACTACAATCAAACGAATACTCGTGTTGTTTATTTGTGAGTGAATTCAAAGAAGAAAATATGTCACCCAACATGGATGAAACATGTGATGGTCTCATGTGTGAGTGTGTGTGTATGCGAATGTGGGTGTCTGTGTGTGGAAGTTGGTGGACTGGTGGTTGGTAGCGTGCGCGTGTGTTCAACGAATTAGTTCTAACTATAGACATTTACAAGATGTCAACAAATTAATACTACTTGCTTGCCTCTAATATGTAATGTGCAACGATATTATTCTATTAAGGCAATGTTTTATTTCAACGTAGCTATATATTTGAATTCTATTGACGAACGTTTTAGTATAGACTAAATATATAGACTAAAATTGGCTTTATTTCAACATGTCTACAGAATACAGATTGTAGCATACTTGGTGACATTTCAAACAAGCTTGAGGAACTACGAGAGTTCATGAGGTTCCAGAAACTACGACTCAAAGAACGTGACGAGAAAGAGAATATCGCTAAACAATGGAAAGCTGTAGCACTGTTGCTAGACAGGGTTTTCTTTGTATTTTATCTGGCAGTCATTGTAGCCTCGATATGTTACACTTTACCAGTACTGACTGCGGACAGTTACAAAGCTAACGAAACACGGATAAACCTGGCAAGATATACCTATTAAAGTGATGTGATATGCTGCTATCAACAAGAAAGTGATTCATGATAATAACTGATATTATGTTGTTGTCATGGCATTACTGCCACGATTAACCGATATTATGTTGTTGTCATGGAATTACTGCCACGATTAACCGATATTATGTTGTTGTCATGGCATTACTGCCACGATTAACCGATATTCTGTTGTTGTCATGGCATTACTGCCACGATTAACCGATATTATGTTGTTGTCATGGCATTACTACCACGATTAACTGATAGTATGTTGTTGTCATGGCATTACTGCCACGATTAACCGATATTATGTTGTTGTCATGGCATTACTGCCACGATTAACCGATATTATGTTGTTGTCATGGCATTACTGCCACGATTAACCGATATTCTGTTGTTGTCATGGCATTACTGCCACGATTAACCGATATTCTGTTGTTGTCATGGCATTACTGCCACGATTAACCGATATTATGTTGTTGTCATGGCATTACTGCCACGATTAACCGATATTATGTTGTTGTCATGGCATTACTGCCACGATTAACCGATATTATGTTGTTGTCATGGCATTACTGCCACGATTAACCGATATTATGTAGTTGTCATGGCATTAATGCCACGATTAACCGATATTATGTTGTTGTCATGGCATTACTGCCACGATTAACCGATATTATGTTGTTGTCATGGCATTTCTGCCACGATTAACCGATATTATGTTGTTGTCATGGCATTACTGCCACGATTAACTGATATTCTGTTGTTGTCATGGCATTACTGCCACGATTTCACTATCTATATACTCACATTTATAATTCACATTCTATTTATAGTTTCTGTAATATGTCCTCAGTTGATTTGTGGTTGATTTGTAGTTGATTTGTGGTTGATTTGTGGTTGATGTGTGGTTGATTTGTAGTTGATTTGTGGTTGATTTGTGGTATTCTTATTATGAGTCGTACACGTGGAATAAATAGCTTTGTGTTTTTTTGGTATAAATGAGGTTTCTTAAAATAACAACGACGTTGCTTTAGAACCAAGTTCATATGACTTTCCTCAACACCAATAATAATTACTCTGACTTTATATAAGCAAATTTCTTCAATACCAGTAATTATTACTCTGACTTTATAAAAGCCAATCTCCCAGTAATCAGTGAGACAAACTGTAACATACATTTAATTTCCAGCCACCTATAGATTTCCAGCCACCTCATATACTTGATGTTACGAGATCCAACGACAACATAAAAATTCAAAATGTTCCATTATTAAAATTCAACAATTTACATATTTAGGCACCAATCTAGCACTAGTTGGAGACTCATCAAAAGAAATTTTACACTGTATTGCCCTTGCAGCGGGTGCTTTCAATAAACTACGTAACATCTGGACGTCAAATACACTAAGAAACATCACAAAACTCAGGTATTTTAACTCCAACATCATCCCTGTTCTATCATATGGATGCGAAAGTTGGAAAGCCACAAAAGCCACAGATAAGAGACTAGACTCCTTTGAAAACAAATGCCTACGTACCATTCTGAATGTTAAAAGAAGTGATTTTAAATCTAACACTACTATAAGAGAGGAAAGCAAACAAACCTATATATCTTTCTTCATTAGACAAAGGCGTTGGACTTACATCGGCCATGTTCTCGGAATGAACAGTCTAAGAATTCCCCAGTAGTCACTAAATTGGGTGCAACCCGGAGTAAGAAGAAGAGGGAGACCTAGAGAAACTCTACGAAGAACCATTAATAGAGAAGACATGTCAATGAACCTAAACAACACGCAACAATTGAAAGACCTGGCAACACAAAGACAGAAATGGAAAGCTATGGTTTCCCACCTATGCGCCGCCTATGGCCCTGGAGGAACATAACATAACATATAGATAAACCTAGAACCCGCCAGTGTCGTGGATTGAATGCGTCAACACGCGGCCATTCAGCGGTTTCAGTGATGCTAATAGTTAACATATCCTGACCTGCCAAGTCTTTGATACTGTCCTCTCACGATTCTTTTTTGTATCCTCTTCTTCTTTAAGTGTGCCCTGCAAGATCGCTTTGACAGGTATTTATGTCGGCATACACGCCAAAAGCATGCAAGATACCGTCGTTTTACTATTGAAAGTGGGGGTTCTTGTGAACCTACAAAATTAATTAACTCATTTCGTACCTAACAATTGTCTTACGCTTTGTATAGGAAATGTACAAATTTAGCATATATCACGGATATTCGAAAGGTATATCCATCTTTCCATGTATTCAGTAAGCCTCCAGGTCTCACAACCGTTTCGTAATAAGTTATAACATATGATTTTCACTCCAACACTGATGTTGCTTTTCCATATTGTATTTAGATTTCACATGGCAGCTAAGGCCATGCCCAGCATTATCGTTACTACAATATCTAGGTTGGAAGATGCATTGAGGGTGCTACTAACAGTCCGGGGCGTAACACTTTTACTGCATATTAAGTGACCAAATATGTCATAGCCCCAAACCGATCGTTATTGATTCATGTAAAGCTTTACAGCAAAAGCGGAGAAATAACAATCTATATATACATCGTAATTCTGTTTTGGATACTTCATTACTGCTGATGCAGGATATTACGCATTTTAAAGTATTCACTACTTCAAGTTTATGCCCATTCAGCATGCTGGTCTGTACTTTTATGTCTGTTGTTGACCAAGATCTTACTCTCTTTGCTGTTTATTTTAATTTGGAAATTGCTGGTAACTTTTTCCAACTTTACTGTTAGTTCTTGTTGTTTTTGTTCTGAGCCAACCATCAAAATCATCGAATGGCAAATTCTAAATAGGACAACCTCTAATTGTACGGACGTGATAGTCCATTGCAGTAAATCAGGCTGTTCCAATGATAATTGGTGCCACCTATCCCCTCTGCAAAATAGTTGTGTCGTCTTTGCCTTCAAGTAACTCTCATCACTAACTGATGACGTTGTGCTTTTAATTTAGTTATCGACCAAATATGAATTAAATTCCATTATATATATATATATATATATATATATATATATATATATATATATATATATATAATTATGAATTATATTTATTATTACATAATTCTGCTAAGCAAGTAACATCTTGGCTATTACATAATTAAGTAACTGCTAAGCAAGTAACATCTTGGCTATTACATAATTAAGTAACTGCTAAGCAAGTAACATCTTGGCTATTACATAATTAAGTAACTGCTAAGCAAGTAACATCTTGGCTATTACATAATTAAGTAACTGCTAAGCAAGTAACATCTTGGCTATTACATAATTAAGTAACTGCTAAGCAAGTAACATCTTGGCTATTACATAATTAAGTAAATGCTAAGCAAGTAACATCTTGGCTATTACATAATTAAGTAACTGCTAAGCAAGTAACATCTTGGCTATTACATAATTAAGTAAATGCTAAGCAAGTAACATCTTGGCTATTACATAATTAAGTAACTGCTAAGCAAGTAACATCTTGGCTATTACATAATTAAGTAAATGCTAAGCAAGTAACATCTTGGCTATTACATAATTAAGTAACTGCTAAGCAAGTAACATCTTGGCTATTACATAATTAAGTAACTGCTAAGCAAGTAACATCTTGGCTATTACATAATTAAGTAACTGCTAAGCAAGTAACATCTTGGCTATTACATAATTAAGTAACTGCTAAGCAAGTAACATCTTGGCTATTACATAATTAAGTAACTGCTAAGCAAGTAACATCTTGGCTATTACATAATTAAGTAACTGCTAAGCAAGTAACATCTTGGCTATTACATAATTAAGTAACTGCTAAGCAAGTAACATCTTGGCTATTACATAATTAAGTAACTGCTAAGCAAGTAACATCTTGGCTATTACATAATTGAGTAACTGCTAAGCAAGTAACATCGTCGCTATTACATAATTAAGTAACTGCTAGCAAGTACCATCTTGGCTATTACATAATTAAGTAACTGCTAAGCAAGTAACATCGTGGCTATTACATAATTAAGTAACTGCTAAGCAAGTAACATCTTGGCTATTACATAATTAAGTAACTGCTAGCAAGGAACATCTTGGCTATTACATAATAAAGTAACTGCTAGCAAGGAACATCTTGGCTATTACATAATTAGGTAACTGCTAGCAAGGAACATTCTGGTTATTCGATATTTTGTATTGCTCTCTGATGGGTGATTATTGTAGCAATACAATATTATTGTAGGCTTAACAAGTGTGACTACTTCAAATCTATCTATATCTACAATGTTGTCTATTGTATGAACGTATTGCTTTGTTTAGTGGCAACGTATATCATTTCTTCTGTTGCTATTTATGTGTCTGCGTAAGTAGAAAGAGGGACTGTTGTTACAAATAGCTAGGATTTCCCGTTGTGAACCAAGTCTCACAGAAAGGACTATCACTTCTCTAGAATATGTTCAAGCAGTGAGATCATACAGCGTCACGTATCATGGTGTATTATATTGTCCTCGTGATTTTTATTGGCTGCCAAAACATAGTGTATGCACAACAATAAATAATGAGTAATATCAGCCAATGGGAGTGACGCTGTTTGAGATCAGCAAGTAGGAGTTTTCTGAAGAAGGATTTGATACAAATTGTACCTGCAATTCTAGCAATGACAATAACACATGCCTCTTTTTGTGACGCCCGAACTTAGCCCAGGTGTATCAATCTATAAGTATGTGGTTTACAATAGTAGTCGTGGTGATTAGATTACCAGAACTGCGGCAAACACTACATTTTGTGACACACGAACTAAACCCAGGTGTATCTGTCTACAAGTCTGTGGTTTACAACCAATATGAACTTGACCATTTTCCCCAAAGACCTCAAGAAACAATCATATACGCAGATGGCTCAGTCAACCGATAAACACATACATGTAAATGGTATTTTCATTTCTACAAGAATGGCAGAAAGTTCTTGTAAAATCGCCATCCTATGCACTCCACATGAACATAGAAGATAGAGGCAGTGGTGGCGGTATGCTAACGATGACTGAAGTATCAACTCAGATGGTGATATCATCAGACTTGAACTTATATTGGTATAACTGATATAAACTTTACTGTGTTTTCTTCTCGCTCGATGTTTGACATGTCTACACATTAAGCCGGTTTTCCTGATAAATGCTGCTGTATTTGAATGCTACTAGGTGCTAAAATAAAGCTTTCTGTGAACATGCGTTTCAGTGACCCAGTTTAACTCTTCAACTCGGTTGAGATAATACAGTCTTGCTGTATAGGTTCCAGAGTCTTTTCTGTCTGCCAACCTGGACAGACAGGTGCTGGAACCAGTCTTAGTCTGTGTAAGTTGTTGTTTAATCAGTTCTATCGTCATGTGGAAGATGATAGCTTCTCATTTCTGAATAGATTGGGGTATTTGTTTTTAGGGTGGTCAACTTTCCTAATTGCTTTGATGATGGATCTCTTTTCCTGGTAGGTTATTTCTTGATCTTTTCTACCCGGTGTTGATCACTCTTCTGCTAGTGTATCTGTTATTTCATTTCCCGATATTTCACAGTGGGATTGTATTCACTGTAATGTACTACACCTCTTTACATGCTCACTTGTGGTACGGCTTCCTTCTGGTCTGGTAGTTTATCACTGTCTAGGGCTTGTAGAACTGACATTACAACATCATGAAACACCAGTTGCTGACATTGGCTTGTTTGTTTATTTATTTCTGTAGCAATTCGTAAGACCTGTACTACCGCAGAGTAGTTGGAGTAGAAGATTCCAGGTGAACATGTGGATTATCTATTGTCTATCTCAGGTGGTGGTCTTGTTGTAGCTGCCACACTTGCCTAGTGTGTTGTTCTGGTTAAGGTGAAGTCATGTTTATTCAGGATGGTCTTGATGTTGTCTATCCATCTTTTCCTAGGTCTGCCCTTGACTTTGTATCGTGATTCATCTTGTTATAAGCTCTTATGGGAAGTTGACCGCTCATCCTCATATGTCCAAACCATTATATCTGCTGTTTCTCTATATATTCGATGCATGATGTGATGCGTATTATCTTTATGATGTTTTTACTGCGCATTTTATTGTTGGTTTCATTTTAATGTCGCGTGCTATTACCGCTGGTCAATAGGGATTCATTCTCATTAGATGGCCGAAACATTTCAATCTCTGTTTTTCAATATATTTGACCACTGAAGATGTTCCAACAGTTCTTGCAATCTCCTCACTTCTCACAAAATCTCTTCTTGTTGTATTTGCTGCTTTTCTTAGACTTCTGATTTCACATGTATTAAGCTTTCTCTCTTGTTATATGGTTAGCTAGTGTCCATGTCTGACATTCTAAACATACTGTTGCGATGGATGAATGTTGCATTTATGATATGTTTAATCACAAATTCAATAATGTCTGGTTGTTTAATCTTGATTATGTTTGTTCTAGCAAAAAAGAAACTGTTTTACACGAGAGAAATTTCTCGTTGATACACGTAAAATGATTGATTAAATGATGTTTTGCGATACCCAAATAGAGTCCCGTGTCCAGTTATCGGTCATATAGAGTTTATTATGAAACTTATATATGCATACCGAGTCTGTGACCAATCGCCTAATAGGACCTAACAACAGAATCAAAACAATGCAGAATGAGTCTTCTTACTTGATGTTTTTTATTATTGCTGTGGTGTTCGTTGTTCACTATTTATATACTTTGTGTCGCCCGGGTTTTGCCTACCAACGCTGACCAACGAAACAATAATATCACTAAAAAGGCTCGATTTAATGCTGTTGGTAGGAATGATGTTTGTGGGACCATTGGCGAAAGTCACGTCCACTGACTCACTATACGATTTAGAAAGTCAAACCAGGTAATGTCCGTAGGCGATAGGTGGAGTCATTGGATAAAGCTAAAAAGACTACATCACTATGTAAAATAATGTTCATCTGTGTCACCGGGTACACGGGCGTGGAGTGAAACAAATGAGCCGACACATTAGCCTGCGTCCAACCGTAACAAATGGTCAGACGTTGAACCAAACAGGCAAACACGCAATGTTTTTCGTGGTCAGATGATTTTTTAAACACATGAGCATCAGTTAGTACCGAGAATGCGTTAACTGGGAATGATCGTAGACATTGTTCGTAGTTCTAACTTGACACGAATGTACACACTGGATACTGAACCAAAATAGGTCTGAAACCATCAACCACTATACCCTGAGAGATTTACTGAACCGGAGATCTAATCACTTATGGGCATATGATGTATGAATAAACACACCTAATTAATTACCATGAAGCATCGGCGTATCGCTAACTACCTAAATCGCTGACAATAACATTGGAGTGTATTGAGAAATTGCATTGGTAATTTCCAGAACAACGGCTCTCATATAGATGATATGGTCAGTAACCCGACTAAATTATTTTCCTTGAAGGAAGATATGGTTCCTGTAGCCTTAGACTGGTTGGAAGGAGATAATGACAAACAACGATCATTACTTCTGAAATCGTGTAATATCTAAAACATAACATTATATTGCATACTCACAGATGAACTGCCATAGCACACATGGTATGTAGAAGTTGAAGTCAGTATTCACTTGCAGTGTAAAAAAATCTGTGTGGGATACGATCAATGCTAGACATCATTAATATTCATTAACATTAATGTTGTCAAAAATGTTGTCCAATATATTCACATGATTATCTGTGCCTGAAAACAATTTGGAAAATTATGTCAGTTTCAAATGTATAAGTTATTCTAAGCAGTCTGCTTTCTTGGGACAGTGTCCGAATCTTATAATGGCGTGTTGCACGCTTTTGTTTACTTTGTTACCTCAAGAAAGATCATGCATAACTGGAAAATAGATTTTCCTATGTGTCATGTGACAGCCTAGTTATTACCATGGATGTAGTAACATGCGGCTAAGGAGATATATCATGAGATTAGATACCCGCCCCATAGAAGGTCAAAGTGACTCAGAAAGCATGCTGAAGTCGGATGAGTCAGGCCGAAAAGGCTAGATATCGTACCGAAGCTTTAAACACTGCAGTAACTCATCCAGTTATCCGGACTATATGCTGCTAACGTGCAGAAGATTGGTAAGAAACATAGTAGAAGAAATACACTATTCAAATGCTATGAAAGTATTGCCGTTTTATATTGCTTGTGTACGTTACTCAAATGGAATCAATGCATATCCATAAGCTAACAACCCGTTAGGGTGATAGGGGTACCATATTAGAGTCATCAGCACACAGTCATCCATAGGGGTACCATATTAGACGCATCAACCAACAGTCATCCATAGTGGTACCGTATTAGACGCATCAACCAACAGTCATCCATAGGGGTACCATATTAGACGCATCAACCAACAGTCATCCATAGGAGTACCATATTAGACGCATCAACCAACAGTCATCCATAGGGGTACCATATTAGACGCATCAACCAACAGTCATCCTTAGAGGTACCATATTAGACGCAACAACCAACAGTCATCCATAGGGGTACCATATTAGGCGCATCAACCAACAGTCATCCTTAGGGGTACCATATTAGACGCATCAACCAACAGTCATCCTTAGGGGTACCATATTAGACGCATCAACGCACAGTTAACGCACAACATGAGCATGAATGAGGACAAATAATAGAAGTATAATAGATGATGGCAAAGAGCTCAGCAACAGTTGAATGAGCTCTACACAATAGTTGAATGATCAAACCTCTACACAATAGTTGAATGAGCAGATTTCTACACGATATATGCGTCAATTATTACAATGATTAATATAAAGAGGACATGAATGAAGTAATGTTATTGCAGTTACACTGAGATTGTAGAATGTTAGATTGTCATATAAACAGGAGGTATGCTAGGGACGCTATCTTGTAAACATATGTATACTGTACGGATATAATACCCATCGGATCTCTCTTGTAGAAGGATTATTCCTACTAGATTTCAGCAGGACTAGTCCAGAGAACGTAAATGTGTTGTTTCACCGGTTTATTTTCGCCAGTGGTTCGACACACCTGACTTCGGAATATTATAATATACACGTAATTATATATTATAATATTGCACGCGTATGTGATAGTATGGGTTCTTGAAAACTATACAAAATACCGTATGCGGATTTTGTTATATACTACATTTGTCACTTTAAAAACATATTCTCACATTTTTCAAGTTGTTTTACACGCGGTGTCCTGATATTTATGAGAATCCGCGTAAAAGTTGGAGGAATCGGAAAAAGGAGAAAATAGAAATGTTGTAGACAGCGGCACTGCTGTCATATTTTAGTTACATATTCCCACTTCAATAATGTCAAGTCTTGTACTTGCTTGTAATAGCCACAAAAGTGAGCCATAGCGATATTAATTAGTATTTACAAGTAGTTTATATTGAAGGAACAGTTGATCAAAGTACTGTGAATATATCATCAATAACATTGCCCTAATCGGGGATCTGAAACTGACAATAGGAATAATGAGGATGAACATCACAATGTTCCACTAAATTCTGCGATTGATCGGAAGCATCGGCATAAGTTTGACGAATTGATTCAAAGCAACCGACGCATCGTGCAAAAGTACATCTCCACTCAGGTAAATCAAAAGAAAGATTAACACACTCTATTGATTAACTGTTGCAATACAATTGAAATTTGTCCACGTTGGGCACTCATTGTGCACACGATTAATGCGCTACTGCTCTTCTGAATTATAAATGTTACTCAATTATAAATGTTACTCAATTATAAATGTTACTCAATTACATAGTCAACTCATATATTATAGTACTATTTGTACCTTCAAATTTTACAGGGGATCTAAAATAGATTATATTTCTCAATGGATTTAGGTATTAGATGTTGATTATTCTCTTTGCATACCGGACATGTCTATAGATGCTCAGATGTCCGTTTCAGTAAATCACTCAGGGTATAACAGCTGATGGCTCCAGTTCGATGTTGGTTCTTCTTGTAATCTTTGTTAGCTGTTTTCACTCCCATTAGCGTATTCGCAATATTGACTCATTCTCATGTATTTCAAAATCATCGGACCATGCGGACCCACGAAGAGCAATATAATGTCTACACGGAGATAGATAATCTGTTATGGTGACGAGGCTAGCTAATTAGTCGGTCCGTTCGTTTCCCTCTACATCCACGTCTCCGGGGGACAAAGATAAGCGTTCGTTTTTTAATGATTATATCCATCCCCTATGTACATCACCTGTTTGACTTTCTGAATAATGTTCATTGAGTCACTTAATATGCACGCATGGGAATATGCTTCTGATTCCAGCCAGTTAAGAGCCTGCGTTACGGCAACTACTTCCATTGTTAGAGTGATGGTATTGCGAAAAGTCTCCAATGGCTTCGTGTACTGTTTTTCTTTGTGATCTGGCAGTAAAGGTACATGCGTAAAGGCCCATCTACCACTCCTGGTGGCGGGTGACCGACCCTTCCTTATAAAATACAACATCTGTGTTGTCGACATATTCGAAGATGAGTGCCTTGACCTCAGCATCCACGCTCACAGGTCTGTGTTTCCTACACTCTCTATTGCGTTCAATGACGGTCTTGACTGCCTCTTGAAGACCATAGGAATAGTCCCTTGCTTATGATGAGTTATAAAGAGTTATGCCTTCTGGGGCGTAAATCTGTTTAACGGTGTCCTCAGCACGAATCATCCACGATTTGGTGGTCTATGTCAGAACTCACTCTGAGGTTTGCACCGGCATTTCACATATAAACTATTATAAGAGATTAAAAAAACACTTTCGTTACTGCCTGTTTTCCTATGAGGAGTGAATGCTGGCTTTCTATGGGCTGTGGAAATAAAGGTCCCTTTGCCACAGCAGACGTCGCGACATGTACAGGAAGGATTTTGATTGTACATCAGAAAGATTGTCCCAACCGTGGATTGAAGATGGGACCTCAACTGACTGAGAACGGAATTATAACCGTACGGTCACGCGCTCCACTATGAGATATGCTCGGAAAAACAAAAAGAAATATCATAGCCACACAAAGTGTGTTCCTACTAAACCAGTGATAATACACATCGCTTCAGTTTGAATTCTCTCCAGTCTCTAAATCTGTGTGTGACTGGCTGTGATAGTTTCGCTTGTAAATTCAATGACAGAGAAAACAACAGCCCCATATAGGATTACAAACTGCCATTGTTTAGTATCAGCCATGATACTCAAACTCTCAGAGCTGAAAGTCATTTATATTGGCCTTCTCAATGGATAAAGAATTAAATGATACCTCATGGTCCATATTCAGAAAATGCAATGAGAAATCATCATTGATGTGGATGTTTGAAACTGGTTCAGAGTTTGGGAAAATGTATAGCTATTAAATGGTGACTATGTTGACAAGTAAATGTAAGCTCTACTGATTAGCTAAATACAGTTCAATCATTTCTATTTGATGGCATCCCTTATTTTTTCTTTTGTGATCAATTATTATACAATCAGTCAAATATGTGTTATGTATAGAGCCGTTTATTTTAAGTCGTGAGTTTCCACATTTGTTTTGCATAGACGCTGCTGTGATCCAGGCTGTTGTTCCTTGATCGGCGAATATGGGGCAGTCCCGTAGTATTTGTTTTGTGTCTATGTTGTTGTTCCTTAGAAGCAGATCGGAGTGTGGCTGATGCTTATTCGATTAAAGTGTGTTTTTAGTCTGTAAGTGTTGGTGTTCGTTGAAATATCATGAGTTGTTCTCTTGTTTTCAATCTGTTGATGTTGTTTTCTCAGGTGTATAGTTTCTGTTTAATTATCATGCATTACATGTCAATCAACTTTCGCAAGATGATAACGTTGTCTCAGAAAAAAGTAACAGCTATGTTTTTCTTCCAATATTTAGCAGATTGCTAATAATCCATAACAAGTACGTATATCCTAAAATTTTGGATATCATATAGTCTTTTTAATGTCTACGAGTTATAACTGTAATTGTTGTGAATAGTGTGCTGATGTTTATATTTTTCTGTATTCACGTTTGGATTATTTCTGTATGCACGTTTGGGTTATTTATCTTGATATTATCAAATACTATTGCACCGAATAATTTTGTCATCATATTTATTTGGTTCAGTTCAAGTATATATATATATATATATATATATATATATATATATATATATATATATATATATATATATATATATCCCACCGAAGACCGATGTGTAGGGCCATTGGCGCAAATAAAACGGCGACACAACACGTTTCCATTCTCTGGACTACATCCTGCTGGAAATCTAGTAGGACAGAGATCCAGCGGGAGTTTGAGAATGAACGTTGAAGAAGAATAATAAGTATATATATATATATATATTAGTCTTGTATACAAGTGATGAGAGACTTGAAGCTCTACATTTTATATGAATCTTGTTTACGCGTTTTGAGATTTCATTTTCAACAATTCTCATAACTCAATATCGATTTTTGAATGCCCAGGAATTACGAGTGTTGTGGTTTGTCTTTTCTATGCGCAATGGAACACTTATCTAGAGTTTTTATGCGCAATGGAACACTTATCTAGAGTTTTTATGCGCAATGGAACACTTATCTAGAGTTTTCTTTGCGCAATGGAACACTTATCTAGAGTTTTTATGCGCAATGGAACACTTATCTAGAGTTTTCTATGCGCAATGGAACACTTATCTAGAGTTTTCTTTCATATACCCATGATACTTCAAATATCAGCGATATACAATATTTCGAGACGAAGCATCCTACTCTTATACGTTTGTATAGAGATGCCACGTTCTCCCATATTTTCATGCAGACAATCATTTACATGAAAGCCTGTACCCATTTGTGGTATTAGTGTTGACATCTGTAACCATACAGCCCATATCATTGCAT